>CM052718.1:26226318-26421146 GCA_028551405.1 Uromys caudimaculatus | reverse complement strand
GTACCTTAGTCTAGGCAGAGACAATGTACCAGACACAGTGACTCAAGGGACTCTTATCTAAAGGGCCTGAGGTGGAGGTAGAGTGTGTGGCACTCAAAGCTAAGGTTGCAAAATGGTCAAGACATGCTATGAGGGAGACAGACCTAGGAACAGGGAGCTGGCTGGGAGCCAGGGTGTGGGCGCAGATGCTGCTGGGCTGCGGCTGCAGGAGGTGAGTAACTGCTCTGAGTCACACCTGTGAGTGGGATGCATCACCTGCCTGAGCCTTGTGGATGGACTAGGCAGTGTGTTTATGGTGCCCGACACAGCCTGGCCATAGTAAACAGAATGGGAGGCCAGCTGTTGGTGTCGTTGCTTCTGGGACATGCCTCAGACTTCGCTGGTAGGGGACCAGGCCCTAGTCCTGTGTTTAAGTAACTGGTATCAGCATGTAACTTGACTCAGGGCTCAGTATGTCACCAGGTTCAGAGCTCAGCATGTGACCAGGATGAGGGCAGGTGTGAGTAGGGTCAGGCCCAGGTGTGGCAGGGTCAGGTAGCAGAGTGTAACCAGGGTTACACTCAGAGTATGATAAGGGACAGAGTTCAAAGCATAACTGAGATTGGTCAGGGCTCAGAGTGTAACCAGGATCAGGGCTCAGTGTGTGAATAGGGGCAGGGTTCAGAGTGTAACCAGGATCAGGGTTCAGTGTGTGAACAGGGGCAGGGCTCAGAGTGTGAATAGGGGCAGGGTTCAGAGTGTGAATAGAGGCAGGGCTCAGAGTGTAACCAGGATCAGGGCTCAGTGTGTGAATAGGGGCAGGGCTCAGAGTGTAACCAGGATCAGGGCTCAGATTGTGGCCAGGACAGTGACTCAGCCTGTGACCCAAATCAGGGCTTAGTGTGTACATGGTTAGAGTTCAGCTTATTACCAGGGTCAGGACTCAATATGTGAATATGGCCAGAGCTCAGCCTATGACAAGGTTCGAGGCTCAATGTTTAGCTGGTATCAGTATGTGTGCTAGATCACGAAGCAGAGTAGAAATGTGACTGGGATCAAGACTCAGATGTGTTATTGGTGAGGGGTAATGGCAGAATATAACATTATTACACATCTTCGTCTCTGAGGTCAGATAGCTTATGGGAACTTGGGAGCTGTAGATAACAGAGGGACAGGGACAGGAAGAAGCTGCCATTGCAGGGTAGAAGCTACTCTTTAGGAGGTGAGGTGTGGAGACCATGTGAAGAGTCAGACTAGGGAGTTTACAGGGTGCACATTGACAGCAACTGTGTAAAGTACAACCGAGACATGCCATTGGCGGGTTATTCCGAGTGCTTGAGGGAAAGCGACAGGCAGAGAACCCGAGGCTGGTTCAGATGGAATGTCCTTAGGGTCTCTAGAAGGTGGTGACATCTCAGCTAAGAGCAGAGCCAGACACAGGAAGGTCAGAAGGACAGTCATGGGTGATGGGAACAGCCTGTGCAAAGGCCCTCAGGCATGCTGAACTTGGCATTGAAGCTGATGCCCCACAGTCTTGGAGCCCACAGCCAGCCTGGTCCTGCCTTCTCTCTAGGATTCGGGGTCTGTTTCTTGTCCTTGGGGTCTCCAGTCTGGCCCTCCTAATAAGGCCTGGCATTCTCTTGACACTCCTGCTTCGCAGATTGTTCCTGCCCCTCCCCCCCCAGCCCCATAGAAAAACCCAGAGCTGAGGCTTTCATGAGTGCCAATTGGGAGAAGCAAGCGGGCTAGGGGTGTCTGGTGGCTGCCAGGCCTAATGAGGGCAGACAAGGCAGATGGCCATAGAGGTCGAAAGTGGAGTCAGTCGTGGCATGGGTGTGAGCCACTTGCTCAATTGACTATGACCTTACCAGCGCCTTGGAATATTTGCTGGCCACAACTCCCACCTGTCCCTGTCACCTGGCCTCCCCTTACCTGGGACTGAGGTTCTTCATTGGTAAAGGAAAGTGGGATAGGACTGTGTGATCCTAGAGGGCCCATGCCTGGGGAGAGATGTCTAACGTTGCAGTGTAGCAGATGCAGTGATGTCTCCACTTGCCATTCACAATTATGGCTAGAGACTTTTGAGGTTGCAGAGACACAGGGCTGGTCACCCAGGAGCCTAGGGTAACTACAGGCTCCTGCTACTTCATACAGCAGGAGTTCAGCCCCTTTCCAGAGTAGGTTTGGCTGTAGTCTAGGTGCCCATCGTGAATGAAGAGCAGGCTTGGTGTTAGGGACAGATATATATATATATATGTATGTGTATATATATGTATATATATGTATATATATGTATGTGTATATATATATATATGTATGTGTGTGTGTGTGTATATATATATATATATCAGGTAGGTGGGTGTCTGTGGATGTGTTAAGCAAGTTGTTTGTGTCACCCTGGGGGTAGGACCTAGTTAGGCCAACTCAGGCTTCTTCTCATTTTGGAAGATGGAAAGGAAGGGGGCATGAGGAGCTGGGGTGATGCAGAGGCTCCTCTACTGCTCCCATGACTTATAGCCTGGGGTGCCACATAGCTTACAGTATGAGCCATGATCTGTGTCATCATTTGCAGTGAACATTCATTCCCTTGAGTGAGCAGGGCAAGCCTGCTGTTTCTGGACTGTGCTGGGCACATGGTAGAGAATGGTGGGGCCTATGGGCCCTGCCCCTGCACAGGAATAAGCCAGATCAGAAGGGCCAAGGCCCTCGTCTTATGGAGCTGGGAAGTGAGTTTGGGGCAGAGCGAATCACAGGTGCAAATACTCCGAGATGGGAACAAGGCAGCCCAATGGCCTTTGCCCTGGATTGGGAGTACTGAAGCAAAGCAGGGAGGAGCAATCAAGATACGGAGGTGGATCGAGGCACCTCACCAGAGCAGGGGGAGGACAAAGAGAGGAGCTCCGGCAGGGCAGTGGGAAAAGGAACTGTGGGAAGGATGCTGGGGCGGGTGGCCATGGAGTCAGGGGTGTTGGCTGGCTGCCCATTTAGATATAGTAGGAGCTGGGGGTGGACTCCATCCTGGGGCCCTGGCAGTGCAGAGCCACCGAGCTGACTGTGGATGCCAGCTGAGTCTATGCCTCCCTCCTGGGATATGGGACGAACTCTCGGAGTTGAGGGGCTATGACATGAAGGAGTGAAGACTATTGCCAGGCATGGCCTGTGACAGTCATTATACCTGTGAGGGTTTGTCCTCAGCAAGGGACAAATCTGCCCAGCAGAGAAAGTCAGAAGACTGGGGTGGAAGCGCACAAGACCCCTGGGGTTACATGGGACCTGGGCCAGAACTCTGCTCGCCATGGGTCATGTCTCACTCCTTGTCTCCCCTGATTCCCAGACCATGGATAAGGTGACCGTGCCATCTGTGACGCTCATCGTGGGCTGTGGCGTGTCTTCCCTCACCCTGCTCATGCTGGTCATCATCTATGTGTCTGTGTGGAGGTAGGTGCCTGCTCCAAAAGCCAGAGATCCAGCCCTCCCTCCCTCTCCCTTGTACCATCGACTCTGGACCAGCTGACCCCTTCGTCCCATGCTGCCTCTGTTTCCATTTCAGGTTCCTGATTGCTGGGTCACTCGGGGGCCACAAAGGCAGAATAGGGGGACATGTTGAATATACAGGTCCTTGTTCCTATTGTCACCTGACTACATTCCTTGACAGGCACCAACTTTGAGCCCAGGCCCTATTGGGCACATAGAGCAGTTGTCCTTTGCTTACTTGGATTCCTGTGGCTACCCAGTATTCCAGTGTACTCTCACACCTGGGCGCAAACTCCCTGGGGTCAGGATCCCAAGGCTACAAGGATCATCAGGACCCACGTCCACTGCAGGCCCTATCTGCCACTGTGTAGGTTCTAGGGTGGCACAGCCTGGCTGAGCTCCAGTCCAGTGTGTATATAGGAGACTTGCATAGTGTGAATCCTCCTATAGCTAAGGCATTAGGAGCCCCCTCAGGCCACAGGTGTGTCTGTGCACGTGTGTAAGTAACCACGGACATGAGCCAATAGGATGGAGTTCTCCCTACTCACCAGCATCCAGTCCCACCCAGTCATTTACGTTGAGAACATTCAAGGTCATTGTACACAGAACTGTTGTAGGTCTCCCCATGCCATGGCTGGCCCCTATGACTGGCTATTCTCGGCCCCGTGTGATGGTAGCCAATAATCGAAACTGATGTGCCAGTCAGTGCCTGCAGGCAGCAGCAAGAGATCAATGTGACCAGTGGAGGGGGGCTAGCGCAGCCTCTAGTATCAGGCGCCCTCTGTGTTCTTCCGAAAGGCAGCACATGCAGAATGCTTCCCATAGGACCCCTTCTGCACAGGCTCTCAGGATCTCAGAGGCTGAACGCAACTCTGACCTGGAAAGGCGGCAGCTCGGTGTGTAAGGCACCTTTCTCAGCGAGCATTGCTGGCATCGTTGTGCCCTATGAGCGGCAGACAGGAACCGTTCTGGTGGCCAATGAGGGAATGGCGGACAGATGAAATAAGGGATATGGCTGCAGCAAGCATGTCAGCCTCAAGGCTTAGCTGAGGACCCTCTGCTCTCTACTTGGGTGGATCTAATTTCCCAGTGATAGGTGGTGGTTCGTGGTGGTGATGCTGGCCGTGGCTGTGACGGCCACAGTGATGGTGTTGTCGTTGATGACAGTAGTGGCATTGGTTGTAACGGTGGTGGTGCTGCTGTTGATGGTGGTGGTGGTGCTGACAATGGTGACCGACCACGGTAGTGATGATGATGATGGTGGTGGTGATGTAGGTTGTGATGGTTAGACGTGGTACTGGTGGTGCACATGATGGTGGTGAGGATTGGGGTGGTAATGGTAGTGGTGGTGGGTAATGGTGATGGTAGTGATGGGGTTAGAAATGACAGTAGCCATGGTGACGACAGTGATGACAGGCAGTAATTTCAGGGAGGAAATGGAACTCTGGTTCTTAGGCAGGTCACATTACCGTGGTCCTTGTGAGGTGCTGACCTCAGGCCCTGGTCCTCTCACAGGTACATTCGCTCAGAGCGGTCCGTCATCCTCATCAACTTTTGTCTGTCCATCATCTCCTCGAATGCTCTCATCCTCATCGGGCAGACCCAGACCCGCAACAAGGTAGGCGACCTCCTGCCCTGCCCTGCCTTGTATTCTCTAGTGTGGTGAAGATGGCTCCTCCAACACAGACTCCCACCCTGGCCAGCCTTCTGCTGGGCAGCTCTCTGGGGAGGCGACTCTCCATTTGCCTTTCCTAGGACCCCCTTCCTAACTCCTACCCTGTGACCTCCATTCCCTGTCTTGCCAAATGTGACCCGGGGCAAAGCTTTGAGGGGGTGGGGTCTCCACGTGCCACCTTAATGTGTTGGAGACAGAAGGTCTAGCCCCAGACACTGTTGTATGCCATGGAAGAAACTCATAGTCACAGTGGGCTTGCCTGTGACTTGATGTGGGTCTTAGGGTGTGACTCTCCCTGACCCCTGGGCCTCAGGTTCAGCCCTGCTGAGGGATAAATCTGACTGGAGCCTCTCAGTGGGCTCCTGGGTCCAGTTTGCTGGGAGCTGGGGTTGGGGGGAGGATGAACACCCACCCCAGGCCTTAGGCTTCAGTGGTCCATCTCAGGGTGTGGACCAGGTTGCTTCCTGCCTAGGAACTTGGCTGGTCTCAGAGTCATTGGGTGCTAGGTTTTCCCATCTGTTGCCACATATACATAGGGGATGGGTGAGAGCCCTTGAGCACCTGCCCAGTCCCCTTGGCCCCTGCCTGCCCAGGTTGTGTGCACACTGGTGGCTGCCTTCTTGCATTTCTTCTTCCTGTCCTCGTTCTGCTGGGTGCTCACCGAGGCCTGGCAATCCTACATGGCTGTCACTGGCCGCCTCCGGAGCCGGCTCGTCCGCAAGCGCTTTCTCTGCCTGGGCTGGGGTGAGCAGGGCAGCTGGGGTTGGGAGGTGAGGGTGGACTCTGGCTAGGGCTGTTGGGGTATGTGGGGGTGGGCAGTGCGCTGAGGTTAGTGACCAGGAGTAAGGGCATACAGCTGGAGAGATAGGATACGGTGGGCTGGGCAGCCAGTGTAAGATGGTGGGCTATCTCTGTTCTTGGCATTTTTGTCCTGGCCCCTGCTTGTTTCTGCCACTTCTAGAGTCTCCATTTGCCATTCTGGCTTCTCCCTTTGAGCTTCCATTCCTTTATAAGGTTGCCAGAAAATGCAGCCCAACTGGTGCCATATACATTCAGATGACAATGACAGTATACTGTATCTTTCATAGTACGTGGGACACATGCTCTAAAAAGGATACCCTCTTTCTGAGATGGAGTGGTAACAGGCCCTGTCTGGCCCTCTGATCTGCAGTCCTGCACTGAACCCCCTCCCCCATCTACCTCTTTCCTGTAGTACTGCCCTCATTTGGGGGTTCCCTCATGCAGCTTGTCCCTCAACCCACGTGGAAAGGGAATGGCAGGACTGATTTCCTTTCTTCTGCTCCTCTTCTAGGGCTCCCTGCACTGGTAGTGGCCATTTCTGTGGGATTCACCAAGGCCAAGGGATACAGCACCATGAACTAGTGAGTTGGGCAGGTGGG
Organism: Uromys caudimaculatus; assembly: GCA_028551405.1. Taxonomy (NCBI): domain Eukaryota; kingdom Metazoa; phylum Chordata; class Mammalia; order Rodentia; family Muridae; genus Uromys; species Uromys caudimaculatus. The sequence goes on along the minus strand of CM052718.1, from coordinate 26,414,618 downwards.
GAGGGGATAGCCTTCTGCAGACCTGGGAGATGCCTGTCCTTGCTGGAATTGTATCAGCCAGGCTTAGGGGGGTGGGCCTTTAGGCAGCTCTCTCACTCCTAAGCAAACAGGTCCTGTCCAGACTGCTCAGGGAGACGAGAAGAATGCCCAGGGCCATCAGAGCCTCCTGCTTCCTCAGTGGGTGACCTTGATGGCCATGAGCCCTGGGAGTCCTCCTCTCTGTGAGTGAAGTGTTAAGGATAACCCCTGAGAACAGCAGATACACCCTCCCCATGGGCATTATAGGGCTCAGTCAACTTCACAGATGAAGCCCCTGAGACCACAACAGCTAAAACAGTGTGGGCTCCACGCACAGAGTAGGATCCCAGGCTCAGGATGGAGCTAGAAAGGGGAACAGAGACCTGTGGGGTTGGCTGGCTCATACTAGTTGAAGTAGCAATAGAGTAATTGTGTGGCTGGGGGTCACCATAACATGAGGAACTGTATTAAAGGGTCGCAACATCAGGAAGGTTGAGAGCCGTTGCTCTAGGGTTTGATCTATTGGTGTCATGGATGGTGTCCAGGGGCTTTGGAGAACTAGGCAAGTGAGCATAAGGCTAGTGACCTAGGACAGGAGCCTCATGTCATACAGGGTCTGCCAGAGACTCTGAGAGAAGAACCAGAAGTGGTCCCACTCACAGAGGACCAAGGGGAGCCTCAGGGCTTCTGAGGAGGGTACCCTTGCTCTGGGTCATACCTCCATTTGTAAGTGGAGGTAGCAATGGCTGCAGGGGGCTCCTGAGAATCCAGACAAGCAAACAAAAAGTGCGTGCAAATTTCCCTGTTTCTTTCCTGGCCGCCCAGCTCAGATGCTTCTCCCTGACATACTTGCTGCCTACTCTCTCCTGGGCATGGTGCTGGGTACTGACAGCTTGTTTCTTTCCCAGTTGCTGGCTCTCCCTGGAGGGGGGACTTCTGTATGCCTTCGTGGGACCGGCTGCTGCAGTTGTGCTGGTACTGACCCACCCTTTCCCCCCTACCTCTCAGGCTGGACCTCTGGGTCCTTACCTGCCCCTTAGGTGGCCTGTGGGGATCTGGTCACCAGCAGTGGCAGCTCCCTCACCCTGCCCCAGTCACTCAGTGTGGTACCCTGCTATCCTCTTATCTCCATGAGCATGGCTTGCCTGGGTATTGAGCATTGAATATGTACCTGCCAGGAGGCCTTTGTGAGTTTGGCGAGTAACAGGGAGGTGGGGACAGACAGACAGATGGACAGCTGAAGCTACAGGGACTGAGTAGACTTGGCTCAGGTCATGCATGTCTACCACAACTGTCAGCACCCAGAGCGCCAAGAGCTGAGGCTGCTTGTTTCCTGATGTCAGAGGGACCTTGCTTTTTCCTGGTCCTTCAGTTGACATGCCCAGTTGGAGAGGAGTCCAGAACTATAGCTGGGGACTGGCCCAGAGCCTGGACTGGCCTGGCTCAGCATGGGAGTAGATGCTCTCTCTCTAGTCCTTGTTACCCCGGCTTACCCTCTGTGGGGGAGGGGTGGTCAGAGAGCTTGGCTCAAGTCAGTGTTGTAGACAGGTGGCACAGGAGTGACTGACCCTGCAGAGTGTGAGAATCGAGTCTGGGGTGAGTGTGTAGGTGGGTCGAGACAGTTGGGTGGCTGCCAGAATCCCTGATCCTTATTCCTCAAAGGCATCCAGATGGAAGGCCAGGTGGATATAACTGGTCAGTGCCTCTGAGGGTAGCTACTGGGCCAGAACAGGTGTCATTTAAGAGCAGGCTCCAGGGGCTGCATCATAGGATCCTGTACATTGACTACTCTTCCTATGACAGCCAAGCAGAGCCTAATTCAGGAGGGAAGCCAAGCCTAGAATACCTGCAACCCAGCTGTGTGGTCAGCAAGCTACGAGGCAGGGCTACTCCAGGAAGCAAGGCCCTGTACATAAAATCCTGACTGTGCAGAGCCATGGAAGTGGTCAGCCCCTGGGCCTCTGGGCATGGTCTCTGGCACAAGAGTCCAGAGTATCTCTCCACCATGACCTTTACCCCTTAGGGCCAGGTCAAGGACTTGGGGTCCTGGCAGCCTTTCTACAAAAAGGGAATTACCTAGAGGCCCTCAGGAATTCTCTCAAAGTAGGAATGAGACGTCAGATTTGAGCAACACCTCCTCCTTTATTCCATACCTTGGCAGAGATAACCAGAGAGGCAAGGTGCCAGGTCCCAGGGCATGGAGGCTCTGACAGTGGGCTTAAGACTGATTCTTATCTTGGGTAGTAAATTGGTTAGTAACTTGGAAGATGTATCTGAGACCCTAAGAAGCATTCAGGAGGCACCCAGTGAAAATTGTTAGTGGGGATGAGGGCCGGTGGGATTGGAGGAGATCAAGAGCAAGGGGTGCCCAGTATTAGCCAGGTGAAGCTATCCTTGTCCCTAGGACTCACCTACAACTGGGAGCCACCAGGGGCCAGGGGAGGGGTGTTGGTGGTGTGGACACATTGAGAACGGGGCTCTGGATGGATCCACCTGGCCAGCACTGGGGTCTGAATTGTGGGGGGCACGTGAGTAACCCTTGGAAGCCTGTGGACATTCTGGGCATGGTCGCTGCTGATCTAGGCACCCATGGGCTCTGGCCCACTCCTGCCTCTGCCCGGCAGGTGAACATGGTGATCGGGATCCTGGTGTTCAACAAGCTGGTGTCCAAGGACGGCATCACGGACAAGAAGCTGAAGGAGCGGGCAGGGTAGGCCCTGTGGCCCTGGCACCTTGCCCTTCTTGGCTGGAAAGACCCAGAGCTCACCCACCATTAAGTCCCCAATCCAGTCTGACAATGCAGGTGTCCTGGAGCAGGCTGGGAACCGGGGCGTAGAACACAAAGGCTTTTTTCTAGCCGGTTGATCTCGGCTTTGCCCTGTGCCTCAGTTTCTCTAACTGACCTGTAACAAGGTGGGACCCTGCAGAGTCTCCAGAAACTGTAAGGCTCACTTCTCAAAGAGAGCCCCCCTGCTGGGCTCAGGCTGGTGGGAGGTCACCCCAGGCCCAAGGCTGGGAGCGCCTCTTCCCTGTTCCCTGAATCCTGTCATAGGAGGCCTTGTCTATCTGGTGCCTTCATCACTGGAGGATAGCTAGGAACGAGTGGAACAAGAGTCCTCCCACACTACTCAGGCACCTGCTCTGTGGGTTGTCCTGGGAGTGAGGGATGACATGGGGGGGGGTCTCTGCTGCCTCAGCTCAGGGACATTCGAGGGATCACAGGAAACTGGTAGTATCCTTGCCCTGCCCAGAGTTCTCCCTGTCCAGCCTTCTACATCCTGCAGCTGGTGTGCTGGTGTCTTTGTGGGGGTCCTACCCCTGCCCCTCCCCCCTGTGCCTGTCTTGCTTGGTGTCTTTCTCTGTCTCTCACTGTCTCTCTTTTTCTGGTTCCTCCTTTTCTGCCCAGTGACTTCCCTGGGTACGTGGTGGACTCTGGCCCTGGTTAGAGGTCTTGAGCAGGCTAGGAAGCTGTTGATGTGCTGAGAGTACCTCTATGGTGGAGAGCTTGGGCCTAAGCTTCTAGCCTCAGCCTGGTTGTCCATCCCAGATTAGTGGGCCAACGTCAGAGTCTGAGACCCAGACCACATGTGGGTTCAACTGTGGCTGAAGGTGTAGATGTGGAGGTCTCCCTGGACTCTCCAGCACTGGCCTGCTTGATTTGTTATTAGAATAGCCACAGAGCAAGCTTCCATGTCTCTCTCCCCTCATGTCAGGGTAAACAGGGGGTTAGGAAATTGGGAAAGCTGGGAGCTGGAATCAGACCCCAGCTATGGGTGTCCTGGGCCAATGCCTCGATGAGGAGGCGTCTTCCCGCTGCGTGTGCATGCATGGACAGAGTTGTCACACAGCTCAGCCTGTCTATTTCTGCTCTCCTTGTGAGGCCAGCCCATGTGATAACATCTGGTGTGCCTATGTGGGAGAAGGAAGGATAGCAAAGCCTCCTTCAGATCTTGCTGCTCTCCACACTGAGACTGAGGCGTGCTGTCAGTTAGCAGATGCTGGCAGTCTGCGGTCCTGCCCATCTTACTCCCTGCCCTCGTCTTGGGTCCCTTAGATGCCTGAGAGCCTCAGGCTGCCAACTCTGCTCCTTGCCTCGCGTTTCCGAGGGAACCTGTTTGCTTTTGTTTCAGCCTTTGATTTCACTTGCAGTCAGCTGCCCGTGCCCCCCCTCGGGCGTGCCCTCACGTGTGCTGAATGCGGAGTCCTCTCTGGGGCCGAAGCCACCTCCGACGCCACCAGTAACGCCATGTTAGTGCCTTGCCGCCACCTTGGAGCAGCCCTGCACGGGCTCTGCTCCCTCCTGACTCGCATTTATTTGTTTTTATGTTTTTCTTTCATTTCTTTCATTTCTGCAGTCCCCTCTGGGTTTCCAAGGCAGCCCTGGCCTCTACCCACCCTCTGCCTGCAGGCTTGTCTTTCCCAATTCAAGACCTGCTTGCTATGCAGCATATAAGATACTTGGGAGGCAAGGAGTGGGTCAGCTAAGGTAGTAGAATGGGACTGAATCCAGGGCCAGTTGGGGTGGGCCTGCACTGGATCCTGCCGCTCCCTGAGTCCCCCCAACAATGCTGGCCCAGAGCTTAGCTGCAGCCCCCACCTCCATAAGACAAGTGGTTCGAGGCTGGAGTCATGTGAGTGTCTCTATATATGAGTGTTTGGGGGGTATGAACCTGTTAGCGTTGCTCATGTGTAAGAGTGGTTGGATGTGTATATAGTATGTGTGTGCCAGTGTGCACAGGGATGGTGCCTATGTGTGGGCGTGCGAATCTTTACAGTATGCAGCTGTGCAGAGAGGTTCCCATATGTGAGAGTAGATGGGTGTGTGGACAGTGCTGCACAGGGCAGTGAGAGTGACTAGTGTGTGCAGATGTGAGGGAAAAGCATGCAAGTGTGAACTTGTAAGCAAGTGAGTGAATCGTAAGTAGGTGTGTGTGTGTGCGTGCGTGTGTGTGTGTGTGTGTGTGTGTGTGTGTGTGTGTGTGTTCCTGCAAACATGTAACTGTAAGAATGTAACTGGGCATGGGCAAGTGTGTATAGATGCATGTGTTATCCCCTATGGGTATATGTGTTGTGTGTCTATATGAGTGCTCAGGATATGGCCATGGGAACAGGGTACTGAGCCCAAGGGGTGTTGATCCCCTGACTTGGCTGTGACAACATAGCTGTGTTTTGGGTGGGTGGAGCTCAGCACAGAATATCCAACCCAAAAGCTCACCTTGTCCAGGCTCCTCCTTCCAAACATAACAATAACAATAGCAGAGACTCTGAACACTAACCCTCTTGAGCAGACACTGGAACCCAGGACTCTCGGTGCCTCAGGCTGTGTGAGTAAGAACATATGCATGGTTTAGGAGCCATCCAAGTAGATTGGCCTGTTCCCATGCTGGGCCCATGCTGCTGTGAGCCCCAGTGCCCAACTTTTGGATCAGCAGTCTTTCTGGGTAGACTGCAGATGAACTCAGGTCCAGCCTGAGCCAATCAGCTGAGGGTCAGGATTCCAAAGGTCAGGCAGCAGCTAGAGGGGTGACACCCAGGCCTCACTGGAGCTCTTCTGCTTGGGGGTATCTAAGTCTCTAGGGAACTTGGGGCTTCTCTTCCCCAGGGCCTCTGGGGAAATGATTTAGAAACTGGTGACCTGGGGGGAATAGAGAAATGGCAGAGCTCATTTTGTGGGAAGCCAAGGGGTCTCTGCTGATGGGAAGATCTGCTCCTATACCAGACATGGGTGACATGAGGCGTCAGGGGCCCAGATCAGAGTGTCTGCTTTGAAGGAGAGGGGAGATGTCACTGGGCCCAGTGCTGTGGTGGGAACAAGTATAGAGTTGAGAATGTTCCTGCCAGTTATGGGAAGTAATTTACTAGAGGGCCAGCCTGACACTGTTCTGTTCTAGCTTCAGGGACAGCTGAGCTCACAGCAGGGGTGGGGGTACAGCATGCTGGCCTATGCAGCCAGGGGAGAAGGACGTGGGTAGCTGACACTGCCGGGAGGCTCCACTCTCCGCTTCAAAAATATGAGCAGGGTCAGTAGTGGGGCTTTGTGCCCCCATGGGTTTCCCTCTAAGAAGGGAATGAGAACTGATTGGAAGTGGGGGCTATTTGAGGTACAGTTTAGGAGCCCATACTTCAGGGCATGGAGGGAAGGGTGGGTCATCAGATTGATTCCTGGCTTGGCCTGAGTTGGGGAAGGTGAACCGACAGAGATCTGGGCAAGGCTAAGAGAGCCAGTCCTGTATGCCCTGGCTACTGGTGGCTACTATGTTCACCAAGTGGTAATAACTGTGGCTACGGGCAAGAAGATCCCTGGGGTCAACATAGCACTGTTTCAGAAGGCACAAAGGTAGGCCTGGAAGAGGTCATGATAAGTGGCCACTCAGAGGCCAGGGTGAGGATGGCTGTGTCCTTGCAAGGCCAGTCCCCACATAGGACCCCTGCCATGGCTGCACTCTTCAGTTTGTTAGGAGTTTGGAGGACCCTCTGCCTAACTGGTCCTTCAGCCTCTCCCATCACCCCACTGCCCTAGACCCCACTCTGTGTTCAGTCCCCTTCTGCCATCTGCTCCTTTGAGGGGACAGCAGGATGACCCCCCCCCCCAAGAGAAGGACAAATAATCCTGATGTCACCCCTGACTCCTGGCAATGACAGAGGCTGCAGACAGGCCACAGTGGCTCCTGGAACCCCCGGGTGCTGGGGCTGGAGCCAGGGCACAGTTCTCAAGCACTGACATGTCCCATAGCCCTGAGCCACCTGAGCTTGGGTAAAAGCTCGGGGGTAGGTGTGCAGGCCAGGTACTGATGGAGAGCTCAGGCTGCTAGGCTTCCTATGCCAGCCAGGTGCTCCAAGAAGAGACTGAGGGTTGATGGCAGGGGTGGCTCAGGTCGGTGCCACTGGAGGGCGCTGAGGCCCAGGAGAGCAGCTGCAACCTCGGAAGAGGAAGAACACCCTTCTGTCTGTTCTGTCTGTCTTGGTCTCTCCTTTGACCCTCTGGCCTTGTCCAACTGTCCACTGTCTGTCCTGTCTCTCCCTCACAGTTTCTCTCTCTCATTCTCTCAGTACTTTCCCTGACTCCTGTCCCCCGCAGCCATCTTGCATTGCAGTTGGAGCCCTGGGTCCCTGGGTCCAGGGCTCAGGGCCTGGAAGATGGAATCAGGGGCTGCTTTGCTCCGTGCATCTCTCCCATCCCAGTGTCCTTCTGTCTGTCTCCCTCCTGTCAACCTCCCAGACAGGGCCCAAGTTCTCTCCCAAAGTACTCCTCTACTTTGCTGGGTCCCTTCCAAGCCCTCAGGCCTGGGGATGGGGGAAAGGGGTATCCTCAGGAGAGGTGGAGCGCCCATGGGGCCGCCCTGATGCCCTCCATCCCCAGGGCCTCCCTGTGGAGCTCCTGCGTGGTGCTACCGCTGCTGGCGCTGACCTGGATGTCTGCTGTGCTTGCTGTCACCGACCGCCGCTCCGCCCTCTTCCAGATCCTCTTCGCTGTCTTTGACTCACTGGAGGGCTTCGTCATCGTGATGGTGCACTGCATTCTGCGCAGAGAGGTGGGCGTCCTGGGCCTGGGATCCACCAGTGTCCCTCGAGGTGGACTTGTGCCCATCAGTAGCCAGGATTGCTGGAAATGGCCCCCTTTCGGAGGATAGCTTTTTTCCCAGGATACCTCATCAGCTATGGGAGGTCTGAGGCTGACAGGGCAGAGTAGGAGAGCCGGTGCTAGATGCTTCTAGCATTTTCTGAACCCTTTGGAAGGTGAGAATATGAGGTTCCCATCCAACTATGTCTCTGGTGACCACCAGCAGGAGGCAGTAATGAGACCAGGTGGTTGTCCTGACCTCAGAGAGGCTGCCCTGTGGATGGAAGTGCATCATCTTACCTCAGTAGACCAAGTTCTGCTCCAGACAGCCAGGACATGGCTGAGGCCTGGAAAGAGCCTGTTGCCTTCATTCTCTTCAGAACCTTCTAGAATGCTGCTGAGGGACTTGAAAAGCAGGAGGTGTAAGAGGACACAATCAACTGTAGCTGCAGGAACCAGGGTGGGGACATCAGGTGACAGAAAAGACTGGCCAGCAGGGCAGTGAGGAGGCCAGATGCTACTGTTCTCTAGGGAGGCTCTGGAGGAGCACCCTGGGAAAGAGGGCTGCCTGACGTTGCAAAAATTATTCCCACAACAAAGCCTATGCCCTCTTTCCACTTCCGTGTGCTAGTCATGTGTCACTCAGCTGTGGGAAGCTACTGTGAGAAGCCGCCAAGCACCATGGCAGCTCACAGGGAGAGAAGAAACTTCTGAGTCCACTTCCCCTGGCTACCTAAGCACCGAATCCACAATTGTCCATTGCCCCTTCACCAGGTGCCACGGCTTTCAGCCCAAAGGCAAGTGAAGTCTGGTTTCACATTTTAAGACCCCTGGTCTGCTCTGAAGTTACACTCCTGTCCTCTGTTCTTTCCTCAGTGAGATGAACAGTGGCCTGTGAGAAAGGAGCATGAGCACTGTACAGACAGAAGTGGCTTGAGCATTCCTAACTCCAGAACAGCAACCTCAGAGCTAGGCCAGGGAGAGGGAGGCTTCCCCTGCCTAACATGTAAGATAGGAAGAAAGACTGCAAGATCAGTTGGAAGGAGAGACCTGCAGGACCAGCTGGCTCAAAGTAGGCACTCCAAGAAGGCAGCTGGACAGATGTCAGAAGATCCCACTAAGTTCTAGCCCTAGGGATCTGCCTAAAGCCTTGTGGTGAAGAAGTTCAGATATGACTAACAGCCAAAGGGCCCATAGCTCCATGTTGGGTAGGGTGAGCACACAGAGCCGGCTTCAGCCCTTGTGTGTGGTTCTTGATGCAGGCCTCAGCACTGCTGTCTCCAGAGCCTGGATTTAGGATAATATTTGATCCTGTGTCCTTCCTCATGCTGATTATCCTGGGTGATCAGCCACTTCCTCTTGGTTCTACTTGCCAAGATTTATGCTGGCCCTGTGGCTGGCCTTAGCCTTGGCCATGCAGCCTGCCATGAGGATCAGGTTCATCACCTGCAGTCAGTACAGGTTTGGGGTGCAGGCTGGCCCTGAAGCCAGGCACCTGCTTCAGGCTTACATTGTTACGGTGGCCTCCAGCCAGTGGAACCTTCAGTTCCTTCCCAGTATCAGGAACTCCAAATGTCTTCATCTTACGTGTTCTCTCCTCCTTGCACAAGGTGTGCTCCGAGGATGCTCCTCACAGAGGTACTGTGTGGGGCCATGGCTCCCTGCTCACATGGTTTCCCTCCTCCAGGTCCAGGATGCTGTGAAGTGCCGTGTGGTAGACCGACAAGAGGAGGGCAACGGGGACTCAGGGGGCTCCTTCCAGAACGGCCACGCCCAGCTCATGGTAGGACTGACTGCCTGGAGATACAAGCTGTCCCACCAGGGACCTCTAGGTCCTCCCTGTGCCCAGAGTTCTGCTGGGCCCTGGCAGCCCTATTAGATGAATTCTGACCTCAGTTTGCAATTGGAGAAACTGAGACCAAGTTGAAATCCTTGATCCAGGGCATTGAGCTGGGAAAGGCTGTTGGTGAGTTGGGTGGGGGCATTCTTGCCTTTCTCAAAGCTGGCCCTTCCAGAGCTGTGCACAAGCCAACTGTGAGTTAACCCATGCAGACTGCTTCAAGTATGGATCTAGGCACAGTAGCCTCTGAGCAGAGCCCTGGGCTCTGCTGGCTGGTCAGCTTCCTGCCCCTCTGGCATCACCCACATGTTGTCCCAGGTGTCCAGCACCCCCAGGGGTGAGGCACTGGGGAGCATCTCCAGGTGGTGTCTACACAGGGCCAATCCTCTGGGCCTCAGTGCCACCATCTAGAGGGAACAAGTGTCAGCTGGACAGGTACTTTGTCATTTGGGGACACTGTTTTCCCTCCTCTTGATGTTTCTCCTGGCCTGACCTCTGATCTCAGGGGAAGACGGCCACCTTCCCAGCATCTTGGCTCCTGCATTTCAGGGAAAGACCTCCAGTTTGAGATTAAAGGCCAGACTGACTCCCCTGGAGCCCTGTGGCCTCTGGATGGGTCTTGTAGACCCAAGCTTCTAAGGTGGTCCTGGGTCACCACTCTGGCCTCCCCAGCTGCTGTCCTCAGAGATGCAGGGGGGACCATGTCTCTGCTCTAGGGGAGGCTGGTGCTGGCCCAGGTCTGTGTTTGTCCCCTGCTGTCTGTCTTGGATGGAATGGCAGAGGCTCTGGAAGCCCTGGCGACTGCATGGCTTTGGGGGAGCATGGCCAGAGGGGCAGAGGCCGGCTGCTCCGTGATGCCTTGGAGGGAGAGCACGCATGGTTGATGGCACGCACACACAAGCAGACACAAACACATGCATGGAGAGACATGTGCGTATGCTTCTTCACATAAATGTGTAGAGGTCAACTCTGGCTCAGTTGTGAGTCATATGATCCTCCTCTCAACATATATGTCCATGCTCACACAGTATGCCCCTCTGTACTCACGAAGGCAGGTGCACCACAAACACACAGAAACACAGCACACACATGCATGTGAATGCTGACAGATACACCCATGCTTGCACAGACGAGCATACAGATGCATGGCCACACCGTGTGGCCCATAGACTAATAACATGGGCTGGGATTCTTGGTGACAGTATCAGCACATTTGTGACCTCTGAGGTGTGGGTGTGGCTTTGGTGGCCCCGTTCCTACCACCCTGCAGCTTGCAGCACCACCTGCTACCAGCCCTGCCCTCACCTCGTCCTCGGTCTCTGTCTTGCAGACCGACTTTGAGAAGGATGTGGATCTGGCCTGTAGATCAGGTGAGCGCCTGACAGGTGAGAGCCATGGTGGCCAGTCGGCCCTTCTGCTTCTTTCTTTACTCCTAGCATCTGTGTGCTTTTCCTGTCCCCATCCCACACCTACTGCCACATGGCCCAGCCTGGACCCTTCCTTCTCAAGGACTTCAGGAGGCCTGTGGGTGTGACTGAGGGAGCCCCAGAAAGCTGTTGTGGAGCTGGGCTGGGACCATCTTTGGTTTCCCTTCATGTGACTGTCTCTCCCTTCTCCTCTCATAGGGCAGAGCAGTTGGGCCAGCTCTGTGCAGGACCCAGCCCTGCCCCTCCTCTGCCTGTACACTCACTGTCACCTCCTGTCTGCCCTTCCCCAAGCACCCATGTTCTGTGTTGTCTTTGTTTCTTTGTTGTGAAACTGGGGTAGGGGAGGGGCAGGGTGTGCTTCGAGAATGGGAGACCTCTGTGGAAGCAGGAAGAACCAAGGGGAAGAAACTGCTCCTGGGTGCTCTGCTAGTGCCGAGCTTCCTGGAAGCACAGCCAAGAAGGGACTCAGGGCCTCCCCCATGTTCCCAGTGTCAAGTCATAGCATCTGTGAACCAGGGGCTAGGGCAATGGCAGACAGTCTCTGGTTGTAGAGGGGTCATCTGGCTTTGCATCATCTGTTTCCCAAGTGGGGAATGTCAGCTGCTTCCTGGATGAGACTCCTGGAGGAGGTGACTTCGGCATGGGGCAGAAGAATCCTTTCTTAATCTTCAAAGATACAGCTCCATAGCCTACCCAAGACCATCTTGGCACTAAGCACTAGGGGTTGGGTGCTGACCCAGCCATAGTCGTGTGCTCTGGGCTCCCTGTGTCCAGCCGTGCCTCATGATGCTATGGGCTGAATGTGGCTGGTGGACACACAATGGGTGTCTGTGTATAGATGTCCATGATGGGGCAGAGTCCCTACTGGGAGGGGTTGGGCTGAGCTGTGCACAGGCCGAGGAAGACCTTGAGGTGGCATTGACCCTTGAAGAGGCGTATACAAATTGATAGGAAAGATGTCTAGTATGGCTAGTTCACTGCTGGGGTGTTGGAGAAGGGCTGGGGGAGGACAATGCTGGGAGACTTAGTCACTGTCCCATGACCAAGGCAGCTCTTACAAAAGAAAGCATTTAGCTTGGGGCCTGCTTACAGTTTCAGAGCTTTAGTTCATCACCATGGTGGGGAGCACTGTGGCATGCAAGCAGGCCCTGGGGCAGTAGCTGAGAGCTACACCGTGATCCACAAGTATAGACACTGGGCCTGCAATGGGCTTTTGAAACCTCAAAGCCTATCCCTAGTGACACACTTCCTCCAACAAGACCACACCTCCTAATCCTTCTCAAATAATGCTACTCCCTGAAGAGTAGGAATTCAAATATATTAACCTATGGGGGTCGTTCTAATTCAAACCGCCACACTGGGCGATAGTGTAGAAGAGCCGAATGTTGTCACTGGAGGTGAGCAGGGAGGGTGAGGGACCTTTGGCCTGAGAAGCTAGAGTGTTGTGGGTGACCATAGTTGATACGATGGCAAGAGATGCTGGTGGGCCCCAAGGCTAGGTGGGCTAGGTGTGACCAGAACTGGCAGTATGCAGACCTGAGCCAAGCTTCCTAAGAAGGGAGTGTGACCCTGCTCTGGAGAGAGCATGCAGAAAGAGCAGGGTAGATGGCTGCCTTGCATGAGAACTAATCCGGTACTCGACTAGCCAATGGGGTTGGGTTGATGGGACGTGACAGATGGGAGTTTGGTGAGCTGGGGTCCAGGCCAGATGTCGGACGGGACACAAGAGAGGTGGCAGGCTGGAAAGGGTCTTTATGAAGGCACAAGGGAGGTTAAGGCAGGAGAGCCCTTCAGAAGGTTGACCTCCTGTGCTAGGTCTCATGGTCCTTGGAGCTGATGTGCTATGCCAAGCACATCCTCCTGCAAGGGCTTGTGTACTGCAGAAGTCCTGGAGGGAAGTGAGGTAGGAGCTCACTAGAAGGGGCTGTTCTTTCCACCTGGAAGTACCTCACTCTGTGCTTTCCAGCAGAGGGCGCCCTCACCCGCCTTTCAGAATTGCCAGGATGGGCTTTGTATGAGTGACAATCTTTGGTTGTCTTGGAAGACAGACAGAAACCCCTGTGGGCCAGCCTCATTAGAAAAGGCAAAGGAGCTTCGGCTGTCCAAGTGCCAGCATGAGTCTGGAGTGGATATCGGGGCTGGTGTGGGTGGAGACCAGGGTGGCAGCAGTGCTGGCTAGGGTAAGCCCCTGCTGCTGCAGACCAGCCTTACCACTCTGATCCCTTTTCCTACCTGCCGTCTTTTCTGACGCTCTCCATTAGTGCTGAACAAAGACATCGCAGCCTGCCGCACAGCAGCTATCACAGGTACCTTCAAGCGACCATCACTGCCTGAAGAGGAGAAGATGAAGTTGGCCAAGGGTCCACCTCCCACCTTCAACAGCCTGCCAGCTAATGTGTCCAAGCTGCACCTGCACGGGTCACCCTGCTACCCCGGTGGGCCACTGCCTGACTTCCCTAACCACTCACTCACCCTCAAAAAGGACAAGGCCCCCAAGTCCTCTTTTATCGGCGATGGGGACATCTTTAAGAAACTGGACTCCGAGCTGAGCCGGGCCCAGGAGAAGGCTCTGGACACAAGCTACGTGATCCTGCCCACTGCCACGGCCACACTCCGGCCCAAACCCAAGGAGGAACCCAAATACAGCATCAACATTGACCAGATGCCCCAAACCCGCCTCATCCACCTTAGCATGGCGCCTGACGCCAGCTTCCCCACCCGAAGCCCACCTGCCCGTGAGCCCCCAGGTGGTGCACCCCCCGAGGTTCCCCCTGTCCAGCCCCCACCACCGCCACCTCCACCACCCCCTCCACCCCAGCAGCCCATACCCCCACCACCCACCCTGGAGCCTGCACCTCCCAGCCTAGGGGACACAGGGGAGCCTGCGGCCCACCCGGGACCCAGTTCAGGTGCTGGGACCAAGAATGAGAACGTGGCCACCTTGTCAGTGAGCTCCCTGGAGGTGAGGATGGTTTGGAGTCTGCCGAGGAGGAGATGGGTGGACCCCCAACCAAGGGCTCCTTCTTCCCTGCCCTGTAGACTCTGGGTATGTCAGAAGTGGGTAAGGCTGGCCCAGCGACAGGATCGTTTTGCAATCCAGCCCATTTCATAGTTGGTAACACATAACAGTCTCTGGTCAGCCTGGTGCTTGTACTCCCCCTGTACCTTGTTCAGCCTTTAGGACAAGGGGCAGAGGCTAGGATGGCACCCTTAGGGAGCACCTGACCCACACTAGGATGTACCACCGTCTAGCCTTCAACCCCGTAGGTGCAGCCAGCACCTTGAGTTCACTGTTAGGGGTCCAACCATGTGACCTGTGTGGCCTGGCCTGCCTGCAGAGGGAGGGCAAGGACAAACAGGCCTGGAGCAGGGAGAGGAGTCCTCACTGCTCAGAGACCTTGGGGTGACCTTGGAGTAAGGGCACTCAGACCCATCCACATTCCATCATTGTCAAGGGTTTTCCTGTAGTCTCAGCAGCCTCTCCAAACCCACAGCTGGGCCTGGTCCCTAGGGAACAGGCAACCTGGGTACTTGGTGCACCCTCAGCATGTCCCCTGAAGGCAGGTTGGTATCTCCCCAGTTATCAGGCCAGAGGGCCTGGACTTGTGATCTAGGCAGTTTTAGGGAGCACATTGTCCATGCACACAACCCCTTTCTCCTGCAGCGGCGGAAATCACGGTATGCAGAACTGGACTTTGAGGTAAGTGCAGGTGCCTCTCTCCGGACAGACAGGCTGGGTACTAGAGCCATTTCAGAAAGTGGGAATTGGGAAGGGGTTCAAGCCAGGGGCCAACAGCAGGCGGGACAAAGGGGTGGCTGTGGATGCCCATCCTGGCTCAGGACTCGTGGCCCCCAACCCACAGAAGATCATGCACACACGGAAGCGACACCAGGACATGTTCCAGGACCTGAACCGGAAGCTGCAGCATGCGGCTGAGAAGGAGAAGGAGGTGCCAGGCGTAGAGAGCAAGGTCAGAAGCATGGGCTCTGCTCCAGCCACCATGGGCGTCTGCCCACTTCCTTCACACCCTCACTCCCTGGATTCTTTGGTTGACCTTCCTCTGTGCTAGCTGTCCTTTCTCAGATGTGCAAAGGGCAGGGCAGAAGGATCCTGAGCCTGGTTCTGACTGGCAGGTTCCAGACTGTCCTTCCCTACAGCACTGACCCCAGAGCATCATGGGAACTGCAGCTACTTCCAGGCTGTGGGATGCGTGGGTTGCTGCTCTCTCTGGGAATGCCTACCTAAGAGCCCTCCTCTCTTTTCTTCTTCCTCGCCCATGATATCACCCCCATTCGCCTCTGCCCTGCCTACACCACTGGCCTTGAGTAGCCAGAGAAGCAGCAGACTCCCAACAAGAGGGCCTGGGAGAGCCTCCGCAAGCCCCACGGGACACCCGCCTGGGTAAAGAAGGAGCTGGAGCCACTGCCCCCGTCTCCACTGGAGCTGCGGAGTGTGGAGTGGGAGAAGGCGGGTGCCACCATCCCACTGGTTGGCCAGGACATCATTGACCTCCAGACCGAGGTCTGAGCGGGCGGGCCGTGGCCCCACACCGGGCCAGGAGGTGGGATGCTGCTCTGCCCGCTCCGCCATAGGACGGGCACAGATGCGCTCGCGGTGGCGGGCCGGGTCCAGCCCCGGCCTCAGGGCGCTCAGAGGCGGCCAGGCAGAGGGCCCGCGGTGCTGGGACCAGAGCCAGACACAGGACAGGAGGTGGCATGGCCGGCGGGCACAGGGATCCAGAGGCCAGATGGTGCCTCAGACTCTGCCCTCCTTGGGCAAGCCCGGGCAAGCAGGCGAGCGGCTGTGGACACGGACAGGCCTGGTGTGGCCAGCGTCCCCAGGATGCCCACCTCAGCCACCACTGCAGAGGACTGCCTGCGGCCCACCAGCCTGGCTCCGATTTTTAGACACCCCTACCCCCTTGGGAAGCAGCCAGACCCCCCACTCCCTTCCAGGACCCTGGGCCCCTCCCAGACCCAGGCAGAGAGCATGGTCCTGACCCAGACCCCATGGGGCAGGACTGAGACCACTCTGGAAAGAAGCGGGGTGGGGAATCTATTTTTTCTCTCCTTTTCTTTTCTTCAATAAAAAGAATTAAAAACCCAGCTTCGTAGTCTTTTTTTATATTTCATTTTATTTTTCTGTAGCAGCCTGGCTACACTTCAGTGGTAGGTAGGCAACTCCTGTCCTATCCTGCCTTGGGTGCCTGCCCTCCACATGTTCCTCTAAGGCTGGACTTAACTCAGTTTTCCAGCTCAGGAGTATTCGACCCCCTGGCCCCCTGAGTCACCTGGGAAGGACAGAGTTAACAGATAGCAAGTTTAAAACAACTTGAAACAGTAAAATAAAAGAAACAGAATACGGGCTGTAGCTAGGTTCTAGATTCCCCTCCCACCTGCAACTTCCCGAGCTCATCTTGAACAGGCCTGCCCCCCTGTTCTGTAGGGCCCAGTACTGACTCCCTTTGTCTCTCACTAGGTGCTTCCTGTCCCCAGTCCATGGTGGTCCTATCAGTGGTGTGAACTTGGGAGGAAAATGTGAGCATGGTCAGATTGAGTGAGGCCTCACAAATCACCAGATACCATCCCCGCATCCCTGCTTCGACTTTCTTGTACTTCCCAGAGCTTTCAGCAGGGGGCAGCCTAAGCTACTCAAAGAGTCTGACTGGGAAGCTAGGAGGTCCCTCCTTTCCTGAACCCTGGGACTGCACAAACCTGGACCTCGGCAGGCTTCGGACCTCAATGTGAACCGGAATCCAGATGCAGACCGCTGGCCCTGAGGGGCATGTGGAGCCCCTAGGGCCCCAAACAAAGTGCTAAGAGCTAGAAAAGGGGTACAGCCCCATATAGGTTCCTTTTATACCCTCACCTGAATCTTCTCCCTTCATTCCTTCACCGTGTCTTTGACACACCCCTTCCCCCAGCATGCTTTTTTAGCAGGCAGAGACAGGATAGGGATAGTGCTTGTTGGTACAGTGGCCACAGTGAGCGCAGGTAACTGTGATGGCCATGCACACTCCTGGGTGTACAACATGGGTGCGTGAATGGTCAGTGAGGAGAGACATATCCACAGATGCCCAGAGAAGGGCATGTGGAGCCCAGCATAGACCCTAGCTACAGACCACAAACAACAACAAAGCAAAACCCCCACCAATGCTTCGGTGAGATTTGACAACAAAATATGGCCCAGCTAGACCATGTATGCACCGGTATGTATATTCTGCAATGGAAGGCTTTTAAGCCTTATCACAGCGCCTCCTTCAGGTCACGGGAAATATCACTATCGTAATGCACTGCCGTCTGTGCACAAAGGCCTTACCTTCCAGGACTGGAGAGCTTCCTATGAGCTGAGTGGCCAGAGTCTCCCCCTCACCCCTGGCTATTACAGAATAAAAGCAGTTGAGAGGGCCTACAGGTACAGGTAGAGAAATCCCTGAGATTCTAGCACCCTGCCTATGCAGGCAGCATGTGCATGTGGGCCAGGTCTGGGTCTGGAGGCTGAACCCTGCTCAGACTTACCCCTGTCCTCATGCAGTGAGTGAGCACCCATAGCCAGCTCTGTAACCTCCCTGTCCCTGTCTGTCCTCACCACCTGCAACCAAACACAAAGCAACATAAAGCCTCCTAGCCTCTCACACCCTCCATGTGAAGGGAGAGATTCGGAACAGTGGTGAATGCTGGAGTCAAAGCTCTGTCAAAATGCAGTGTGTGACCGGAGGCAGCTCTCCCCGACAAACCCCACTGCAGGTACCTCCCTCTGGAGGGATATTTGTGCTAAGAGATACCTAGGACTCCTGGCTGCTCAGGATTTCTCCTCCACCCCCTCTTCCTCCTCTCCCTTCCCCCCTCCTCCTCCTCCTAGAGACTAATAACGGAAACTGCCATCTACTTTTGGCATAGGAAGCTGGCTAGCAAAGGCTGTACTCCATCAGCACCCTGAGCCTTGCTCCAGCGGGTCCCACTCCAGCAGGCTCCATGTACATTCAAAAGGGAGTCCATCCTGAGTGTTGCTTTGACCCAGAACCCTTGTGGGGACAGGAGCCTTACCATGGATCTCTTTCAGGTCTCTTTGCTCTGCCTCAGCTTTTTGGAGTGCTGTGCTCCTAACACTTGGCAAGCAGGCTCATGAGCCTATCTCTAGTGAAGAACCAGCCTGGGGGTAACTAGAGGATGCTTCTGTATGCTACAGGTCAGGAAGGGCTTTGCCTGCAGCTCAGCTCTCCCGGAACCAGTTCTGGAATGCTCCCCCATGGGTGTCTTTCCTGAGGGCACCAACCCCATCCTTCACTGCTGCTACCACTACAAGGCACTCTTCTGCTTTGGAGCCCCAGATGGCTGGGCCCCTAGAGAGATCTTCCTGGGCCCTCCTTGCATGACTTGGCTGTCCTAGCCTCTCAGTACCCGGGCTACCCTTTTTAGCAACCTGTCACAAGTGAACCTGAGAGTACTCCCTGCCACCCTCCACCCATCATCAGTAGAACTACCTTGCCTTAGGAGATGTGGGACTTGGAATGACGGTGGTCACCATTATGACTGAAACAATGTTGGGAATGGATAAAGTTGGGAGTGAAAGTTTGAATTATAGATATAGAACTGGAATTCTACTGGTGGTGAGGGTGATGATGGCGTTAGTGATGGTGATAATGCTGTAGTAAGGTTAACGATAATAATGGTGATGTCACAGTGGTAGTGGCAATGACATCAGTGAGGTGGTGGAGTAATGGTGAGGCTGGTGATGATGGTGATGATGGTGCTGGTGATGGAGATGATGGTGGCGCTGATAAGGCTAATAATAGCAATAGTGAAACATCAACAAATAGTCACATGGTCGTGGTAATGATCCTAGTGAGGTGAGGGTGGTGGTGGTGTCATGCTTGTGACTGACATTTGTCCTGGTGGTGTTGAAGACAGAAGTAGCTACTGTGATCTCTATGGACGGTAGTGGTGCTGATGGGATTAGGACCTGGGTCTTACAGTTCACTGGTTCCTGGCTCTTATGGACTGGGGAACGAACGTGAAGGAAGAAGGACACATGAGGACAATGAGTTTCTACGTCAACTGGGGGTGCAGCCAGTAGGAGCAGCTGCCAGCAAGTACTGCGTTCTTATCAACACCCACACCCGTACAATCTGGAGGACGGCCCTCCTTACCTGCTTCTGTCTGCTCATTCCCACCCGTGACTAATGCAAAGGCTGCTGAGAGGCCTTAGAGTGCTCTAGCCCTTCCCATAATGCCTTGCCTCTAGGCAGGCTGGAGACTTTTATACAAAGCTCTACAGGGACCTCTCTTCCACTTCCTGAACCCAACGTGGCAAATAGACTTACTCCAAGCTAGCCCTTTGCATCTGACTTGTTTGCCTGGAGCTCCGTCACGTGAGGGTTCCTGTTCTCCTGGAAAATCCTATCCTTTGGTTTTCTCCCTCATCCTACTCTCCTCCCTGGGCCCTGCTTCCCACGGGCTGGTCCCAGATGGGAGCAAATATACAAGATGACACCAGCTCTAAGACTTGTTCTAGAATCTTCTGCTAGATGGAATTTCCCTTCTTCAGCCTACCCTCACCTCCCTGTGATGGCCTTGGGAAGTGGGGGCTGTGTTGGAGGAAGAGGGCTGAAGAGATGCCGGTTCATCATGGCTTCCTAAATGCCCATGAGGCTATGAGGCAGCTGATGAATCACCCAAAGAGCACAGAAACTGGCATTCCCACCCAGGCTCAACCACCCCTTGGCTTTTTGCATGGGCAGAGGTGGCCAGGTAGTCCTCTTAGATGTAAAGCCCTATGGTCCTGGTTTGCTCAGTCCTCTGATGCTCTCTAGTGCCTTGTTCCTAAGGAACCAGCCTCCTGAGGAGGAGTCCAGGTGGAGGCATCTCAGATGTGGCTTCAGAGCCCATAAGGGTCTGAGCTGCGTTTATGTAGAGCAACCCTGCTAGGGCTGGTCTCTGCTGCCTCACTGGCCACCCAGGGATGACCAGGTAAAGAAGGTCAAGTCTACCCTTCACCATGTCTCATATGCCCACTCTGGGTCTAAGGTCCCCTACTGGGGCCACAAGTCTCTAAGGACTCCCAGGTCCCCAGATTTTTAACACAAAGCTTCTTGGGTAGTTGAGAAGCTTCGGGTTCCCCTTTGTCAGGGCCTAAAAATAACCAGGCAGGAGGAACTCTGAGTAGCTAGCAAATGTGCCAGCCAGCACCCCACGCATCGGAAGCACCTCCAAATAAGGCCTAGGCAAAGCGGAAGACAGCACGCAAGCTCAACAGCACTGACGTGGATTCCAGAACCTTCCCTCCCTGCACCCTCAGAGTCTCCCCCAGAGCCTGTGTGACTCAAGGACCTGGGAGTCTGGCCTGTTTAGGGTGCCAGAGCTTACTGGGCAATTCATTAAAGCAGTCTGCTCTTGGGTCCTGGAACTTGTAAGGTCAGTTTGGGGACTTTAGAAGCCTCTAGCTGGAGTCGTGAACTTAGTAGACTGGACTCTTAGGGCAATCAGTCACCCCTTCTCAGTGGACATTGTGTGAGCTCACACAAGTCCCTTGGGAGTCCAGAAGCTTCCCCTCACCACCACTATGGACTCACTAGGAAATGGGATCAGATGGGTGTAAGGAGGCTGACATGGGGCGGGACAGTGACACACAGCTGTCTCCAAGCAGAGGAGGTGTTGCTGGGTTCCTTATGGCTTCCTGGGAACACCATATGTACTTCACTCAAGGATGGGGGAGGCTAGAGGCAGCCACGCCACTAACATCTTCCTGTTCTCTCTCTCCCTGGGGTTTCTGACAGGAGTAAGGAGCTGCAAGCCAGGACCCTCTGGCTGAGCCTTTCTGAGTTCACAGTGAGCATGGAGTTGGGACCACTCCTCACTGGTCAGCACCCCACCTGCCCTTCATAGCGACTGGTGCAACCCAGGCCCTGCTGAGGTTCAAGGATTCTCTCAGAGGCTCCTCTGCTAGGCTCTCCGGAGGACAAAATGAACTCCCAATGGACAAAGACCCGAATGGGAGAAAGGGAGGGTTAACATGGGCAGGGGTGGGTAAGTGGGGGTGAGTTGGGCAGGGGTGAGTAGGGCAGAGTGAATCAACCAAAGGGGCATGACTCTTTCTTCATATGCCAAGACTTTCTTCCAGTCTGCCCGCATCTGCAACAAAAGCCCAGCCCAGACTTTGCCAAGACCTCCCTCTCGATGGCCTGCCATGGCCTGGCCCCACCCCACACTCACCCCTAGTCTATCTAAACTCGTTGTATGCCTCCAATCAGACTGGTTCTCAAGACAAGGACCTTGAACCAAACACACAGAAAGATGTGCTCAAAGGAAACCCTTGACAGCAGAGTGGCTGAGAGGGACCCTGGAGCACAGTACACTCAGGTTCGTCCTAATAGTGGCTCCCAGTGGAGACCCTCAAAAAGGGGTCAATGAGGACTGAGTCTTCCAGGGTCCATCATCTGCTGCTGAACTAAATGGAGGGACCTTAAGTGCAGATATTTATAAGAGCTTTCAGAATCCTGAGGGAAGGACCATTACCCTTGTTCTTTGTAGAAGAGGAAACTAAGAGGGTGGGTGGGGATACCCAGCAAAGGTGGAGTCAAGCCAGTGGGGTGCAGGCAGACACTGGGCTGCTCTACTCTTTAATCCCCACAGCAGGTCTCCTGTCATATGCAATGGAGCTGGAAAAGCTCACAATTCCCATCTCTAGACTGACACCAAAGCCAGAGCTAAGACCGGTGCTGATCTGGGCCTGGGCTTCTCATGGACTGGCAAATATGAAGTGTGTCTGCCTCAAGGTGGCTCGGCACAGGGTCAGGTAGGAGAATGAAGTCATCCTCCCAAAGCCACCCACATCCCAGCACTCCAGCTGCCCCACTTCCTGCCTCTGCTGGGTTCAGATCCTTCCTGAACACCCATCCTAGAGTCCCCACAGGACCCTTCACCCAAGGCTCTCCCCACCCCACACTCTTCCCTGCCACCCCTTAACCAAATCCTTCTCAGTGATTAATTGCAGCTCTGTGCAGGCTTTGGGGCCTTTTTTAAAAAGTCACGTAGTTCATATGATGTCTTTGGTAATCTACCTCGGTCCCATTGCCTGGTAGTGCTCATAATAACCTCTCGTTTATCTTAGAACTGCTGACATGTCTGGTCCTTCTTGTCAGCTCTGCTACAAGGAAATGTGCTTCCTCTGGGTCACCTTGCTTAGGAAGCAGTTGTGTGCCCTCTGGGTCCCTGTGCTAACCCTTGCTTGTCACTTCCTTCTTTGCCTGAGTGAGGTTGTGAATGCAGACAACCAGCTCAAGTTGGATCCCTCCCACATGAGCTGTTAGCCTCTCTTAGTGTCTAATATAAGCATCTTAGGCCACCAGTCTCTCTCAGCATGTCACTTGAGTTCCATCCTACAGGTTCCCGTACACATTATTTTTATCATTCAGTTGTAATTATTCTTCTAATTTTATCAAGGATGCGTCCTTGGATAGACGAGTTCTTTTATACACATTTTAAGAGTTCTAAACTGTAGGGTTTTAAAAAACAAATCTATCAATTTACGATTTCTTTTTTCTGTCAGGGTCTTTCTTCTTAGGTACCCCAGGCTAGTGTGAGCCTCTCGGTCTTCCTATCACCCCCCTCAAGTGCTAGGATCAGAGGCACACGCCCCCACTTGTGAGTCCTGATTTAACTATCATGCCAGTAGAATGTGGTCTGTATGACAAATGCTCTGTTGCATAAGATGTGACCATTCTCATGAATATTCAATACACATTTTCTCCGCCCAGAGTAGAGTCACTGCCATGTTCAGGAAGTCAAGAGGGTCAGTTTTATGGCTCAAATCTATACCTCTGTGATGTATTAAAATCCAGTTTCTGTCTGCTTTTTGACACACACACCTGGCTCCTGAGTCTTAGGGGTGATGAGTGTCCTTGGTAGGCTAATGAGAAGATTGCTAGCTGGGAGCTCTTCCACTGCCTTAGGAAGGGGCTGCTCACAGGAAAGCCCACCGGCAGGACTAGGGAGTGGAGACTGCCAGTCTCCTGAGACATCCAGGAAAGGAAAAAGGACTAACAGTGAAGGTTAAATTGACCACTGGTGGCCAAACAATTATTTGGGATAGGTGTGTTCTGGAGGCTGTGGTTCAAGATCAAGATCAAGGTGTGGGCGGGTCCGGCTTCCCGAGGCCTCTCTTCTTGGCTTATGGGTGGTTAATCTTCTGCTGCTCTGGTTGGTGATTTACTAACCATGCCAACATACTGTCACCCCCATGAAACCCCTAAAGGACAGAGGTCAGGAGACTTCCGAGTATTCACCATGGAGTCCCCTAAGTATTGCACCTAAGAAGGGGCTACAATCCGGAGATGGGGGATGGGAGCCAGGTGCTCAAAAGCCCCAGAGGACTGTCTACAGCTGGACATCTTGGAGGCGGGAGACCTCAGCCTGTGGGGTCTGACACTTTGTCCAGATGCATGGTGTGGGAGGGAATTGAAATGAAGGGCACCCTGCTACTAAGGACACAGCCTGTGGTCTCCTCTGGTGGCGGAAGTGACTAGTCAGCCAGGAGACTCTTTCCTGCTGTTTTTCTCACAACCTTTCGGGATTTTTGTATCTGCTCAACCATTCAGTGACTGCAAAAGACATATGGAAAATTCCTACTGTCATAGTGGAAAATTCCCTGGAGTCCTGTCAAAGGCTGCTGCTTTGTGTGTTTTGAGGAATGCAAGGATCCAAGGTGTGTCAAGGAGGCAGTGTACACACACACACACACACACACACACACACACACACACACACGCACATGCACACGCACACACACACGCGCGCACGCGCACACACACACACACACACACACACACACACACACCCCACTCCCAACAGCACAAGGATCTCAGAACCTTGCTCTGGTCCCTGGCTGAGGCCAGGGACTCTACCTGCTGTTTCAGTCCTGTATTTGATAACTCTGCAAGTGGGACACTGTTGTCTTATTTCTGTAAGCAGTGTAAGGTGCTACCTATGTGTGAGCTTCATCTAAGGCACTGACTGAGATCCCAGGCTGGTCTCATGGGACATAAGCTTTCAAGCCTGCAGTGAGTGGTTATTGGGTTGTTATTGATCTGTCTTCCTTCCTTCCTCCCCCTCTCTCCATCTCCCCTCCCTCCCTCCCTCCCTCCCTCCCTAAGTCTGTCTCTGCTGTTAAAAACTGAGTTAGCTACATCCACCCACTTCTACTATTGACCTTTGAGGAGCCCCAGGCTTTCTTTGTGCCCTTACAACCCTGCCCAAGCCTGTAAGGAGCTATTTGATTTAGCTGATGCATGGCTCCTGTTTAAAGGCTCCTTTGCAGTGTTTGTGACCGTTCCAGGCATAGAGAAAAGTGCAAAGACAGTGTGGAGAGTTTGGTGATCCAGTCTCAAGCATCTCCTCCCACAGCACCTTGCATAACCAGGGCCCAGTGATCAAAGCACCAGCTCATTTCAATATTGCTCTATATCTTAACCCATATCTAAAAATTTTCCACTAAGCACATTTTAAAAGCTACCCATCTGGTGGTTACGTGTGCATCCGATCTGTTACTTCTTCCTCTTTTCCTTTCTCAACATGGATTATTTTAATAAGAAAACATATAGCCAAGCACATAGCTCAAATTATACAAAGCTATACTCAACAGCTTTCTCCACACATGGTGATGAATGTGGCCATAGGTTCTTGGGTTCCATCATTTCATTCAAGTGTAGCAAGGCACCATTCATAAATGTACTGTACATTTGGAGTGTTTAATGAGCTTGGTTAAGTGTGTGCTTCTCTGCTCTATAGTTTTGTGACTCGGGCCTGGGTAACAGTAGCAATGGGCAGGACAAAGAATAGTGTCCTAAACCTCCAATTCTTTTTCCCATCAAGTCCTCCCCTGGGGCCTGGCCTGGTTTTCCTTAATTCTGCAACACTGCGGTTGGGCCCAGGGCCTCACGCTTTGTAGGTAAACATCCTGTCACTGAGCCATACATACCCTACTTGTCTTTCAGCCTTGAGTCGGGGTCTCAGAAAGCTTCCCATGCTGGCGTGGAATAAATGATCCTCTAGCCTCAGCCTTCCAGTCTCTGGCTTGTATAGTTGGCGGTCTTTTCAGGCAGGCATCTTCGGGGTGTGTGCACACATGCGTGTAGGTGCACACACCCCTGTTTGTGCATGTAGAGGCCAGGAGAGGACACTGAGTGTCTTCCTCTATTGCTCTGTCTACATTATATTATTATTGTGTTGTTGTTATATTGCTTCCACTAAATCTAAGCTCACTGTTTGCCTAGCTAGTGAGCTCTGGGATCAGCCTGTCTCCACAACACTGGAGTTACCATCCTGTGTGTGTGGCCATGCCTGGCTTTCACATGGATGCTGGATTTAAACTCAGCCCCTCTCCCTTGTTCTTGCCCACTGTACCATCTCCCCAACTCTAGGTTGTTTTGTTTTGTTTTGTTTTGTTTTACCTCAGAATCTGCATATAAGGCTGCTGCTATGGCTTAGCATGTTGCCTGTTTTAGCAAACAATGCTTACTATTCGAACACAGCATATCTTGTTTGCATCTAGATTGGTTGGAGAAGTCATGAAACTGTTGTCAAAATCCTTTTTTTCCCACAATATGGTCACAGGCTTTCACCTCCTTCAGGTAAATACCTTGGACTGTAATGTCTAGACCAGAGGGTGAAGGCTGTATTTAGTTGGTCTTCCTGGGAGGCCATGCTACCTGCCTTTCCTCTCCAGCATGTGTGTCTAGCTGTCTGGCCATCTTACTACCCACAGGATGCCTAGTACCGTCTCTCTTAACTTCTTCTATTTTTTCCCAGCCTGGGGCTAACCTCTTCCTCCTCCAAGCAACGTCTTTGGTAGAGCAGAATATTCTGTGAAGAGATCTAACATTGGAGGTGTGTGTGTGTGTGTGTGTGTGTGTGTGTGTGTGTGTGTGTGTGTGTGTGTGTGTGTGTGTGTGATTTTTATGTGTTGACTCTTAAGGACTCATTGTTAAAGTCTAGGAGTTTTTAGTTTTGCGTACGCTCTAGCATCCATCTGATGGTTTTGGTTTAGAAATAGCATCTAGCCAGGCAGTGGTGGCGCACACCTTTAATCCAGGCACTCGGGAGGCAGAGGCAGGCAGATTTCTGAGTTCGAGGCCAGCCTGGTCTACAAAGTGAGTTCCAGGACAGCCAGGGCTATACAGAGAAACCGTCTCAGAAAAAAAAAAAGAAAGAAAGAAAGAGAGAGAGAGAGAGAGAGAGAGAGAGAGAAAGAGAGAAAGAGAGAAAGAGAGAAAGAGAGAGAGAGCATCTAATCCTTTAGTCTAGGTTGGCCTGGAACACAATGTGTAGTCCAGGCTGGCCTCCGTCTGATGGCATTCCTACTGGCTCAGTTGCTCAAGTTTTAGAATTACAGGTGTGAGCCACTACCCCTACACAGACAATCTCATAACTTCATTTTTAAATTTAAAATAAATTAACCTTTATTTTTAGTTTATGTGTGTGGGTGCTTTGCTTGTGTGTATGTCGGTGCGGTAAGTGGGTGCCATGCCTTCAGACTTCAGAAGAGGGTGTTGGGTTCCCTAGAACTACAGTTATAAATGATCAGGAACCACAAGCACGTGCAGGAGGTGAACCTGGGCCCCTTGAGGAAGCAACAGGTGCCCTTAACCCTCGAGCCACCTTTCTAGCCATGCTCCCAATTTGCTATCTTTTGTGTGAGAAGGAAGTTAAGAGCATCTGAGCTGTACCCCGTTGCCTCTCTCCCCTTGTTCACGTTCAGGGGACTGCGCACAAGGCTCCTTCTGGATTCTAGTTGGCTCTACCCACCAGCTTGTCTCCAATCAACACTGCTGCTTTGGGGCCTTACTTCTGTCCAGTTTCTCTGTTTGATTATTCTGTTTTCTCTCTGCTTTGTCTACTTGATTCTTTTCTCATTCCTGTCTGATTTTTTTTTTTCTGTCTTGTTTCTCTGTTTGGTTCTTGTTTTTCTGCTTGATCCTTCCCCTGTCCCTCTGATACATGTTTCTTCAATCTTCTGTTGCAATGTCTGCTTTCTGTCCACTGCATTACATCTTAGGGCAATAGTGATAAGGGATTTGTAAAGTCCTTAAACATTCACCCTGGGGACCCTGCCTCTCCTGGTCTGGTATCTGTCACGTGTCCTTTCCCCTGCAGTTGTTGAGGCTGTCCAGGTTCTCTATAGGTCATTTAATTTTAGATTGAAAAACTGGCTTTCCAAACAGGGGCTTTAGATTCTTGGCTCTATGAGGCATCTGTGCAACTGGTTGTCTCCTAGTTCAGGTGCCAAGGAGACAAAGGGAAAACAGAGAAGCAAGGGCACTCCCTGCTCTTTCAGTCCCCACACCTGCCTCTGAGGTCTGTGTCTTCAGTGCTGGCACTGCTCGATTCAGGATTTCCCAAGACTGGAGCATCAGACAGAAGCACGCAGAAGGCAGAGGGATATTCATTCCCTATAGGAGCCATCTCTATCTCCTGGACCACAAACAGGTGGCTTCTCCTGAAGCTCTTTCTGTTCGTGCCTGATGACTATGTCTAGGTTTTAGATAGTTTTTGAGTATTGGTCAGGGAATACCAGAAAAAAAATGAGACCTGAGACCAGTCTAGAGCACTTTGCAACTGTGCAGTACGTGAGATATAACTACATCTAGCAGGAGAGATGTTTTAGTCTATCAGACCCCCTCACTGCCTCACGGTGCTTTGTGTATGCATTCCCCATGCTTTCTCTAATTACTTCAAACTCTACTGCACCAACATTCCTGCTGGACACAGCCTCACATAGGCCTGCTGTAGCCTGGTGTGAGAACTCAGGAGTTGGACCACCAGCCAATTGTGCTCTGCGGTCTTTGTCAGGTCACATGGTATCAGGCTGTGCTCCAACTGTACCCTGCCGTGATGTAGCACAGCCTCACCCGCAACAGGCATCAGCCTGTCTGACTTACCAAAGAAACACAGCAGGATCTGGGGCTTTGTTACAAGCATATTTCCCCTCACGATCCCCAAGCTTCTGTTTCTTTCCCCATATCCATTGGCCCTAGGACTTCTGCAAACTGCCCCCTGTGTTCTTGAGCCATTTCTCTGCTGGAGTTGCTGCTTCTCCAGGCTTGTTCGTATATTCTGTAACCCACTTGTATTAGTTTCTTCTCTCCTCACTGACAGAAACCTGACAAAATCAGCTTAGGAAGGAAGGAAGTTTAGTCTCACAGTTCAAGGGAAGACAGTTCACTGAGGAAGAAAAGACCCACGAGGCAGGATTGTGATGCAGATAGCCAGTCACATTGCCACCCACGGCAAGGAAACAGAGCCCAGTGCTGGTGTTCAGTGTGTTCTCTCCTTTTAGTTCAGTATGGGACCCCAGTCCTCAGGAAGGTGCCACCCCTATTCAAGGTGGGATTTTCTTCCTCTGTGAAACCTTTCTGGATTCATCCTCACAGACAAATCCTGATGTGTGTTTCCATGGTGATTCCAAGTCAAGTTGGCAGTGGAGAACCATCCAGCCTCGTAGCTGTTGCTGCTGTTCCTTCCCTCCATCCATGTATCTGTCAGCAACCACACACCCAGTGGCGGTGATACTTCCCAGGATGTTGGGCTGCTGGTGTGTTGGTTTTGGTTTTAGTGTTGGTTTGTTTGCTGTAGTTTTTCATTTTAATTTCAAGGAAGCCATGTAGCTCAGACTGCCTGAAACTTAGGATCATCCTCCTGCCTCAGCCTCTTGAGTACAGGAACAGTTTGTGCTTTTGAAGTTTGCTCCATACATCCACAGATATCAGTCTTCTCTACCGACTCCTGCAACCATGGAAGCTATTCTTCGTGCAGCCTATCTTAGCCTGTGCTAGCTTTAGTGTAGCATTCTGGGAGAAGCAGCCAGTTTGGTTTTCTGCATGTGTGGACAGCCCTTAAATCCATGTCTAAAGGGACACTGAAATAATCCTCCCCGTCTCCATCGCTTTTGCTTTTCTGCTCGGAAGAGTTCATATTTCAGGGCAGCCATTAAGAAGTGTCACTACTCTTTCCCAGTTGACATCACCTCTGTTCAAAAGCTGTTTGTTATTCCTGAGGGGAGGAAGTATCTCTTCCTTTCTAGCCATTTTCAAGACCTTGCATCCTTTACATTGCTTTCTGTTACTTGGTATAGATCTCTCTCCTTGTGATTATGGACTTGTGTGTTTCTTCTGTTTTGGAGGGTTTCTCAAGATTTCATCTTGTTCTCTTTAGCCCTTTCTGGTGTGCTAGCTAATGTTTGTCCTAATGTTTTACGCATGGCTGTTTTGACTGCTGTTCTATTCATTGTGGTATCTCAAGTTTGTGAGAGCTGAAATCTGCTGAACCGGCTCTCAGCTCGTATGATGAAGCTACTGACCTGTCTCTAAGCGACTGTCAGGCATCCATGTGTGGTTTAACCCGGTTGTCTGTATGAAGAAAGTACATGGTGGGAACACCTCACTGCAGGGCAGCCCTGCCTCATGGAAATGGGTGAGTGTGTCTTGTTCCCACTCCTCTCCCCTTAATGGAGCAATCGGTGACCACAGCCAGTAGACCCAGAGCGGGGCAGTGAGGCAAGAACAACGGGGGTCATGGAATGAGTGAATGCAACAAGAAACAGACTTCTCGGGAGATAGGCTTCAGGGAGAAGCTCATTTAACTGGGGGGAGGAGGGAGCAAAGGCTTTTTAAACCTTTGGGGTGCATAGGGGCTATTGGGTAGGTGTATTAAACCTTTGGGGTGCATAGAGGATATTGGAGTGGTGGTAAAGCATTGATCTGGATGGGGTGTTGAGGATGCCTCATTTGCAGGAGGAGGAATCCCAGGTACTTGCTGGACCTGACCTTATGAGAAGAGGGGTAGTTTAACCTGGATGTGACTACATGACTTCCTCTGATGTGGGCAAAAGTGAGGGGTACAGGACTCTGTGCACAGGGACATGGGACATGCAGGCCCAAGGCAGGGGAGGAAGTCGTCCCACTTTCTACCGCTCTTGAGACAAGATCTCTGGGGTTGCACAGGACTTGACCACACTCCTGCTCCAGACCAGCTCCTCTGGTTCCATGGTTCCCCAGTCCCACAGGTGCTACTATGTTGAGGAGCCTTTGGAGTTAGCCTAGTGTAGCCTGTGGGAGCCAGGGCCTGTCTTCAAACCCCAGCACCATGATCTCATCAGTCCTCAGTGACCCCAGATTTCTAGTGTCTGTCCTCACCATTCTTGTACCAGCTCACTGTTTGAGGATTCAACCATTTTTTAAGCCTCCCCTTTGGGGACATGGGCATCTGCTGTGACTCAGCACCTCGAGCCTGAACAGCTACTCAATACATTTGAGCATCTTAGGAAGCTGTGTGCCCTTGAAGAGCTGCATCCAAGGCACTGGCTGCCTCTACATTCAATTTCTCATCACTGTCTGGCGGCTTTGATCCAAGAATGCCCTGAGTCAACCCTGGTAGCCTCCACAGTATCCTAATGCCACTGTGAGAGGCAAGGGCACTGGGCATGACTGAAGGACCTAGATGGGCTTGAAGAAAGGTGACTTTGCCAGAAAGAATGGGTATCCACAGGGGAACCACACAACAGCAGAGAAGCAACCAAACAATGTGGAAGGGTGTCTCCAGAAGTCTGGAAGTTCCACTCAGGCCTAGACGTCAGCTAAGCAGAGGTCCTGGGCAAGTGTGAGAGGGTCAGTGGTCACAAGAGAGTGGTAGGTGATTAAGCAGGTTCACATAAGATCTACTTGAGGGTAGTAAGGATGTGGATAGGCAGATGAATAAGGTAGGCAATAGGCCAAGTGGGCATGTGGGACAGCCTGGCCTGGCTAAGGACAAATGAGGCTTGGGGAAGGGGCTGCTGAAGGTAGCTGCTGGAGTCTTAAACTCTTCTTGGGTATGGCGGCACTTGCTTTGAAGGCCCTAGCTCTTGCCATCTATTGGAATGCAATGGTAACTTCTGGAGCTCTGAATCTTGAACCCTTCCCACTGGACAGCCTATGGATTGAGATTAAGTGGAGAAGCAGGCCTGACCTGTTGCACACGTCTGGTGAGAGGCCAAGATACT
Source organism: Uromys caudimaculatus (assembly GCA_028551405.1). Taxonomy (NCBI): domain Eukaryota; kingdom Metazoa; phylum Chordata; class Mammalia; order Rodentia; family Muridae; genus Uromys; species Uromys caudimaculatus. Next base: position 26,383,740 of record CM052718.1, on the reverse strand, counting down.
CTGAGGCATTTAATAAAGATAGGACTCAACAAAGACAAAAATAAGAACAATCGCAGGCTCAGCTAGTCTCGAACATAGTAAGACAGCTCTACGGCATCATTCCAATAGTTCAGGTAGAACCTTCGGGTCCTGGAGTCCGTGTCATTGCGGAGGGCCTCCAAAGCTGCAGCAGAGACCACATTGTCCACTGAAGAGCTCTAGGTCCCAGTGAACCCACAGTCTGGAGGGGAAAGTGAGCCCCCCACCCTGGAGATGCATCTCTTTGCCAGAAAGCTCCCGAAAATGTCAGGTAAGACAGGTCCCAGCCACCCCAAGGTACAAAGGCTCTGCTTGCTCACAGTTCTTAAGGAAGATCACATCGTTCTTTCTCAAGTACACGCATAGGTCATTGAAATAGTCCTGAAGCAATGCCCCTGGGGTAGTCAAGGAAGTGGTTAGCAGTGGTAACCCTTGTCCACTGAAAGAGAGCACTGGCCAGCAGAGGTACCCACCCCCTCAGTGGCCAAATCTCCTACTGTTTCTTCAGTGGACCCAGGACCATCCACAGTGGCAGCTGAGGCAGGGGAATACCAGGGACAGGGGTTGAGGCTGCCGGGTCAGTACCTACCGATGAACTTCATGGCTGCCAGCTTCACTGTCATATGGGAACTGTCCAGATATGTCAAGGCCTGACTAAGGAACTGCTGGTAGTTGCCAACATTGCTCTCTAGCTGAGGAGAGAAGAGAGGGTCTGTGACCATATTGAAGGTCTGTGTGCTACCTCACTTCAGGGACATGGCTTTCTGAGGGACCCCTAAGCACTTGATTTCCACTTCCAGTGTGGAAAGCCTGGAAGAGAGGAGGGCAGGCATCTGAGTCCCCTAGGGGATGTGGAAGGGTAGCTGATGGTCCAGTTACTTCATTCTATCCAGTGAGGGAGCCCATGCTACGGATCTGGGAGCACCCACATGTGTGGTACTTCCCAACATCACTCTGGAGACCCTCCAGCATGCCTCTGTCCATCCCTGCCTGGTTGTCATCTCACCACAAACCAAAAGTTTATGTCCCACACTCCCGAGCCCCCAGGGTCCCCTGCAAGGCCCATGTCATGAAGAGGAGAGGCAGGCCCATCCCTGGCAACTTCTGTATCCTGTTCTTCTCTGCTGTTGGGGGAGCAAAATTGCTTTTGGGGGTTTCCCTAGGCACTTACCTTGGGGTGTTGCTATCATGCATTGCAGACATGACACAAGTGCCTGTGTCACACATGGGATCTGCTGCTCCGTGGCCTTCAATGGCCTTTCCACTTCTAACTGCCCAGACTCCTGTCCTCCTGCCATATTTTATAAACCTTCCCTGTTTCATGGGCCTTAACTGCACCTGATAGTCAAAGTTAGGGCCACGCAAAACAGCTGGAGGCTGCAGCCCTGGGGCTCTCAAGGGCCATGTTTCTATTGTCACTGTCATTAAGGGGCTACATGGTGCATTGCATGGGATAAATAAGCAGGTCGGGAGTCCAGAGTCCCCACCCTGTCCAAATATCACCTTGAGATCTTTGCAGCCACTGTTCTAGGCTTCTCCCTAGTGGTTGAACTAGAATCCATTGAAGCCTGAAGACTAAGGACAAGCCTGCCCTGCCTTGCCCATGTGACTTTGGTCTTAGTCAAGAGTCCAGGATTATGCCTGACAGTCTAGACCCAGTAGGACAGAAGAACCTGGGGCCAAAGGTTAAACTGGTGGCTAAACAGCAAGAGGTGGCATTTACTGGTCTCCTATTGGGCCCTGAAGTGTATGGACTCAGAGGCTCAGGTGTGTCTGCCTTAGATATGCACTGGAACACCAGGGGGCACTGTGTTCTCAGAGGCCCTACTAGGGTGGCCTTGAGCACACTCTAGGCACATGGTGGAAATTCCCTTCCCTCCTGGACAGTGCATTTCAAAGAATCTGAGCTTCATTGTGAAGGAAGAAATGTTCCTCACAGAAGCACAGTAATTAAACACCCACCTTCAGAACCGCCTCCCTTCCCCACACCCTCCCCTCAGAAGGGTCTGGGGTGACTGCACAGTCACCACACCCCTTCGGTCCCAGACCCTCCCCTGGAAAGGTGCCCAGACCTTACCATGTAGACAAAAATGTCATTTGCAGCACCCAGACCTTGGCCCCATGCCAGTTTGCCGAACAGCTCCTTCCGGAACTCCCACTTTAGCAAGATGGCGCAGCGCAGGAATGTGAGTTTGGCCTTCTGTAAGTGGGGAACAGAGCATCTCTGCTCCATCCATCACCATCCCTCTCATCTCAGAGAGACCTCAAGGAGAGGTCTCTGCAGCAGTACCACCCCTGTGGGGGCACTGGAAGGGAACGTGTCACCAGAGGAAGGGGTAACCCACACCTAACCCAGGCTGTCCAGCTCTAATTCACATAGAACTTTCAGAAAAGCTGCCTAGGCCTCCTTCTGAGAACCCAGCTTGGAGTACCAGCCTTAGAGGGGTGAAGCTCTAGTCTATGTTTGGGAAGGGACCTGACTTCCCACAGTGGAGATGGGCCTAGGCCATGTTTGGGTTGTTAAATATGAAGTCTTACTCTCAGAAGCCTGGGAGAACTTGTCCCAGGACTAGAAGAGGCCAAGCTTGGCCTGTGGGTAGTGGATAGAGACTAGGCTAGCCTTAGGAAGAAACAGAGGTGATGGATCCAGGAGCTCAAGGTGCCTTGCAAAGCATGGCCTATACAACGCAAGGCACGTGGCTAATGTTTCAGGGCCACCCCAGGAAGAGTTGCACAAAGTTCCTCTGGCTTGGAGTGGTGCCACTTGGCAGGCAGGATACAAGTAGGTACTCCAGTGCAGCACATGGTCACACCACTGTCTGGGAGTGTAGTGGGTTGTCCTGATGCTGTTTGTATTCTGATGATAATTCTGCTTCCTCAAGAGGGGTTGCCCCCAACGAGCAGTCCATCATGTGCTCAGGTGATCTCATGTGAACCTTCTCCCCATTTTAACTGGTCAATAAAGGCTAGAGCCTGTGATTGGGCAGTGGAGGGGGAAGGTGGGAACTGGAGGTTTGAGAGTGGGTGCAGGTGGAGAAGAGAAGAGAACAGGAGGGGAAGGAGAGAGGGCAGAGGAAGAAGAGGAAGCTGCAATGGACCAGAACTACATGGCCAGGAGAAACCATAAGTAGCAAGGGGTCTTATAGCTGGGAAATAAGTTAGTATAGTGTTAGCTCTGTATACCAATCTAGACATATAGCTTATAATAACTGGATTGTGGTTTATTATATAGAATTATTGGGACTGGAAATTCCAGCAACAGGGAGGGGGGAAATAGAGATAGAAAGTTCCTGAATGCTGGATTTCTGCAGCTGATTTTAGATGGTGGCATGGAGGTCTTCAGCCAGAAAAGGCTACCCCAGGGCCCAGTGGAATGCAAGAATCTGAAGCAGGTGGCTGAGGAAACACCATCAAGATGGAGCCCACTCCTTTTCTCTAGCTGCTGGGGTGGCTTACAAACCCAGCCCCAGCCCTCCCTGTTGCTTAGGTGGCCTCTCCTGATGCTAACCTCACTCTGATCTCCACTCAGAGAGCTGAGCCCTCAAGTCCTGTTCTCCTTTAGCCTGGCTCTCCTAGTTGCCCCAGCTGAGCTGGAGCACACTCACCATGGCTACTTCTTGGCAGGGGTCGGCCATATTGAAGAGGAGGGGCACAGTAGCCTGCGAAGCCACGTCCTTGAGGCTCTGCTGGATCTTCTTGCCACTATAGTGGATGACATCTCCAAACAGGAAGATGGCACCTTCCCGAACATCCACCCTTTCCTGGAAGGGGAGACAGATCTCCTGATCAGGCATGCTACCAGCCAGGCTTCTCCCCTCCCTCTCTTCTCATGACTCCTGGTTGCCTCACTTTGGCCCTGTGCAGCTCAGGACCAGCCTTCATTGTCCCTAACCCCACGAGCCAGTGGCCGCTCACTTGGGGGCCCTGACTCCTGCTGACTTTTGGCCTTCTCACTTTCCCGTTTCCTCAGCTTCCTTCATCCTTTTGCGGCCTTCTTGGATTTATTCATTCTTCCTGGTTTCTCACCTCTGGGTTTCCCTGTAACTCTCTGGGGTGATAGCAGCTATACCTCCGCTCCTAAGCAAACCTGACTGTTGGATCTCTGACATTCTAGCTTTATGGCCCTGGGTGAGGCTCGTCCTCCACACACAGTGTTTCACCTTTTATAAACAATCACCAACAACGCCCTTGTTTTGGGGTTGAGGGAAGTGTAGAACCCAGCACCTAAGGGAGAGCCTGCTAATGTCATCATTTCTCCTAGCACTACCTCCAACAGGACTCAGCCTCCCCTCTATGAAAGATGTCCGGAACTGGGTCTGCTGCCTCCTCCTCAATTCCAGATGTGCAGTGGCTACTGTCTACCTACCTATCCCTAGAGGGGCTCATTCTAGCACTCATCTCCCTGCTTCTAATCCATCTCGGAGGCCCCTTGTGGTGGTCCTCCTATAATAGTCCATGTCAAGTTCAAGCCTGCCTTGTTCCCAACCTCAGTCTCCTGAAATCACTGGGCCCTATTCCACAATCTGAGGAGTTCAAATGGACTCATTGGTCCTGATGGCCTGGGAGGCAGAATCTTGAGCATAGGACTCAGTACCTTCACAAACTTCAACTAGTAGCAGTCTACAGAATCTTTATTCTCAGGTGGATTCTGGGGATGGTGCTGAGGACAGGTACTAGTTTCTGATTGCTGTCTGCAGCCCTGCCTTGTCCTGTCCTGCCACCCCAACTCCCCTGTCCAGCTCACATCTGTGAACAGGCTGAGGAGGTGCTGGGCGATCTTGAGGCTGACAATTCCAATGCCCTGGACACCTAGACAGTGCAGGAGGTGGCCCATGATCTTCATCAAGCCGGCAGGGTCCTTGAACTCAGGTTGTAGAAAGTTGTTCAACAGTTCTGTCAACCTACTTCTTAGCAGAATTGCCTGCAGGGAGACCACCATCCTCCAGTAGGGTCCTTGACCAGTTTCTGCCAGCTGCCCCAGGGAAACAGGTCACAGCTTTGGGCAGCTACTGGCCTTCTCAGAAGGTGTTATCTACCCGTCAGTCCAGGGGGGAAAGAGGTCTGAGTGCTGAAGCTGGCTGTTCCCAAATCCACTCCCTACCTCCCCTACAGGATGGACAGGAAAACAGACAAAACCACACCATGTGTCTGGGATAGGCCAAATCTGCAGCTGCATTCCAGCCCATCATGAGGACCATCAGAAGAGGCCTGCTCTGGAAGGTTCCAAAAGGTAGGATATTGGGTACCCGACAGGAGTTATCATATGAAGCAGTTAAGCAGGGCCAACCAGGCCTGAAGGTCTCTCTACCACCCTTGCGAGGAGATGCCCTTCCAGACACTTCCTTTGTGCTTATCCCTCCCTGTGATCCTTCCGGGATGGCAGAGGGTATATCTCTCAAGTTCTTTCCCCCTCACCTTTTTAGGGTGCATCATTGTGCTGCCCAGGCCCTTTAGGCTCATGGCCCGCACCATCTGGTTGCGGCTGGAAAGGCCCAGGTTCAGGGAGTTGTACATGGTCTTCCAAGACATGTGCTGGGAGGCATCTGAGCTGTTAAGAAACTGGGCAGGGGTTGGCACCATCAGTCCACCTGTTAACCACAGCTGGCAAGGAATCGGTCCGCCCCATGCCGTGACAATGAAGTTAGACCTAAAGCAGAATGTCTACCAGCAAGCACAGCTGACACACAAGGGCCAGACGTATATGCTTTATATCAGAGACCTTGGAAAGGAAGTCCCCCGGGGTGGGTAGGGGACAGGCTGACCTCAGCGATGATGCAGATGCCTACAACGTTGTCTCGCTCTTCAGTGCTCTTCAGGGAGATGAAAGCCTGCCCCAAGACAGCCTTGATCTCGCAGTTATAGTGAGCCATGGCCCTATCACGTGTAAAAGGCAAAGTCCCAGAGGGCTCCATTCTCCAACACTCTCAGCACTGGCCAGATTTCTGAGTCTGGAGTGCAGGAGCCAGTGTAGGGAGAGTGGGCTGGGCGGCCATTCCATCCCTCCCCGGCAGAGGGTGCCCAAGCTGAGGGCTCACCTGGCCAAAAGGGTCACTCCCCTTGGGAAAGTTTCCAACTGCCCAAAGAGCTCCCAGCCCTGGATCAGCTTCACATCAGCAAACACCTCCCAGTATTGGTTGGTCCAGAAGAGGCCCTTGATCGCTTCCATGCAGATTCTGGGCAGGATAGAATAAAATGGGTGCCTGGAACTTGTCAGCTGCCACCTACTAGACTCCCATTGCTCAGGAGTCTCCTTACTGGCCAGTTTGGAAACTCTGTCCCACCCCTATCCCACCTCCACTCAAAAATCCTTCCCTTCTTGGGTCTGTAGCATCAGCATGGCTCCGCGAGTGCAAGAGAGGGGCCACAGATATCTTGGCTCACCTGCAGGGCCCAAGGGGCTTAGAGCCTAGATCATCTTCTTGGTAGTCAATCATGCCTTGCACTAGGCCCACCTCCAGCAGGTAGTAGAGCTCTGTGAGGAGGCCCAGAAGGATCCCTGAGAAAGCCCAGCAGACTGTGTCCCTGTACTCCTTGATATAGAGGAGCTCATAGATGGTGCCCAGAGCCTGCGATGGGTGATAGAGAGGGATCCCTGAGCAGAAGAGCAGAGACAACAGCTACAAAGACACACTAGTCTGGGCCTTGCTGCCTTCATCTGGCCTCCCGTGAAGATCCCTTGCATAAATCCCCAAAGATCCTGCACTGTCCCTGAGGCTCAACCAGGACCCCCTGTGGTCTCTGTGGCTGCCCTGAGCTCCAGACTTTGCTCAGCCTGGCTTCCACATGGTTGATTCTATTTTTCTTGGATTGGCTCCACCTTTTGGGAGCCAAGTGCCCATCTCTCCAAGTGCCCATCCTGTGGGGAGGTCCTTCTCAGACCCTCCTTGGTGAAGGCCTCTCCTGGCCCTGAGTGGTTGGCTTCATCTAGCCCTATTTCTTTGAGGCTGGCTCTTTCTCTAAACCATCCCCCAGCCAGTCCTATGGTGCTGTGCCCACTGTTCTACTTTGTCCTTCCCCTGAATGTAAGGGTCTCTTTTCATGGAGCAGAGATAATAAATGGGTGAGCCTGGGGGAAGTCCAGGTGCTAGCCATGGCTCCCAGTCAGTGCTGGCCACCTCACCTCCCACCCCTGCCCTTCCTTCTCCTTCAGGAATCCTTCTGCTTTCCCTAGACCCTGGCGCTTCTCATCACCCCTCCATCTCTCTTCAGTGTTCCTGTCCTCATAGCCAACTGTAGCCCAGGGCATAGTCACTGTGTCTCTGAGTCATGTCAGGGCAGCCAAGGCTCTCTCCTACTTCCCACTGTGGGATTTACTGTTCTGTTATGGTCTATGATGAGACATCTGTATAGAGTAGCAGCAGGGGTCTGTAGCCAGTTGGCTGGCCCATCAACAAATACCTCAGACACCTACTGACGCCATGCTTGCCAGGTGAGAGGCTCACCAAGAACAGGTGACATGCATCGCTCACCTCCACAGATGACCACAGACCATGATAAAGGCCTGAGGATGGGGCCCTTGGAGGCAGCTCGGTGCCTGCCCCACCCCACCCCGGAGCCTATTGAAGCCCTGCATACTGCTGCCGCCACGGGGGACCATGCTGGTGGCATATAGCACAGTGTGCTGCTCACCATCAGTGAAACCAGCCGGGCCTGATATGTGGACTGGAGGAGCCTCCTTGGCGGCCGTAATTTCAGCTTTATGTAGAGCAGGGTTATAACATCACGAGACACATGGTAGTTGGCAGCCAGAGCCTTCCACAGTGGTAGGATCCACCTGATGAGACAGGGACCAGGGCACCACTGGGAACACTGGGCACAACACTGCAGAGACACCTTTATGAATGCTGGCTATCAGAAGGATGTGGGAAAGTGAACCCTGGGGTAGGTAGAAAGGGAGGGGCCCTGAGGTCTATATTGTATGATGCTTTGATATCTGCATGAGTCCCAGTCTCACAGCCCCTCTCTTCAGGACCCCAAGCAAAAACCTGGCCTATAGCCTGTCTTTTCTCTTGGAAGTAGGGGCAAACCATCCAACCCCCACCACTCAGATAGTCTGAAGACAAGAGGGAAGCCAGCAGAGCCAGGAAACACTCCAGGGAGAGCTCATGAGTCCCCAATTGCCCTTGGCTCCCTGTCAAAGGCTGTGTGTTCAGAGATCAGCCAGTGTCCCTGCCATGTCCCACACTGCCAACTATGTACATATATTCATGAGGTGTTTAGCGTATGGCTGGCCACCTAAGGACTGAGAGGCTTATGGCTATGCTGCTGTTGCCAGCAGCCCCTAGCCATGTTCTGAATTAGTAAGGCCTCATTGTCAACAGACTGTCTCTTGAACGACTATCTAGTGTGGTAGCTGGAATCAAGACTCACTGGGGCTCTGGGGCCATGGGGTACCTGTGGCTAGGTGGAAAGGTATCTTTGTGTATCTTCACAGCCTTTGACTGGTCCAGGGCTCTGCGTACAGGTTAGCCTCTGGTGACTGTGAATCTGAGATTGTTTCTACACCAATGCTAGAACCCTGTTTAATTCCCAAACACTTTCAGAGTCCCTCTGGCCACAGTCCAGAGTCAAAAAAAGAGACAGAACCCTCAAATGCCTATTCTTGCCTAGTATGCTAAGTAAACTATGGCCCAGGAAGGTGGACCACCACAAGCCTAGATGAAGACCACATTGGGGTGTCTGGGTCAAAGGAAGATATACCTCTCTGAGGGTTGACACAGGGATAAGATCACCTCCACCACCTCCTGAATATGCTGGGTCCCCAGAGCCAAGGTGGCCTGACTTAAGGTCTGCTGGACACTCTTGGACTGAATGTTCGGCAGCTCCTGGAACAGGCTTTGCAAGAGTTCAGCTATCTGCAAGGTGGAATGCAGCTTCAGACAGGGCAAAGCCCTCTGAGTTCCTGGTAGGACTTAGCTTTACAGCTCAGCTCCCCCATCCCCATCACTGTCGTCACAAAAGTAGGGTGAACAAGCCAAGAGGAGCAGTGTGGTTTACAGTGTAAGAGGACCCAAATGGATGGGGCCTGGCAGTCCCCAAGGATGAATTTTCAATTTAGTTGGTGAAGGCAAACTAGAGGGCAGTTTAGAGCTGCCCTCTCCCACAGGCCACCAGTGAGGAAGCAGAAGATGGGCCAGGAATCTCCTGGACTAAAGCAGCTGGCCAGAAGTCCATTGGGACCCTACTCATGGGCTACTAGGGTCATCACTCATTGTCTCTGTGATTATGTGTGAATGAAAGGGTGTGGCGCATGCTCACATGAGCACATACACACAGTCAGAAGGGAGCCACAGCCACCCAGCCTCACCTGCTCCTTCCTGAAGCCAGGCTCCACACAGATCATCAGCAGGAGCTTGGCAGCAAGATCACAGCGGAGGCGATTGCCACTGCTGAGACTGTGCACCAGCGTGAGGGTCAGCTGCATGTGCTGCGCCACCGTCAGGTCATCCTTGAAGACCTGTGTAGAGGTAAAGGCCAGGGAGGGGGAAATCTCTGTTCAGCAGTGGCTCAGGACAGGCAGGGGGCCTAGCCTCTTACCATAGAGTGAACGAAAGTCTTGTACACAGTTATGTAAGAGCTATGGACAAAAGTTTGCAGGGTTCCAAAGGCCCCATCCCGTCCTCTCCCCAGGCTGCTATGAACTGTATAGTTCCTCCACCTTGAGGCCATTGCTCAGTGACTGCAAGTGTGCCTTCCATAAGCTCCCAGCTGCCTATTCTCTGGAGACTTTCCCAGGGGACAGTGGTGGTAAACAGTCTTGTAAGGTGTCCCACCCCGGAGTTCTTGCTGGATCAGAATGGTGACCAACTCCTGCCCAGATCTAGCCCTCCTCTGCCTTGCTTCCCTATCCCACTGCCTTTGAACAATGGGTCCCAACCGGCTTTCTCTTAGGAAGAGGCCACTAGGACAACAGATTTAGCCTAGTGCATGGCCCAGGAGACACCAGATGCTGGGAAGTGTCGCTGCTTTAGACCCAGCCAGTCTCAGGAGCAGCTAGATTCAGACCCAAGCAACCCTCACTTGGAAGGTAAGAAAACCAAGGCTCAGAAAGATGGGATGACTGACCCAGGGTCATCCAGTCATGGAGCTTTGACACAAACCCAGCCTTGATCTTCTCTATCCAGTGTAATAGGCAGGTCGAGCCTGAGAAGAATGCGGGAAGGATGTGGCATGAAAGGCCAGAGAAGGGGCATTTCTCAAGCTTACATAGGATAGAGGGGCAGTACTAAGAACAGTGTATCTCCAGAAGAACCAGGATAGGCTGACTTCTCTTGTCCTCAGAGGGAGATACAAGTGAGAATCTTTGCCCCATGGGTTTAAAGGTCCTATCTGAGCAGAGGCTGGAAGGGGAGGTGCAGACAGAGAACTTCCCTGGAAGGAGCAGAAGTCATCCCATCCTGGCTTGGCCCAGCCTACTTGCCTGCACAGGTCCCTGGGACCCTTAGGCCCCATCTATTCAGGCCTGGGAGTGTGTGTGTGTGTGTGTGGGGGGGAACCATATAACTACTGTGCTCTGAGGCCATCGGAGGCTCAGGCACTACCTGAGCAACCTCACCTTCACCAGGTGGTGGAGCTTCATCTCCCATTCTCCAAACATGTTGCCTTCAAAGTGCTTCATCTTATTCCATTGTGTGAACTCCACCAACTTCCCTGTGTACAGTTGTGCTCAGGAGGGCTGCTTCTCCCCCAAACCTCCCAGCCCCGAACCCCTGCTCCTGCCCCTGCCCCTGCCCCACTCACCCTTCTGTTGGAAAACAAGCTCCATGAGGAGGTAGACACAGAGGTGAGAATTCTGCTGTGTGACCTTGTCTCTGTCCCGCCACAGCAGAGTCAGTATGCCTATCTGGTGACCCAGCATGGACGGCACGGCCTCTTTCTGGGGAGAGAGTAGGGTGATACGCAAAGCCAGGTCTGGCTTCTCTGTGCCGCTTCTTCCTTCTACTCCTGTTCCCAGCATCTTGGGGAGACACGCTGGCTAGGGTTTGAGGGGGCTCCTGTCCCACCTGGCAGAGTACTTCACCTCTCTGACCTGTCTTCTCATCGGGAAAAGGCAGTTCTGTTTTTAACAAGAAAAGACTGGGTATGCCCATCACTTTCTCCAGGCAGCTGTGTGCAGGTGTACTTGTGGATGTGCATATGTGCCTGCAGACTTATGTTCGTGCGTGTGCGTGCGTGTGCGTGCGTGCGTGTGTGCTATGTGTGCATATGCATGCAGGCATGCCAGTGTGTGCATATATACATGCATGATGGTATGTGTATATGTCCCTGTATGTTAACATGCATGGCTGTATCGATACGTATACGCCTGTGTGTGCGCGTGAACACACGTGCATACATGCTTGTATGTGTGTGCATGTGTTTGCCAGCATTACATCCATGTATGCTGATGTGTGGGATTCATTTCCCTTGGCTGCTTTAGGACTCTCCTGTCTCTCACTGGTCTTTGCTCATTTGGGCTGTGGTATGTTCCCATGTGTTTTCCTTCAACTGTGTCCTTGAGGTTTCTTGATATTCCTCTCCGTAGGTGTGCATTTTCTCGGCCAACCTGAGCAGTTTCCACCATGGCAGGACCACCTCCTCTGCCCCATCTCCTCACTTCTCCTGGGATTCTGCTCACATTCCACAGTGATCCACACCCACTGGGCTTCTGTCCTGTTCCTCAGAGCTTTCTTTTCTCTTTGTTCTGGTTCCAGTTCTGTTTTCTTCTGTGTGACTGAGCAGCTGGTTAAGGGAACCAGTGGCTTTTCATCTCGGATGTGCACTTCCTTTGCAGTTCTAGAATGTCCCTCCAACTCTTTCTTTTGTTACCGCACGTTTCTTAGTGTCATCGATTTCCCTTGCAGTTATATGGTCCTTTAACTTCCTGAGCACAGCCCCACACTGTGCGCTGTTTCCTCAGCTCCTTTTACAAAGGCAAAGTGACAGAAACCTGGCAATCCTTACAGCGATGATAGGGAGGGCATGCACCGTCTTCTCTGAATGCCTGGCCTCTGAGATCTGGAAAGCCACATGGTTGAAGCTTGACTTTGGTGACTCTCCAGTGCCCAAGTAGGTTAGACCCAAACTGAAGCCATTCCAGGCTGGGCCATTCTACACTGGTGGCATCTGTGGGTTTGGAAAGTGGTCTGATGAGGATTGGGAAGCATCAGGGACAGGGCCTTGGGACAGGGACAGCCCTGATCTGTAGAATCTTTCTCCCTATGTGGTCCACACTGCTATCTCAAAGTGAAGCTTCTGCTCCTGACTTGGGGGATGACAGACCAGGACCGCCTGCTTACTGTCAACTTAGGACTTTTTTGTATCATTGGTAAATCCATTGCTCTATGATGAAGCCCATTATTAGATACTTTTTTCTGAAGTCCACAGGCTGAGCCTTTAGCTCCCTGCCAGATCCCAACACTCAGATTAGCATTGTGGCCTGAGTGTGTGCAGCAGCCAGCCATCACACACCTGGCTAGCCCACCCCACCTGGGAGCACACATCCAGTGCAGACTCAGCAGCCACTTCAGTTGGTGATAGGGGTCCAGGCTGATGCCTACTCAGAAGGACCTCCTGTGGCCTCTACTTGTACTGTGCCCAGGGTCTAACCATACACCATTTCCAACCCAAGATTCACTCAAGTCCTCTCTCATAGGGGTCCTTAGCAGGGTCATTTCCACCTTCCTTGACTATCCCTTTTCTTCTGGGGCCCTGAGCCCCGAGTGTGACCCTGAGCACAGAACAGTGTACCTCTTACCCCTCTCTAAAGGCCAGTCCTTAGGTTTTGAGTAGAACAGTCCTTGGTTGCCCCAGCCTGCCCCAGCCTGCTCCCACCTGCCCCAGCCTGGATCCCCAAAGCCAGCTTTACAAGGCCCAACTCAGTTTCTGGTAAAGCTCTCGCCGGCATCAAACCCCGGTAAGGTCTAACTGTGCTATGAGGGCCTTAAAAGCCATTTCATTTTTCAACACGGGAGCTTTAATTTTGATTCCACATCAAACATAATGGAAGAATAGCTCAGAACGCCCATGTGCCCTCTAGCCACTGTTTCCCCTTAGTTACAGTCTGCACCGTTTGGATCCCTCTGTTCCCCTCCCTTCTTCTGACAGGGGACACTGGGCATTTTACCTCAAACACCTCTACTGTCTATTTCATACTAATCAGGACACTTAGTGACAAATGCAACAGTCAGGTCACAAAAATCTAATTCAATAGCATCATCATTATCCAATCCACAGTCTATATCCAAAGATCATCGGTTGTCCCAATACAGTGATACTTCTCTCTCTCTCTCTCTCTCTCTCTCTCTCTCTCTCTCTCTCTCTCTCTCACACACACACACACACACACACACACACACACACACACACACACACACACGGGTATTAAGAGCATCTAATGTTCAGTTCCAACTCTAGTACAAAGCCACATCTCTTTCTCTGATGGAGGTCCTAGTCCATTTGCAGGAGACCCTTCCTTCCAGACTCCCCGACACACCTTTTATCATTCATAAATTAAATTTCAGAATATTTATAATATTGTATAGAATAAAGTTTCAAACCAATGATATTGCAAAAACCAAACTACAGAATTTTTGGCAGTCTTTATGGTAATTAAGATTGCAGGTACAGAGAAGTTACAAATAAGTAAGTGGAAAATTCAATCGTTTTGGACATTTGAATAGATTCTCATGTCCGTATCCTCTTTCTGCTGCTATAACAGAGTGCTTGAGGCTGGATGATTGGTAGAGCAGTTTATTTAGCTCACAGCTCTGGACGTGACGAGGCCTGACATCAGATAATGCCTTCTGGAGAGGGCCTCTCTCCCTGTGTGCTGGATAACACTTGGCAGTAGTGCATGCCAGATCAGTGTAAGGATGACAAGAGAGAGAGAGGCCAGTTTCAAGATAAAGACATAATTCCCTCTGACAGAGCTAACCTCCCAATATCTCCATCAATTTCCACACTTCAGCCATAGCACCCAACACTCGGCTTCTCAGCTGTATCTCTTCAATTCACCCCGCGAATGGCTGGACAGGTGTTGCCATAGTTACTTGCCTGTTATTATTGCTGGACATCTTCAGGGCCCCCAGCTCAGCTCCAGTATGAATAAAACCATATAGGCATTCTTGCATAAGCCTTTTTATGGATATAAATTTTCATTCCTCTCTGGTAAATAGCTAGGATCAGACCTATGTGATTAGGGCATAAGTGTGTATTTAACTTTCAAAGAAACTGCTGGAAGTTCTGCCAGGCAGTTTTAACATCCTATATTCCCCATGCTGTGTGAGACATTTCCGGGACTCCATACCTTGGCCAACACTTGCCGTTCCCAGTCTTTAATTTTGCTCTTCCAGTGGGTGGGTGATGGTACCTCGTGGTGGTTTTATTTGCATTTCCTTTCTGACCAGTTATGTGGGGGCACATCCATTTTCATGAGTTCTGCGATGTCCCTTTTTATCTGCTGCCCATTTTAAGAGCTGGCTAGTTTTTTACTGAGTTAGAGTTGATCACCTTTTCTGGACACAAGTCCTCTGTGAGATACACACATTGCACACACTTTTTGCCCATCTGTGTCCTGTGGCTGCTGGGTGCACAAAAAAGTTCCTCCTTTTGATGAGGTCAATTTTATCAATTTTGGTTTTGAGATGGGGTCTCATATAGTCCAGGCTGGCCTCAAACTCAATATGTAGCCAAGGATAGCCTTGAACCTCTGATCTCCCTGCCTCCACCTTCTGAGTTCTGTGATGGCAGGCACACACCATCACACCCACTTCATGTAGTGTTGGGGCTCCAGCCTAGGACTTGGTGTGTGCTAAGTCAGCATTCTACTACCTGAGCTACAGACGCCCCTAGCCCGTTTTATCTCATTGGTAGCTTCTGCCCTCTGAATGCTGTACAGCCAATCTGCCTGTCCTTCCTTTATGAGGAGGGTCTAACTTCTTCTAGATCTAGAGTTCTCAGCTGGCATTTAGTCATACTTATCCTCTTCTTCCCTTTTTATCTTCCTCTTCCCCTCTTCCTCCCTCCTCTTCCTGACAGGATTTCACACTATAGTTCATGCTGGTCTTTTACAATCCTCCAGCCCTTCTTCTGAGTGCTGAGCTAACCGCACTTGGCCCGTGAGAAGCCTGCTTATGATTTCCCCGAGGCATGGGGTAGTAGCTGACGCCCACTGCCCTAAGGAACTTGGCGTGCCTCTGTCTCTCCCATTTTAGCCAGTTGCCTCCATGTGAAGCACCTGGAGCGTGAAGGCACAGGGACAGGTGACTCTCTTTCTCTCAGCTTCTCCATTCCCAGCTCTCAGATTAGCTGTTTCAGGGACTGTCTGAGACATGGGTCCTCCACACTGCAGCTCTCCTGACCAGACCCAGGCTGCTTCCTCAGACCCCCTTACCTCTCTCACTCCTCCAGTCTCTGCCCTCTGTTGGGTCTCTGTTCTTGGCTTAGGGATTTCCTCAGGCCACCCCACTGACACAGCCTCCAGCCTAAGGGCTCTGAGAGTACCAAAGGCAAGACCATGCTCCTGGCTGTTGACCTTCATTCCCCCCATCAGGTGCTCCCCGTGGTTTGGGGGTGTAGGGAACTCACAGCAAGCTTCAAAGAGTCCACCACATATTGCAGAAGCAGGTAGATGGACTGGACGGCCCGACTGCGCTCATGGATCTTGTCAGACTTCAGCCAGTATTCTAGGTGCTGGGATGAGTAGAGCAAAGCCTGAGAACCTGGGCCCACAGACCCCATCGCAGCCAGCTCTAGATGAGCCCCGAGTAGGACTGCCATGGAGGGTGACAGCTACCCATCCAGAGCACTGGCCTCCTTGCCTGTTCATCAATCTTCTCCTTCAGCTCTGGGGGGCCTCCCAGCTTTGGACCATCTTAGATATAGGGAAAACCCAACAAACCTCCCTGTTTGTTCACAGACAACACGATTCTGCTAACACCGGCCAAAAAATATCCTATGATAGACACAAGCATTCTTCAACTCAACTCAACTCCAATTCTATCAACCTGCAGTCCATGTCAGCTCCCACAGGTTAAGGGCTCTTCCCTGACTTTGGAGCCAGTAGCAAGCCCCAACTGTGGCTCATGCTTCAATTCAGCCCACTATAAATTATGTTAGGCCACTTTTCATTACTGTAACAAAATACTCAAAGCTGACTACTTTACAAGGATGTTTGGTTATATTGGTGCATGGCTCTTGAGGACTTAAGTTTGATGATGACCTTGGTTACAGGCCTAAGGTGCTAAGGGACACAACATCATAGAGACATGGAACAATAGGTGCCTGTTTCTTGCCAACTCCCTCCACTTCTCATAAAGGCTGTCACAGGAGGGCTTGGGTTATGGCTCTGTGTTAGAGCACTTACCTAGCATGTTGAAGATCCATGTACAAGGACCTGGGTTCAGTTTCTACCTAGTGCTACACACACACACACACACACACACACACACACACACACACACACACACACACAAACACACCCCACAGCCACCAGGGTTTAGCCATGCAGTTTCTGCCTTACTCCCAACACTGTCTGGCTTCGGCTTATAGCCTTGAAGTTCCTCACAGTGGGGACCAGGTTTCAACAGAGACCAGACTAAATCTGTGTTTTATCACACCCATGGAGGCCCTACCACTCCTTCCTTAGGGTCATTCAATTTACTGGAGCAATGTACACAACTTGGGGACACTCAGGTGTGTTTGCCCATTTATTATCGAGGGCATGGTAAGGTCACAAACAGACATCACACAGAAAGAACACAGAGGGCCACAAAGCTCCCATGTTGTTCCTGGTCTTGTGCCACATCTGGATCTCAAAGATTCAGCCATTGGGAAGTCTCCTAAGCCTTGAGGTCTGGGGATCTAGGCTTTGGTATATATGCATGGTTGGTCACACACCTGCAGTGCACACCCAGGCCAACCTGTCATGCCCTGAGGGTAGGGGATAGGACAAAATGCAAAGCTTTCTGATGACTCAGCTGGCTCCATCTGCCCTGGCATCCAGGAGCCCAGGCTGCCAGACCTCACAGTCTGAGCAGGTGCTCATCCTCCTCAAGCATGGGAGAGAACTGTGCTTCAAAACCACACAGGAGCACGGCCCCTTCTGAAAGGCTTGGGGAAACCCGAGTTCATGGTAAACTCTATAAGTGAATGGCATGGCACTTGGAGAGCCTTTCTTCCCTGAGTGCTTCCTAAGCTAATTCAGGGACAGCCCTGGGCTGAGCCACATTTTCTCAGATGCCTGGGGCCATCTGCTCCAGTGACCTGACCCTTCCTCTTTAGTCTGATGTTCTGGGCCAGTTCCCTGATGTGGGTCCTATTACTAGCCTCAGACAATCAGGGATAGATGCTGACTTCTGACTGACATGTGCTCACCCCTCCTGGGAGGGGGGATCTGACAAAGCTCCTGCTCAACATGGCTAGGACAGAGAGAAATATATCTAGCGAGAATGGATCACCAGGGGCTACTGCTTGGGACCAGCCAAGCTTCCAGGTGGCATGAAACTCTGGCATTGTTGACTTGATACAACCTCAAATTAAGAAACATCTTTGATAGTGAACTCTGACTCTGTTGGCGACTCAGCTTGTCTCCCTCATATTCTCTGATGTACTACATCAGAGCTATAAAGAGAAGCCAGTCCCAGATGGCTGTGCCTAGGCCTCTAGTCGCACCCTGGCCTCCATCTCCTCCTTGCTGAAATCCACACCTCACCTCACCTGATGTCAAAGAGCAGCTTAGGATTAGTGTTCTTACACCTTTCAAAGCTGTGGAAAGGGCCTGGCCTGGGGCCTAGAAACTTCTAGGGACACACCTTATTCTGGTGCTATGCTAGGGGAGGGTGGGACCTGGACTTACAGAGTAGGAACCTTTTCTCTGTCATCTTGGAGTCAGTGGCCAACAAGGTCCACTCAAGCAAAGTTTCCTTAGCTGCGAAGCAGAGGCTACTGTGTTCTCCTGGCCTGTGAGGTGCTCAGGGCTGGCAAGGGTGCTGAAGAGTCTGACCTGCCCACACCCACCAGGATAGAATGGAACAAAGCAGAGGGGTGTGGGGGCATGCAATGGAGTCCTTCCTCCTGAGATTCCCTAACTGTATTAGTCCGAAGGCCCTTCACTCCTCCACAAATAGTTTTCAAGAGTGGTGTGATGGTTTATATATGCTTGGCATAGAGAGTAGCACTATTAGGAGGTGTGGCCTTGTTGGAGTAGGTGTGTCACTGTGAGTGTGGGCTTTAAGACCCTCATTCTAGCTGCCTGGAAGCCAGTCTTCTGCTAGCCGCCTGCACCATGCCTGCCTGGATGCTCTTGCCTTGGCAATAATGGACTGAATCTCTGAGCCTGTAAGGCAGCCCCAATTAAATGTTGTCCTTATAAGAGTTGCCTTGGTTATGGTATCTGTTCACAGACATAAAACCCTAACTAAGACAAGTGGGAGCACATATGGGCAACAGGGAGACCATAGGGGTACCAGGGAGAAGTATTGTGATTGCTTCCAGTTGGTAGTAATATCTCTCTCTCTCTCTCTCTCTCTCTCTCTCTCTCTCTCTCTCTCTCTCTCTCTCTTCCCCCTCCCTCTCTCTGTCCACTTATCTATGTATCTGTCTGTTCTTTTATCTCTTTTTCCCTTCTGCCTTATCCCTGACTATGTCTCTATCTCTCCCATCTCTATCTTTGTCTCTGTCTCATTTTTCTGCCTATCTTGATATATTTTTGTCTCTTCACATCACACACGCAAACACACACACACACACACACACACACACACACACACACACACACACACACACACCCGCTGTCCACCTACCTATTCCATAGTAACCCAGGCTGGCTCATGGGCCTCACCTGCAGGAGAAAGCAGACCTCATCCATGCTAGGGTTCTCAGCAATGAAGTTCTGGAGAAGTAGGTCGAGGGCACGAACTGTCTTCTTGTACAGCAGCTGGCAAAGGATAGGGCAAACTAGCATCACATGGCCAGGCCACCTCGTGGTCTCTCTAGCTCCTCCATGAAGGGCTGAGATATCTACTTTCCTGGGCCTAACTCTGGCAGGTGAGGCCAGACCACACCATTGGCAGTGGCTGGACTAGTGAGACCTGCTTCCTGACAGGTTTTGTTTGAAGAGGTGGTGTGAGGTCCCTCAGGCATGTCCTCCCCAGCTCTGCTCACCCCTCTCCTGCACCCCTCTCCGGATGCCTGCTGTCCTGTAGTCTTTTCTGTCGTTTTTCCAAGAAGGATTTTTTTGGCTGATGTCTCAGCCATTGAAAACTTAGCCAATACAAATAAAACATCTTAGTTAGCTGTTTAGTAAGGTTTTTGTTTGTTTGCTTGTTTTTTTGTTAATTTTGTTTTGTTTTGTTTTGGTTTGTAACAAGGCATCTCTGGGTAGCCCTGTCTGTCCTGGATCTTGTCTGTGGAACAGGATGGCCTTAGACTCAGAGATTGTCCTGCCTCTGCTTCCCAAGTACTGGAATTACTTGGCCTAGATTCTCCCTCCCCATTTCTTATAAAGATTAAAAGGGAAAGAAAATAATTCTAGATGAAAAGATTATTTTAGATGATAATCTCTCAAAGTGAAGGAAGGTTCCAAAATGGAAATAAAACCAGAAAGTAGAAACACAAACAGATCCAGAAGACCCAAGCAAGTCACTGAACAGAGTCAGGAATTCCAGCACAGTGATACCATCCACTCTGAAGGCTTCTGACACAGAGGCCATACTCTTATGTAGATATATTTGAAATGGAATGCAACGTAAGTTCCAGGAAAGCCAGAGCTACACAGGACAAACCTGTCTAAAAACAAAGAAAAAGTTAAAATAGTCATGTCATGCTTAAGGCTGAGACAATCTGAGGATGGCCTTACTCCTTTCCCAAATTGTAAACTTAGAGTTTTCTAGAAATCTCACAAGCAAACTAGGAGAACCCATTTCCAGTGAAAGATACAGCTTAGCCCCTCATACAACCCTAGCAACCGTGATCTCACCCTATCAGACTGCAGTCCTAGCCACTTCTGGAAGCACATAAGAATCTCATTTACCTAAAAGAAGATTCTTAGGAGTTGGTTGAACTGGAGCTTGAGAGCTACTGATGTTATTTATGTGCCCATAGCTGATATATTTAAGCCTGACCTTTTCACCCTTGGGTGTGTCCTCTGCCTCTTTGGCTGCCTCTATTTCTACCAACCCCATGCTAAGTCTATGCTAAACTTTCTTCTTAACAATACACAACTCTGCTTCAAATTAGATGGTCTTGAAATTCCTTTCTGCATGAAGAAGTCAAGAATCTTGGCTTTCCCTGAGTGTGTGTCCCTAGAAGGAATTCCTCAGGTCTCTGCAGGCAGCAGCATGGGCCCGTCTCTCTCAAAAGACCCATAACAGCATCTCTTACTTCATTGTCGCCGCCCAAATACCTGACAGAAGCAACTTCAAGATTTGTTTTGGCGCACAGCTCAGCCCATACGGTGATGCATTGTGGTGTCAAGGCATTGTGACCCTGGCAAGCTACTTGGGCTGTGGTGGCAGGAGCTTGCAGCACACTTTCTCACATGACTCAGAGAAAAGAGAAAAGCTCAGGCTGGAAGCAGGGCCAGGCTCACCCTGGTGATCCACTTCCTTCATCTAGGCCCCAGACTCCAAAACCCCACCACCAGCTGGAGACCAAGAACCAGAGCCATGAGCTCCTGGGGGACGTTTGCAGCTGACAGAGCCTTGGGGTGCAACGTTCTAGTCCTACGGCTACAGTGTGTCCTTACAGCTATGGTGCATCCTTTCAGCTGCCCCCACAAAATACAGCTGAAACCTCAAACTACAAAACTTCTAACAGAAAACCCAAGCAGTCTTTGTGACCCTGTGGTAAGCAAACTTCCTGGGCATAGGAAAACCAGCAGTCACAACCAAGAGAACATGAGAAAGCCCGGACCTGGAGAAAAGATTTTCAAATGCCGACTACAGGCTTACAGCTAGAGTGCAAGCAGAACTTTAAGCACTGCATAGGGGGGCTGGCAAGGTGCATCATGGGGGTGAAGGTCCTTACTGTTAAGCCTGGAGACCTGAGTAAGGTCCCTAGGACCCACATCATAGAAGGAGAGAAAGAATTTCCTCAAGTTCTCCTCTGATCTCCACATGTGCACCATAGTTCAGTGCAGTACACACACACACACACACACACACACACACACACACACACACACACACACACACACCATGAGTACAAATAAAAGAATTTTATAAAACCTACATAGAAGCTCATTTCAAAGTTAGTTGTGAGAGGTGAATCTACATTTCACTAAGGTTGAGCACATGACAAGGTGCTGATCCCAATGGCCAGAACGAAGATAACAAAAGCTGTGGTGGACTGCCAGGAATCAGCTGGTGCTGTAGCACATGGTCCCAGTTGAACTCTACACAGGAATGGCTGCCACCTCCCTTGTGACCACATGGAGGTGAACTTCCCTCAAGACTCATCCATCTTTCTCAGTTCCCTGGGCTTACCTAGTATAGCCTTTAGACCATCCACAAGACAATGTCTCATGTGAGCTCTGGGTGCCTAGCCTGAAAGCACAGTTCAACTTCCTGTGTCTGCCAGGCCTCTCTGGCTAACCTGGTTCTAGGGCCAGGAAACAAACTGGCTTCAGAGGTTTTGTGCCTTTACTTGCTTATTCTGTTGAGCAAAGCTTAGTCACCCTCAGAAGCCAGGGGTGTGTGTGTGTGTGTGTGTGTGTGTGTGTGTGTGTGTGTGTGTGTGTGTGTGTGTGTGTTTCCAAAGCAGGTCTCCTCTCTGGAATTCTGTATCTTCCCTCCACTCCCTGTGGACAGAGCTGACCTGGCCCACCTTGGGTATGGCCTGGAATGGGGCTGGCCTAGCTGTATGCTAATTGTCTGCAAGAGTGATCGGAGGCACAGGAGTGACAGCCAGCCCTGTTCCTGCTTCAACTCCCTTAGAGACAGCTTGAGACATCAGGATAGGCCTGAACAACCAAGGGCCAGAATACATCACCTCAGTTTGAGGATTGTCAGCTCACTAGAAGTCACTAAAATACAAACTACAGGAAGGCTGTACATGGTGCCAGCACAGCACTGAGACCAGGGTCTATTTGAGCAGAAAATCTCTAAGGTCCTGGGCTTTCTAAGATTGAAGAGAGCCTGTGCTCCAGGCAAGACGGATCTACACCCAGACAGAGCTCCTCTTCCTGCCAATCACCAGACAAGGCTAACCCCTGGCTTAGCACCAGGAGCCCACACCTCTGGGAGGGAGACACACTAAGCCCAGGGCATCACCGTGGCATCTGAGGCTTCCTCAATTGTGAGTGAGTCATTCTTCAAGTCCTTGGTAGGAGGAAGCATATACACACTCTGCAGACAAGTCTTCAGGACCTGGGACTTGAGCAGGGGTTTGAATCTGGGCCGCAGGTTACTGCAAAAGAACACAGTGACAGGCTGGGGTGCAATGCTGGCCCAAAGGGCCCCCAGCAAAACCACATCAGCACAATTAGAATATGGAAGTAGGCACTGTCTCGGCTCAGAGCAATGGCAAGGACTAACACAAGGGGGTTGTGGTGAACTGTTCTGATTCATTGGCACTTGCCTGGGGGAAACCTAGACACTTTCTGGGGTCAGAATCAAAGCTGTGAGTAGGTCAGCATATGTCCAAACACAGACAGCAGTGAGACCAGGGCCCAAGGGTGAAAAGCAAGGCTCTGTGCATAACCTGAGCCCAGACTATGCTCAGGACTACGTTCAATGTGACTATGGCCAGTACTTAGTTTTTGCCAATATTAACAATTTACCTTGGCCATGATTGAAAGCAAACATAGTCTCTTAGGCAGAATACACAAGGCCTCAGCACATCCACTATTCTGGTTGCCCCTTAGGCCCCAGCCCCTCACACACTGACTACCACAAACCCAGGATTTTGCTGGCCTTCCTTCCCATGCTCTGGGGCGGTGAGTTACCTCAGGCCTACGATGATCAGTATGACCTTCTGCCGTAAGAAAGTGGTCAGGGAGTTGGGCTCCTTCTGGAGGATGCCCTGGAGGGCGGATGAAGAGCGAGTGTGGCAGCTGCCTCTGGCTGGTTACCTTGGTCCTTGGGAGCACCCAATGTGGACCCCAGTGTTGCTCACCAAGAGGCACTGGATGAGCTCTGGTATCTGCGTGAACTTGTACCTCTGGGAGCCGTACTCTGACTGTAGCGATCTGGTGAGCAGGATGGCCGCAGAGAGGAAGCTTGACTTCAGGATATCATCCTGTCCCCCATAGGTGAGCCAAAGGCCAAGTCAGGGGACACTTCCCTAAAATCCTGTCACACACAACCCAAGCAGCCCCCTTGATCAGGGGACCAGGAAGGTTTGTACCACACACACACACACAACACATGCACAGATACCCACCCCACCTACATACAACATACACAACACCCCTCATACACAGGACACAGAACTATTGCATGTACATGGCAACCTTACGCATACAACTTCTCGGCCAATTGAGGAAGCTAAGTACAGGATTCCCTTCTCCCTGGGTCAGCCTCACTACCCTGGAAAGACACAGCCTTATCCCAGCCACCTGCCCACCAGAGCACTGGACCCAGGAGTACAAGGAGCAGACCCCGAGTGGGCTCTGTCCCTGAGACACCAGGAATGCCATGCGAGAGTACTGTTTCTGTGAGTTAACCCGGTGCTCTGCCCACCCACCCTGCCTTTCTATGGAGAGGTGGGGCAGGCCTCACACAGGGGCCACAGGAGAAGTAGTACACCATCCTCGAGGCGATGTTGTCCACCCAGGGCAGGATCTGCTCCTTGGTATGTTTGGCTATCTGCCCATAGCACAGCAGGGAGGTGCTGCTGACCCATTTCCATCGAAGGTTGTCTGATGGCTGTGGGTGGGTGACAGCTAGGCTGGAGGGCGCCAAGCTCTCAGCCCTCCCAGCCCCCACCTCCCTCCTGCCAAGGAGAAAGTTGAAGCCTCTGTAGTGACTTAGGGTGGTGGCCATCAGTATCCCTCTTCCACAAGCCCAGGCCTAGGGCTGACACTAGTCCTCTTATCTAGGAAGTCCCTCTAGCTGGTTCCCCAGGCAAGCCTCCTCTTTTGGGATTCCTTTGTAAACTCTTCCCAGCACAGTTACAGGGTTTGGAACTAGTCAGGAAAGAGGAACTGCTCAGTGTATCTACTAGGTCCAGGGCACATCTGAGAACTTGAGGCCCAGGCATGGCATAGCACTCAAAGTCTTGGGAGTCTCCTTGATTCAAGATTCTTAGCTCAATAGTTTTCACTCCCAAGGTCATAGGGAGGGGGACTCCTATGAAGCATGGGCACATCTATCCCACACTTGCCCCTAAGGGAAGTTGGCCAGGCAAGAGCCCTAGTGTCACCAATGGGCATGTGTAAGCTGGCACCCTCTCTGACCAGTGCTGCCTGTACAACATGCTCCAGTGCTAGGGACCTCCCTACCTGGCTGTTCTCGGACACAGCAGCTGAACGCAGAAACTTGGTACGGCCCAGGTGCTCCAACAGGGCCCACACCTCCTCCAAGTGCTTGATGGAGGCCAGGCCCACAGCCAGCGCAATGCCCTGTATACCAGAGGACCTTGTGAGGCAGCCCACAAGTGACGGCACAAATCCTCGTCTGGTTCTCAGGGACCTGTTCTTCCACTAGGGCTGCCTCCCAGAGTCTAGGCTTGTGCAATGCTGGTGAAGTGTCCCATGCAGTGAGAGTCACACAATACCACAGTGATGTTGAATGGGGCATGAGGGGCGGGAACTGGTACAAAGACACAGGACAATATCCTGACCCACCTCCCGCTGTCTGGAGTGCTGATGGGACAGATCCAGGAGGCTGGCCAGGTGGCACTGCACCTGCTCCACGCAGGGACACTCCCGCAGGATCATGCCGTAGAGGTGGAAGAAGAAAGCCTGTGGCAGGGCAGGGTGAAGAGCAGACTAATGCTGCCCAGAAACCCACCCATCTGAGCACAGCAGGGCAGTGTGGTCAGAGCTACATCATCCCCAAGAGGGAGCCCTTTCTCCTCCCACTGTGTGGGACAAAGCATGGAAGGTCTCCTTGGTGAAGCACTTCCCCTGGGGCTGAAACGGCTGCAGTTTGCCTGTGGGGCACTGACCTTATCAGTAGCCTTCCTGGAGTCCAGGCTGAGAAACTCTACGAGTTTTTGAACAGAAGCATCCCGGAACGAGACCTCTGGCTTTTCCCAGAACTGTGGGAAAACTGGTACTCAGGCCCTGCCTATTCTTCCTAACCCCCAGCGTAATACGGAGTTTAGAACCAGCAGAATAGATATAGCCCTAGCAGGATCCTGAGTGGACGCTCTCAAATAGGCGAGGAAAAGCCAAAGGTGAAGTCCCTCTGAGAGCCAGAGCCTCAACTGTAAGTAAATCTGTCCATGCCTACCTCTGCAGTAGTGTCCTGAGACCCTTAGGACAAAGACTGGCATTCTTAGCAGGCACAGAAAGTCCTGTTGGCATCTGGGCATGTCCCTGGTTATTGTGCCTCTGTGCTGATTGACCCTACTGGGCAGTTGCCCATTCTGTTCTGACTGGATGGTTTCCCCTCCCCACCTGAGCTTAGGTGCTCAGTCCCTGTGCCCAGCTGTGAATGCTTTGGTAGCCTCTCTAGCTTCCCTTTATAGCACACAGGCCTGCCGAAGCCCTCAGATGCTCCACTCTGATTGGCCCAGAGGGAGTGGGCAACAGCTGAGGGAGATTGGTCATAAAAATTAATTTGATAGTCAATGCACCAGGAATAGCCCCATATATCCCAAGACCACAAACACTCCTGGTATTGTCTCTGGCCTTCAAGCTCACGTTAGAGGACAGGAAAGTTCCAGGTAGACAGTCCCGAAGCACCCTACCATGACGGCTTTTAGAGCAGTCACGGACCTGAAAATGCATTGGCCAATCCTGACAGGAGGAGACCCTGGGTAGACTCTGTGCCTTTCCACCAGTAGATGGGAAGTAAGACATCTACCCAACCTCCCCAAAGCCCTCCAACACCTTCCCATAGAGGGTTAGGAATTTCAGGGATCGCCAAGACCTCTGGGAGTCCAGGAGTGGTCATTGATGAGTTCAACGTGGTGGCTTGGGCCAGGTTCCACAGAGTTCCTTGACTTCCTCCCAGGCCCTGTGAATTTCCCAACCAGTGGGGAGTATCACGCTCTCTGAACCTACCTGGCTGTCCTTCTCTAGGAAGTGGCAGATGGTGTCCAGCACTAGGCCCTGCTCCGTAACCAGCATGTTATTTATTTTATTGACCATCATGTCCTCCCAGGATGGGTTGATATCCAAGTACTCTCCCAAGAGCTCCACATCCAAGTTATCTGTAGAGATTCCAGAAGCAGAGGGAGCGTATAAGCCACACCCACCAGTCCCTCAGGACCTAAGGACCAACCTTCCTGAGCTGGGTGCAGAGGATCACCCCAGGCCCACCTAGCGCCTGCCCTGCCAGGTCCCTGCTTGGCACACTGAAAGGACAGACACTGGAGGCAGACATGCTGCCATCAACACAGGCGCATCAAGGAGGCCTGGTGGCCAGCTCAGTGTCAGATCAGGGTTCATCCACTGGTTTGGGAGCAGAGACTACGTGGAGGCCAGGAATGTGGCCCCAACTGCAGGTCATTTGGAGGGGCATGCTGACGTAGTTCCTGCCTAGACTCAGTAGTGGACTAGCTATCTCCTCCTTGTTTAAATCACAAAGCTGGAGGTAAGCATCCAATAAACTATCATCATGGGGTTTGTCATCTACAAGCCTAAACAGAACTCTAAAGGGCAGACACTTCCGCAGTGATCAGCCACAGAGTTCCTGGGACCTGGCTATCCACCGCAGTGAGGAAGAGCGGGAAAGGAGTTGGCTGCATCTACAGTAGGAGCTATGTGGACACACAGAGGTCTTTACCTTGCCAGCCAGTCAGGGCTCCCACTGCCATAAACACATCCTAAAGAGCCACGTTCATTTTCAATGGGGTGGGAAGGTGGCTCCTGGAGCTATAGTTTTCTATCTACTTGTGAGACAAAGACAAGAATGTGTGACAGAAGCCAGTTGCATCCTACAGACCTGCAGCTGGGAAGTGAGTCTCTAAAACCCCCTCAGTAGCTATCTCCAAGTGCAAACAGGAAGGCCATCTAAAGCCACATCATTATGGCTTCCAGTGTACCCCAAAAGACTCATGGACTGAAGTCTTGGTCTACACAGATGTCTGCTATAAGGTCATGAGGGATCTCACCCACTCAGTGGCCTTATTGCTGCTGCTGGTGTCAGTGTTGACAGTGTTATTGGGAGATGAGGTCTGGTAGAGCAAGTAGATCATTGGAATGCCCCTGGAAGGGTGTCTCCTTGATCCTGCTTCTTGGCCACCATATGGTGAGAAGCTTTGCACATCAGGACCTTCAACCATGCTGTTCTGCTTAGCGTAGGCCATGGCTACAGAAGTAGCCCAACTGTGCACCAAATACTCTCAGTAAGCCCAAACACATAGTTCCTCCTTTGTTTATGCCAAGTATTTTTCCAACACCATGTAGAGCTAACATATGTGTGTGCATGTATGTATGTATGTATGTATGTATGTATGTATGTATGTATGTATGTATGTATAAAAGGTCCCTCCCTAACCAAGAGGAAAGCACTAGAGGTTTCATGATGGTGGTATGTTACTTCTGCATTATCCAGCATTTTTACAATGATGATATACAAAGCCAGTCATAATGGAAGTGGGAATAAAGCCTAACTCTGATTCATACACATAGGTTGCCTCATCACATGGCTCTTGTCAGACTCAGCCCTTGCAAATCATGACCTACAGGACCTGGTACCAGAAGTGCTATACAGGGTCCTCACCTGAGTCTTGGTCTTGGCCCTGTGCAGTTATGACAAAAAGGATCCTGCTGTCGGCATCTGAGGGCATCACTCACCCTACCTTGAGCTAGTAGCCAAGAGGTCACACTACACACCGGAAGTCAGTAATTCTTTCATTCTTGCTCACATACATTTGGTCATGCAGTAAAACTTTTGCCTATCTACCTGCCAGGCACTGAGACCCCCAGTAAGCATGGCTGTTTTTAACAGGCCACCCCTTATACCCCCAGAGCCATAAACGACACAAAAGAAGCTGTGAGGAGCGAGCAGGGCTGGAGCAAGAAGAAAAAGTATCTGAAGACAGCTACAGTGTACTTACATATAATAAATAAATAAATAAATAAATAAATAAATAAATAAATAAATAAATCTTTTTAAAAAGAGAAAGAAGCTGTGAGGTCCCTGCTCAGCTGGGTGGCAATGGTACCTAGTCTGCCCCACCTAACTTCTTGGATATCAAGAAGGTAGCACCATTTCAGCTGTCCTTCCTAGGGATGGAGACATGCAAATGAGTGGGTTCTGCCCAGGTCCCTACTTCAGGAAGTCAAGAGTCCGAATGATCCTCAATCCATACACTGTTTGGAGCCCCGTTCATCCCAAGGGGCCTTGGCCTCCCTCAGCAGTGTGCCTACTCCCTAACTCCCAATTGCTGTGCACCCCACTTACTAAGCTCCAGCTCTTGCTCCTGCCTGGGCAATGGGAGATTGACCTTCCTTCGGGGAGAGGATCTTTTTGAGGAGCCGACAGGAGCCATCGCCAAGCATAGCCAAAATGGAACCAGTGATTCTTTGGAAGACAGGACCTGACAAGGACAAGAAATTCATATCTCTTACCTACCTGGGGACAGAGCAAGACCACAGGGACTCTCAACCTCCCCAAGCCTTCCCATCTGCTCTTCCCTTGATCAACTCAAGCCTCTCCTGGGGCCCCCTTATTCACTCCAGAGACAACACAGTTGGTCCTGGAGGCAGCAGTGTGATGTCCAGAAGGCCTTGGTCCAGCCTTTCTTGCTCAACTACTGTGGTGATCTGAATAGGGATGGTCCCCATGGGCTTAAATATTTGAGTGCTTAGTCATCAGTGAGAGGTACTATTTGAGAAGGTTTAGGAAATGTGAGTTTTCAAAAACTCATGCTTCCTCCTCCTCCTCCTCCTCCTCCTCCTCCTCCTCCTCCTCCTCCTCCTTTCTCTCTCTCTCTCTCTCTCTCTCTCTCTCTCGCTACAGATTAGGACTAAACTTCTGAAACTGTAAGCCAGCCCCCAGTCAAATGCTTTCTTTTATAAAAATTGCCTTGGTCATGGTGTCTCTTCACAGCAATAGAACAGTGACTAAGACATCTCTAAGACAGCTACTTAACGTGGGTGTGATGGGGACTCCGATGCCACTCTGCAGCCTTTACCCTGACAATCCTTTCTTTTGCCATCCCCAGAACTTGGTTTCAGACCCTTCTCTGTGGACTAGCCATCCTACTCACACATAGGTTCCAGAGGTTCTCCTTGGACTTGTTAAAATGTACCTTATAATCTTCCCAAGATCTGGGGACCTTATGTGTCACCAAGGCCACCTGGAGGCCCACAGTCCAGAGTACCTGGTAGCAAGTGTTGGCTACAGATTCACACCATGCTTGGGACATCTCAGAACTCTGAGCAAATGTCCCATCTGCTCAGCCTTGCCTAGTTGGGGTGTACACCAGACCCCTAGGCAGTAAGCTAGTCAGTTCCCCCATTAGCTCACCTCACTGCTGTCCATCCACACCCCTGCTCAGTTTGGGAACCTCCCAAGTATCCTGAGGGCCACTCTCTGGCATTTCCCTGTCTTGCAACTCTATTGTAAAGCTTTCATGTCAGGCTCCGGACCCCACCTTCATTGTTAACTTAATGGATTTAGAAGAACTCAGGAGACTGGCCAAGCACACCTCTAGGTATGTCTGCAAGCATGATTCCAGAAGGGATCAGTTGAGAGGAAAAGACCTGACCCAAATGTCAGATGGCATCATTCCACAGACTGGTGTCCCAGACACAATGAAGAGAAGGAGGGAGGAAAGGGTGCGGGTACCAGCATCCTACAGTGTCCTGGCCTCCTATGACTGTCCTCAAGCTGTTCCTTTCTGCCATACCTTCATCACCACGGCAGATTGAGACCTCTGAAGCTGTGAGCCAAAATTCCCTCCTTTGCTTCTGCCAAGTATTAGTCAAGCTATTAGCCCCCAGCCTACTCCCTCCCTCCCATCCTGAGGCTCCTTCTCTGAACACTCTCATCCACCCATCCACCTATCTGCAGTTCTTCCCAAGCTCTGCTGACTCAGGCCTGGCTGGGGCTTCTTTATCACCTCTGTCCTAAGGATCCTTATGGTTTCTCCCGTTAACTCTATGGCACGGAGGACCTCTGAGCCCCTACCTCTCCTGAAAAGAGAGCTCGGTTTACCCTCAGACTCATATGTTCAGCGGGCCTGGCACTGTGGGTGCTCAAGGTACCAAGAAGGAACAGAGGCTATGAGATAAGCATTGTGTTGACTATAGATGAGAGCCAAAGAGTGACGTCTGGGCAAGCATGGCTATGCATGGGGAGGAGCATGAGGGCCTGCCTTCCAGCTGAGGGGAGAGCCTCTGGTGGCACTCTGACCCATTTGCTGGTTCTGGGCCCCATCCTGCCCAGGGCCAGGGGCTGAGTGTGGCCCAGAGTTGGTGGCCTTAAAACTACACCATTTTGAGAAGTTCATTGCCCATCTGGGGCCTCAAGGTCCTACCTGATAACCCAAGTGTCTGGCCCTGCTACAACCCTGGCTAGAGCCCCTCCCATCTGCTTTAAGTTCTTGTGTATCCCAGCCAGAGCTGACTCTGGATTTCCAAGCCACAATGGCCATGCCACTCTCTGGCCATGCCACACCCGGCCTTAGCAACTTCAGGCTGTTCTGTCCTGAATTCTCTCCATCGCCTAGAGTTCTTAGTAGATCTGCCCATCAAGCTAGAACGAGGTCACTGCCTTGAAAAGGCTCCAGGGATGTTAAGTCTCTCCTTTGCAAACTGGACCCTTTTCACGGACGCCACAAAAGCCACTCGTAAGTGACTGTTCCCAAGCCTGGGGTAGAAAGAAGTGAAGGGAAATGGACTAGAAGGCTGCATGGAGGACATGAGACAAGACAAGGAAACCAAAGTAAGAGTCAGACAGTGACCCAAGGTGAGGGGGTCACTGAAGGCAAAGGTCAAGTGTGGCTACAGATGGCAGGTCTATAACAAGAGGCTTGTAGAGAGTAGAGGAGACACTGCTATCTCCTCTGCCCACCCTCCCCTCCTGCTCCTTGCGTGTGCTAGCTTCTCCCATACAAACCATTTTTCCTTTTCAACCGAATCCAATCAGCTTGCACCTAGCTGGGCTGACCAAGGAACCTAGAGATCAGCTTTTCAGATCCGTCTGGGTTCCAGTGTGTCCAGGGATTCTCATCTCTTCCCTCTCTCAACCCTCTAGTCCTCAGCCCCATAGGTCTTGGAGCCTCCTGCACAGCGCCTGCAGCCTGGTTCTGTCAGCTACAGCTCCCTGCCAAGTCTCTTGGGGTCAGCCACAGTCCCGTGTCTCCATGAAGCCAGGGCTCTCTTTAGTTCTTTGAAGGGAGGCACAAGGGTCCCATCAACAGCTTTGTGTAACCTGTCTTATTACCTAGAACGTTTCTGTCTTGACTGCCTACATGCCCCTCACTCCTTCGTCACCTTTCCATCCCTCTCTGCTGTAGCCTCTCCCACCTGAGCTCTCCAGCTGTCTCTTTATTCTCTGGCTCTGGGTTAGTGTTGTGCTCCTACAGGGAGTGAACTTCTGAGGGCCACCAGGAGATCAGTGCTCAGCCTGTGCACTCTGCAGCTGCTGCACTGAAACAGTCTTTGATAGATGAAGAAAGACTTCTGTGTGCTGAAAGGCAGCTCAGAGGTGACCTCCAGGCTAGTCAAAGAAACAGAAACACATGGAACAGATCTGTTACTCACACTTGCACATGACTTGGATGATAACACAGAGGATGGTCATTGCCAAGAGCCCCTGAGAAACCCACTGGTCGCCTGCACCTTCGTAAGTCATTTGCTGTTAAAGACCCCCTTATCCTGGGGCATCATGGCCTGTTTGTCCTAGACTCTTTCAGGAATTTAGTCTGAGGATTAAAAAGTAGAAAAGCCCCAAAACAAAATCACTATTCACTGATTCTTCCTAGGTCTTAAATAGCCATGGGGTCAAAAAGAGATGCTCAATGGGCAGTGCCAGAAACCTGCTTCCAAAATGTTGACTGACCATGTGGACACTGTCTGGTTCGGGGGCAAAGACCCAGAACTCTAATTTGAGATCCACTTTCCCAAGATATTGTGATTCCAGATTTTCTTTTTTGAATCCTCTTTTAAAAATTCTAGGGGGTGGGGGTTGCAAAGGAGCATATTTTACTATTATCAGGAAAACAAAACAACAACAAAAAATGTTACTTAAAATTCAAATCGCTGTGAGGTGTTTGTTTGGTCGGTTGGTTAGTTTTTGAAAGGCAAGCAGAAGATACCATACCTCTGGCTTTGGGGAGGAAAACTGAGAGGCAGGAGCTGGTCCAGGACTTCTGCTAGCACCTGGAGTTTTGAGCCTGGTGGCCTTGGGCAGCCTGAGAAGAAGGGAAGCTGTGTGACTGGGGGTTGTTTGCACCTAGCCAAGGGTAAACTTGAAGAATTTGGGCCCTGACTGAGTCAAGATTCAAGGAATGGAGAAATGAGGCTAAAGTTAGCCAGAGTAGAGGAGCTGTCTTGGGACTCCCAACAGCTTCCTAGAGGAAAAGAGGCTTTGCAGGAGATAGTGATGAGCTCCCACTAGGTGTAGTCCCCCTCCTTCTCCCTGCCCCCAACTCCATTCCTGAGGAGAAGTTTATTGGGATTCTCATTGCTGCCTGGATATCCAGAGAGGGTCCTCGGCTGGAGAGAGAAGCAGAAGAATGTAAAATAGGGCAGGTGTACAGAACTTGATAACCAAGAAGGTTAAGAAAGAAGAGGGAGAGGATATTTCTTATCGTTCAGGGTGTGGGTGTATCCACTCAAGATCCTTCTGCCATCTACTATTGAAGCTTCTGAAGGAAACCCCAATCCCCCACACACACTGTGGGATTTGGTTCTCCTGGGCAGGGGACAGACTTGAAAGGTACCCTGAGACGACAAAATCTGAACTAATCTCCAGTTGGGGCTTAATTATAGGGAAATGCCTCCTCAAAGACAGACCTGTCTTTGAGTTACTATCCCCAAGGCTCAGTGGGGATTGTGCCCCAAGAAATCCAACCAGAAGCCCCAGAAGGTTTGAATGACAAATTCCCAACAGCCACTGCCAGGAGGTCAGGAGGGAACCTCACCCCTGAAGATTCCATCCTAACTGACACTGAGGGCTGTTGAGGAGCAATGGCAATTGGCCAGAGACAAGACACATTATTCTAGCCACTGGCAGTTGGGCTGCTGGAAATAGTCCCATCGGAGATCTACGGAGGAGCTCCTTTTGTAAAACCTTTGCCCATTTGACAGTCTCAAGAAGGGACTTTGTCCCCCTAGGAGGCTTGAACACCATGTGCAGTTGCTTGGTAGAACCTGCTTCATGGTTTAGATGGGCTAGGGGGCAACTGGTTGGGACCCTGCCTAGAGCCCCTGTAATATCTGCAGCTCCACTTCTGGCTTGCTCCACTGAGTTCCAAGTCTGACTTGAGGACCTGATGGCCAAAGAATGAATACTGTCTGGATATTTTTTAGGACATAGACAATCACTGTGGGCACACCTAGGTTACCCCGGGGCATTTGGAGTAGTCTACTCTTAGATCCTCAATGGCCCTCAGAATGACAGTTAGAAGGGGTGTGGCTAGGCCAACTGCCACCCACAGATCTGAAAGATCACCAGTACCCCGACTCCAGTGTGACAGACAACAGCTGTGTAGTCTGATAGTAGAAAGGTTAGCTGTCCTAGAGAAACACAGGGCCCCATGAGTCCCCTAGCACTGCTCTCTCTGGACCTCAGGAACAACCCATGGACTGGAGATGGCTTTAGTACAGTCCTGGCTCGTGCCCAGAAGCCTTGCTTAAATAGGTGTGGTAACCCATCAGTGGCGAGGTTTTCAATTGCTTATTTTTGGTTTCTTTAATGGGGGATACTGAGTTCCTTAGTGTGCTTCTGGCTCTCGGGCCTGTTCACAGCTAGGCTTTGGGGACTTTTGTGGGATTCCTGATGAACAGTTTGGCTCTCCATAAGTTGAGGCCGACAAAAGCTGGCAGATGGAAGCTTCATAGGCAGACAGGGTCTCTGGATGCAAAGCTACCTACCCCTGGGAGAACAAGAGACAGGCCTCACTCAGTTGAAGCAGGTCAGACTGGTGCTGAGAATAGCTACCACAGTGAAGGACTGAGGGACATCCATATGTTGTCCAGAGAGAAAGGTCCCTCTGAGAAGAACTGTGGTCTAGGGCTTGGGGCTAGTCTTGGATTCCCAGAAAACCCCTAAATGAGAAACCCCAGGGTAACTGCTGTGACTGCCAGAGGTCCTCTTGAGAGACTTCCCTTCTCTCCAGAAAATCTCCCTGAAGCTGTCACTGCACCCTGCTCACTGACCCCTCCCTGAGACATTTCGGGCTTTCCTTCCAAGCTTACTTCCTGTGGAGTAAGGGAATAGCTCAGAGATCACTATTGAATACGTTAAGTGTCTAGCATGAGCTAAGTTTGAGCATCTTTAGGAAACATGTCAGTTTGTACCCTGAGAAACGATTTCTCATCTATATCAAAGAAAAGGCAGTGGGCGGTCAAAGACGCAAGGTCTATAGCAGAATTTTTATGAGAGCTACTGGGGTCCTTGTAGCCTTGAAACCAGGTTGAATTTGAGGGAGAATTGTTTTAAGCGTCCCAAATCTCTGTGGAGAGTAGAGTCTTCTATATCATAGATCCAAGTTGCCTCCTATAAAACTTCCATGATACGAGTCTGCATTCAACCTGACACACCAACATGAAAATTGTCATGATGTATTTTCAGGCACACTCTCCCACCCTGCTCTCCAAAAGGTGATAGGGCAAGCCAGAAACTCTAGCCAAGGCTTCAGAGGACCCGGGGTTTGCAGAGTAACTCAAAATAGATTCTCATTTTATCTGTGAGACCATGACAATGGCTGCAACCTTTTTGAGTAGTGGTTGTGTTAAGATTATTCCTCCTGTTAGGACAGACAAAGGTCCCACCAGACTATTAGTCTCTGCTCCTCTGCCCCAGGCACCCTCCCTGAGCTCTGCTTTTGAGAACTGACATTAGCACATCTACGCTAGCACTGAGCGTGTGTGTGGAGCTTGGGGATTTGGATGGATTCTTCCCACACATCCACAGCCCACAGATTCCCTTGGACTTAAAAACTTAGTTGTCTACCCCAGAGGGTGCCCCATACTGGTTGAATGGTCCCCTAAGAACATGGAAATTCACCTAGGCTCTGGTCTGTGGAGGTTGTGTCTGAAGTTAGGGCCACTGGGCAGCCATTTTTTATTTTGTTTAGAGCAACTAGGAATAGCTACCTGCTGTGTGTGTGTGTTTACTAGGAAAGATTTATACCTTCCCCTTTAGCCCCTCCCACCTTGGCCTTTTCTTTCTTTCTTTCTTTCTTTCTTTCTTTCTTTCTTTCTTTCTTTCTTTCTTTCTTTCTTTCTTTTTCTTTCTTTTCTTTTCTTTTTCTTTCTTTCTTTTTTTTTTGTGTGTGTGTGTGTGTGTGTGTGTGTGTGTGTGTGTGTGCGCCCCTTTTCAAACTGGAGCCCATGTGAGCCTATTGCTGTCCTAACTTCTGAAAGAGGGTAATGACAACTGGGACATGTACTGTTTTACTCAAAAGACCTAATTGTTGAAGTTATTAATACATCCAGTACCAAGGCCTGAGCACACAGGACTACCATGGAGACTGGAAACATGTTTCTTCAGAGGCCAGGAGCCAGCAGAACTGTCTTAGCCAAGTTTTCCTAGTTAGATCTTTTGGTGCCAGGGGCACAGGGTTCATCATACACTCTGCATAGTCTCCAAGGTTATGCAGGAGTGAGTGCCATGGTTAATGTAGCAACGAATTGTTTTTAAACACCTAGACTCTAACGCTGAGGCTTCTTAATCTTGGACCTTGTCTTCCCCCCCCCCCTTTCAAAACTGAAGTAAAAGATAGCTTTGAACCTGACTGATCAGCTGATCACATAGATCATACTAGAAAAGGAAGCAGGCTTTGTGAGTTGGGAGAGCAAGGGTGTGAGGCTTACAGTTAACAGATATGGGATGCCTCTTTGTCAGACATCTCCAACAGACAAGAGAAATCGATTTGAATCAGTCCTATGTGCTGACCAGGCTCCAGCCATTTTCATTTGGCCAAACCAGCAAGCATTGCCAGGGCTTCTGCAGCAGAGTCCTATAAACCACTCTCTCTACCCCCTTCCAGCTGCCCCCCCCCAATAGTACCAGACTCAGTATGACAAGTAGAATCTGTCCCCAAACTATGTCAAGGAGAGGGCACCACTTCTTGTCTTACAGGAATCTCGAGCAAAAGCTGAGCCTGGCCTCTGGATCAGCAGCAGGCAGGTGTCAGCACCACCTCTCAGACAGGGAAAGTCTGATGAGCTCAGATGAAATGTCCCATCTGGGCTGTTAGTGATTTGTAATAAGAACTCAATGAGGCTGTTTCTTGCTGCAGATTACAAACCAAACAATGAGAGCAGATGTCATGGAAAGATTGTCAGCGGAAAGTGGGAGCCAGAGGTGGGCTGGTCCTTCCCAGGTGCTATCAGACCTATCTGATTCTCCATACCTGCCACGTTACAGAAGTCAGGCCCAACCAAGCTCCTCCCCGGCTAGAGATCTCGGTGTGTTAGAGTGAAGTTCACTTGTGGTATTATCTCATGGACCATCAGCTCCATGGAAATTTTGTTAGAAAAATGAGCATCTCAGAGCTGACCCTAAAGAGCGTGCAGCCTGCAGCATGCTTTCTCAGATCACCCCTTTGCTAAGAGGCTGGGGTGGGGGCTCGTCAGAAGGTCTTGGGCTGGCTGCCAAGTCCCCCCATGTCACTGCCTGGGGCAGAGCCTCAGGAGTCTACTCTGCTTTCTAGCAAGGGTACTGGTGCCGTGTGGGAGCCTGATGCTTTGTCCCTACAACAAATACTTGACCAAGCAAGGGAAGAAGATTTATTTTGGCTCATAGATTCAATTGTTTTATCCCGTGGACCACTGGATCCATTGCTCAGCATGGGAGATGGGGAAACTACTTACTCCCTAATGGCCAGGAAGCAGGACAAGATATTTTCCCAATAAACTACTTTGAGCAAGACTCCCACCTCCTAAATGCCACCAAATTATGGCTCCAGCAACAGATTAATCCATTGGTGAGGTTCAAGTCCAGTCACCTCTCAATGACTGGATCCACCAGTTGGGCACGAAGACTTCAATTCTTCGGCCTTCTGGGGACACTTCACATCCAAACCACATGGGGTCACCCTCACCCCTAACAGGGACCTGAAGAAAAAGAGCCTTATCCCAAGGCTTGGGCTATGTAAAACAAACGTGGGGCACTTGGGACTGCTTCCTTCCCTTACAGGCACAAAAACCCAGAGTGGGGCTTGCTTTTCCAGAGGTTTTATATTGTACTATGTTTTGTTGACTTGCATTTGCCTCCATTACTTATGGAGGTGGGGCAGGAGGGAATTTGGGGCACGAGAGAACAAGACAGTGTGGGCCAGTGCTGGAAGGTAGCTCCCATGCTTAGAGAGAGAGATGCAGGGGTGAGGAGGTCTTCTCGGCTTCCCAGTCTACTGCGGCCACTGTTACCCATCAAGCTTCCTCTACTGCGTCTCTTCTTCTGCATAAAATAATTGAGAGCACAGGACATTCTGTCACCCACTAACATGGGAAAGGAGGGAAGCAAAGCCTGAGTCAGCAGGGGAGGCTTTTAAAATCATAGATCAAGGAAGCAAGGGAGAGAGCTCTTCTGCTTGGAGAATGAGTACAGGCCTCACCGGGGAAACGGAGCTGGGAGCTGGGGCCTGGAGTATATATTGACATTTGCTGGGTGGCTGGGAGGGAAACAGCTTCACAGAAGCAGGAAGGGAGCACAGAGACCCCGTGGCAAGACAGATATGGCAAGCCGGAGGCTGAGGGTACTGGGTTGGGGTTTGTCCTCATGCACGAACCAGCCTGGCCAACCTAGCAGAAGGAGGAAGTAGGCTGGTACCCATTGTAAAGTTGTTTGAAAGTGCAAGGTGACTTATGAGATTTGAAGGGCGTGAAGGGGAGGCGGGTGACATCTCTGGGCCCTTTCAAGAGGAAAGGCCCATTGAGGAGGAGGTGCAGGGAGTAGCCACCCTACTTCCTTCCACCCAATTGAGCTGTCACTCAGCAGGGACAGGCAATGTCCAGTGGCCCAGACAGGGAGCAGGATCACACAATCACAGGAAGACAGTCTGACTTGTCAGGCCTTTCCTCCCATCTCTGGGCTATCGCAGGGAGAAGAGGTGACATTCCTGAGAGACTCCGATGATTGCCTCCTCAGTCATCCCAAAAGAGTGTCCTTCACCTTTGAATCTGAGTCCCATATGGGAACTGGAAGTTGGGGAGGAATCCTGGGAAGTCCTTGTGATGGTCTGGGGTGAGAATTCAGGAGGCATCCTGGTCAGGCTCTCCTGGACACAGCCTTCACACCAGCAGCAGTAGATTCTCCCCTAAGCCCATAGGGCTGGGCTGGAGGTAGGTACCCACTCTGAGCTCCTGTGGAAGCCACACACCTCCACTAGTGTCATGTTGTCTTATTACTGAACCTACAAGTCCTCTTCCTCCTGGTACCCAAGGGCAGATACTCCAGCAGTCCTGAGAACTGGCAGGAAATTGCCTCAGTGGCCAGGGAATGAGGAAGGAGCCCCCACATCTAGAAAGCAGCTTCTCTGGCAGGCTTGAACCCTGAGGTTTCTTCCAAGAGAGGGTTGTGAGGGTGTGGTGTGTACACTGTCTGTCATTGTCAGAGTTTTTCACAGAAAGGGAACCTTTAGGGACTAGACACTGCTACCTTCTCCTCTGATTTGGTTGAATCTGTTATGGAGATGGTGGGGTGGGGGCGTGGCGGTTTCACGATGTGATGGTAATGAGCCGGAGATAGTCTGGAGTGTTTGTGACAGTGTCTGAACTTCCACTAACACTCCAGACTCACCAGGTGGTGTGCTTGGCAGTTGGAAGTGTGTGGTCATCAACATCTGGCTGTTACTCCTGCAACCAAGCAGCATCTGGGAGGGAACAGCAGGCCCCCAGATTTGAGGGTCAGCTCTGGAAGGATCCCTGAGTTCTTTTCCCTGTATAGTGCCTACTGCATGAGGCTGTGATGAAGGCTGATGTGTCAGGCTTGGGGCAGACAGATCCAGTCCCCAAAAGACGGCACCATAGGTACCATGTTGATGGGAGGCATTACCTATTGCAGGTTGGATAGTGACTGGGTTAGGCGAGGCTGTGAGGGTGGTAGGCACATCCCTCTTGCTAGAGGCCTGAGGAGATGGGGTGTTCTGGAGAAATGGGGGTGGCATAGAGAATGGGGCAGAGGCCTGGGAGAGTAGATCTGTGTCCAAGGAAGAGCCAAGGAGTGCTGGGGAAGGCACAGACAATCCAAGGCCACTCTGTACATGGTTTCTACCCCTCTGTCTGCCTCTGTCCATCTGACATGTGGCATAAGTCCAGGCTGAAGGCTGGGCACTAGGTTGGAAGAGTACAGTGGACAACGGGGTAAGTGATGCATAGCCCTTGTCCTACTGTGCCTTGAGGGACACAGAGTTGATTAAGATAAAGGCTGTGTCGTACACAGTGGGTGCTCAGTGGGCGCTCAGTGGGCTCACAGCTCCCAACTGGGCAGGACTGGAGCCTGGTGAAGCCAAGGAGGAAGCCTGGGCATGAATGACCTCTAAGACTTCTTTCAGCATAGAATGCTTTCCCAGGCCCTAGGAGAAGGGGGGCTCTGAGGTGCTCAGTCCTCACATATCCCCCAATCTGTCTTCAGTCTAGACTTCATCCTCAAAGGGTCAAGCTGGAGGCTAAGGAGAATGGAGTGTGTAGCAGGTTAGCCCACTGCCACACCTGCACGCCAAGCTATCCCTCCTCAGAGGCCCTCCCTACCCACATGAATTCAGTGTTCTTAACAGGTTGCAGTAAAGGCGTGCTTTGGGCCCCATAGTCCCTCAGCTCCCACCTGCTGAAGGATTAACATTGTATACAGAAAGTACCTGTGCAGCCTGGTGACAATGTAAGGTTTCCAGAACAAAAGAAGTGAAAGGCCGATGATTTGGCCCCCCTTTCCTTGACATCTCTTGCTGAAGGAAACAAGTACTCTGCTGCTGCCTTCTGTGCAGGAGCTGCAGGCCCTTGCCAAGTGTCAGCCTGTCACCTGAGAAGTCTTAGAGCCCTGAGATAAAATGACCTTACCTAACTTCTCTGGCACCTTGTGATGCTCTATGCCAAGTGCATGAGGGAGTGATGGGAGGTGGTGAAAACAGAGAAGGGGTCACAGGGCCCATCAGAGCCGAAGGTGAACCAGCTGAGGATAGGCATCCCTTGGAGGCTTCAGCTGCAGCATGTTTTCTTGGGGTTGGGGCAAACAGGTGGAGCAGGGAACCTTTCCCAGACATTCTCTGAGAGGAGCTGGGGTGAGCATTGGCAGCCTCATGAGTCTCAGAGAAGGGACCTGAGTGTGCAGAGAAGGCCAAGATAGCCTGTATGATTTAGGCTTACCCACAGAGGTGGGCAGAAGGTGGGTCTATTCAGTACTGACAGCAGCAACAGCAAGGGATAAGCTTCAATACCCCTCACCATTCAGGGAGCTCATGAATGGACTGTCTACCCTTGCCATCCTCCAGGGCATGCAGTCAGGGCCACTAGAGGTACAGTGGAGTCATGGGGCTCCCAGCACTCAGTAACCAGCTGTCCTTACCAAGCAGGCAGGAATAACCATGCATGTCTGGGTGTTCTGTTTTATTCTCTGTGCATACCTATCCCCTGTGTCATGTCAACTAACCTCTGTCACTACAGCTGTCCAGTAATCCTTGAACATGAGGAGCCATTTTTTTGCCATTTTTTTCAAAATGTCAAATCCCTTTCCTTCCCAGGCAAGTTTTAGGGTGACCTTGTCTTTCATGCTGTCTCTGGTTAGGGTGTTAGGGGGAGGGGTATCATGTCCTCTCCTGCTTCCTTCCTGAGCAGATAACAGAGCCAGTGCCATCTTCTGGGTACGGGGAGGGGGTATCTCTAGCAAAGAGAATTCTTTCACGGGGCTTGGGGGTCTCTAAACCGAGAGTCAGTCTTGTCTTATCTATTGGCTTCCTCATTCATTTGTGACTTAAATACAAGCCTTGATACCCATTCATGTGATCTTTGAATGAACCAATTCTAATTTTGAAACCTTTTTCTTCAAATATCTCTTCTTCAGCCGGTGAGGCCAGAGATCTGATTCTGGTCTGTGTGCTTAGAAAGACTCTAGGAGAGCAAGAATACCTAACTGAGGTGCTGAGGCCGGGGAGTAGGCCCAAGGGCCCATGGGGCTTGGCTAGAGGTTGCTCCTTCCCCGGGCCAGAGGGTCTTCTCAGATGTGACCACACCTTCATCTGCAGCCTCTCAATACCTTATCCAGGTGTACATCCACCCTTCCTCCCAGCTGCAGAAGCCACAACGCAGCCACGGTGGCAGAGGCGCTAGGTGCTGTGATGGGTTATTTCCAATAGTGCTAAGCAGAAGTCTAGGAGAATGGGGTAGTCTGCCAGGTGAGGGGAAGACAAAGGTGAGGTCATGTTTCTACTTTCCCCTCCAGGAATCCTTGTCTTAGGGTCCCAAGTCCAGGGCTCTGTGGGGCTGGGGTCTAGCTCCTGGAAAGTTCTCCCTAATGTTTCCCTAAGGCCTGTCTGATGAGAGCTAGGTAGCAGCTGGGCAGCAAGCCTCACCCTTCCTGCCTGCTGAGGGTACCTAGCAACACATCAGTGTGGCAGCCTTACACTGTTTTTGTGGTAGGTAGGGATCATGTGCACCTCCCTGGCCTGGAAACTATGAAGCTGATCTGGAATAGTGACTACTTATGCCCCTCAAGGAGGAAGGTATGAGATACTGCTGAACCTTTGGGTCCAAGAGGCCATCAAGCCTTCTGTCCCACTTCTGTGCCTTTCCAGGCAGGTTCCCAAAGAGAAGAGAGTTAAACCAAAGGGCACAGAGTTAAAAATCCTCTGGCCTTGTTCGGTCTAGGGCTCTAGCATGGTCATTTCTTTCCAGAGCAGCCACTGTCTTGTAGGGTCCCCAGACTTCTGGGATTGGGGGCTTGATTTGTGGGCTTTGGCCATATACCATCCCTACTTCTGCCCTTGGGGTCTTGTCTAGGCCTTGGCTGCTATGCCGGGGAGGGGTAATGCTGTCCTGAGATATCTGTCAAGTGGAGGGAAAACCACATTTGTCTATCTGCCCACATGGACTCAGAGAGCTGAAGGCAATCTCTGGGAAGCGAGTAAAACCATCCCCTTCTAGGGTGGAGCCACCAGACCCACAGCTGCTCAGAACTGTGGAACTAATTATAATGGCATCTCTTCTGCCATTTTAGACACCCCAGGCCTCAGTAGAACCCTTTTCAACAACACAAAGAATATGGATATCAGGTTGTGATCTGCTCTAAGTTGATTCATATTGTGTGAACAGTGGCTTTCAGACTGAGCCTTGCCCTGGGTGACTGTATTTTACAAGAAGCACTTGGACCCCTTTGAGTGTACATGTAACTCAGGATGACTCTGCACCTCATTATGTACACAGACACCACATGGCCAGTGCCACCCACATGATACAGACTGATAAATGGTTTACTTTTAAAGTAAAATGTTACCAGATATAAACACACCCAAGATGCTGGGAACACATGGACATTACACAAGGGCTTATTGAAACTGGAGCAGAAAGATAGGACTTAAGAACTTACCTTGTTGTGGGGGCCTGGGGTGAGGAGTGGTTGTTGGGGTACTACCAAGTTTATTCTGTGGGATAGACAAAGAACTGTACATTCTGGAAAAAAAAAAAAAACACCTACATAGTGAAAGTGACTGGGAAAGTCGGCTCTGTGTGTGTGTGTGTGGCCAGAGGTCTCCTCTGTCGTGATTTCCAATCAGTCATAATGACCTTAAGTGGAGGTCTTCAAATCCTTGGGGTTGAGGGGTTGTCTTCAAGCCCCTACAGCTGTTCCAGGAATCTGGGTGAGAGGTGGTCATGTAATGGGTACCACCAAGTTCATTCTATAGGTTGGACAAAGAACTCTATCCTGTATCCCCTGGAGAGAAGACCAATGTAGAGACAACAAAAGTGACAGCCTCAAAGGATGTTGTGACATGTGAAGTGGGGACAGCAACCACAGGAGCATGAAGAAGGCTCTCTTAAAGTGGCCTATCTCTGCTTTCTCAGTCAGGCTAAGGTGCCCTGGCCCTGCTTCATTCTCCCATCTCAGAAACTGGCACGACTTCCATTGGGAATGGGAGCAATGACTGCTTTCACTGGTTCCTGCTGTAATATTTTATGGTGCAGATGAGAGAAAAGAGTTCCTCAGAAACTGGGATCCTGAGGCTGATCCAGAGGGCTCTTCAGTCATAGAGTCATAGAGCGAAGGACAGCTAGCTGATGACAATATCTTCCTTACAGTGTGCAAGTGAGGTACCATCTGTAACATAGAAGAGGCCAAACTGTTTGAATAACTATAACCACCATTGAAAATGTGGTTAAAAGCAGTTGAATCAGATTTGCCCTTCTTAGGAGAGGAGAACAGGCAAAAAAAAAAAAAAAAAGCATCCCAAGAGCCCTCTGCAAGCTTTGTCACGAGCATCAGTGAGGCTCATGATTTTCTTGATGCCTTCGTCCTTTGGCAGGTGTGCACTGAGGCAGGCAACTGGCTTGACTGGAGCTCAGCAGCCACTTGAAGTTCAGAGGTCAATCATGGTGTCTCTCCTGTCACCACCTCCTGAGGAACACTAGGAGCTAAGGTTAATGAAGAGAACTCTTCAACATCGTAGTTAATGTCTCGTTCAATGAGATGAGTTGCAACCAGGCAATAGAATTGAATCACATACCAGTGCCCTGAAGGTGGAGAAGGTCAGAGAAATGGTCCTCTAGTTTTGACAGATTTAAGTGTGATTGTGCAATCAGCTTGTGCATCAGACTCCTGCATAGTGAAGTGAATTCCTGGAAACTTCATAATAGTGTAGTCTGTTAAAGTAACTGTCTGCTTGGCAGTGCCCTGCCAGCACCTGACAACCCCAATCCAAGTCCCAGATGGAACTCCTGCTGGAGGTTGGCACCATGGGCCAAGCCTGAATAAAATCTGGATTCCTTTCTTGTTGAAAGCACAACAAGCTATCGAATTGATCATCTAAGAGAGAAAGATAGTCCGACTGGGTCTTGTTAAATTGACTCCTGATGTCCTCCTACCCTGAATGGTTCACCCCAAGTCTGTGAGGGGTCAACAGGGTTTCTGTGATAGTCTTTTTAAATCTGGGAACATGGGTGCTAAGGTTGCAGAAGGTACAAGTTTACAACTGTGAAAATTAGTCTCCCAGAAAGAGTCACCTACAATTGGTAAATGTATTCTTAAATCTAGCCTCTACCCTTAAGAAGATGGTCTTGGGTCTGTTTTTCTCAGCTTCAGGTAGACACTGTAGGGCTGAATTGAGCCAAGTGAATGAGGTGCCATATTTGAGCAGCATTTTCCTTATCAAGAAGAAAATCCTTAGTGTGAAATAATTA
Organism: Uromys caudimaculatus; assembly: GCA_028551405.1. Lineage (NCBI taxonomy): Eukaryota > Metazoa > Chordata > Mammalia > Rodentia > Muridae > Uromys > Uromys caudimaculatus. The sequence goes on along the minus strand of CM052718.1, from coordinate 26,339,123 downwards.
TCAAAATAATCTCTCATATGGTTAATGAGACGTTACTAACCCCCACGTACTCTCAAGGGGTTTTGACAGCCCCTTAGGTTGCTTTTTAAGAAGAGAGATCAGTCATAAGGCTCTACTTTACTTTTGGGTGTTTAAAAACATGCGGGCTGGCAAGGCTTGCTCCTTTGTCCTCTCTTTACCACTTGTGTCATCTGTGTGAGAATGAGGCAAAGGCCTTGCTTGACCATGACTTTGCTTGAACATATGGAGGGAGTTTCCCATCTGTGTTGATCTTCCTCTTTGTAGACTGGGCACTGGTTAGAGGTCCCCACCCCCACCCCCATCCCCAATGAAGTCTCTGTGGCCCCCTTGAACAAGAGAACAGATGGCTTCCTACATGTACAGAACATTTTGGGAGATGTTCCATAGTCCCCTTGGACCTAGTTGACCTTTTGGACTGAGGGCAAAATACTGTCCCTACGCCCTTGTCCACATTAGCATAGCCTCCAGGTATGGTTCTTAAGCACCCAGAAGGCCAGTCCTACCAGTCTGGTACTTTTAATTACTGTGTAATATTTGTATAAGGCTTGTTTAAAAACAAAACAAAAAAAACCCAAACGCTTAAACTTTGATCAGTAAGTTTCATGGAAGTCGGTCCCTGCAATGGTTAAGAGAAGCAGCCCAATAACTCTACTGGTGTAAACAGGAGTTTGACATCAACATGTTGGACTATTTGACCTTAAAATGTTAAGACCATGGGCTGGAGAGATGCTGCCACAGTTAAGAACAATGATTTGATTCCCAGCAACCATATGGTAGCACTCTGTTTCTATCCCGAGGCTCTAATGTCCCCTTCTGGTCTCTTTGGGTACTGTATGCATGTGGCACACAGACATACAGGCAAAATACCTACATATGTAAAATAAAAATAAAAATTTTAAAGGAATTTATTATTTTTAATATATAATTTAATTTTTATATTAATTGGTGTTTTGCCTGCATGAATGTCTGTGTGTGGGTGTCAGATCCCTTGGAACTGGAGTTACAGACAGCTGTGAGCTGCCGTGTAAGTTCTGAGAATTGAACCTGGGTCCTCTGGAAGAGCACCCTGTGCTCTTAACCACTGAGCCATCTCTCCAGTCCTGTAGAATTTAATACAATGGACATAGGTTATCTCCAGATCTCATCCTTCACCTTCCTTAAGTCACTTACTCGGACCTTCAATACCTGAATAAATACTGTGGGTCTCTGTCCCGTTCTGGAAGCACCCAGCATCCTAACCGTTTCTCACTGTCGCCTGATGCCTTCTTTATTTATCCTCGTCAGTAGCCTTCCATCCCTTTGCTACATTCTTTGCCTTTAAATCCCCTACTCTTATTCCCTTCTGTTGTGTCCTTGATTCTGGTCTGCCCTCAGCTCTCTCCTCTCCTCTCTCTGCCCTCATCCCTCCTTGCCTTTCCCCCTTTCCTTTGTTTTCTCTCAACTAGCAGAACAGAGTTTCCCCTCCCAGGTAGTGCATACGGTGAAGAAATTTCATAGTCTTCCAGGACACCGTCTGACTCAGCCATAAGGGATCACGCACAATGATGCAGGCTGCAGTCCTTCAAATTAAAAGCAGAACAGTACATCACCCAAGGCAGGATCTGGGTCAGGAGGGTGTAGGGGTAGGGGACCACAGGTCAAGAGAGGCCACAGCCTCATTGATTAGGTGGAGGTCTTGCCCTAATCTCCATTTTATTCAATCATGTCTTAATCACTTCCTGTTTGTTTGTTGTTTGTTTTTCAAGACAGGATTTCTCTGTGTAGTCCTGGCTGTCCTGGAACTCACTTTGTAGACTTAACTGATCTCAAATCAGAGATCCACTTGCCTTTCCTTTCTGAGTGCTGGGATTAAAGGTGTGCATGCCCAACTTTCTTAGTTACTTTTTAATTGCTAAAACAAAGCATGACCAAAGCAACTTAGAAAGTATTTTATTGGGTCTTATGATTCCAGCAGTTAGAATGCATGAACATCAAGGTGGGGAAGCATGGCAGCAGGCAGGTGGGCGGGCACTGCACTGGAGGTTGAAAATTCGAATCTCAATCCACAAGCATTAGCGGAGAAAGAGAACCTCCTAATCCTTCTCAAACAGTTCCACCAACTGGGAACCAAGTACTCAAATGCTTATAGAGGCTGTTCTCATTCAAACCACCACATTCCACTCTCTGGCTCCCATAGAGTCTTAGCCATATTACAATGCAAAACGTGTCTAGTCCAACTTCAAAAATCCCCCATAGCCTGTTATAGTCTCAACACTGTTTGAAAGTCCAAAAGTCTCTTCTGAAACTCAAAGCAACTATAACCCCTACCACCACCATAAAAAAAGGCAAATTATATACTCCCAATGTACAATGGCACAGATTATATATTAGCATCCAAAAATAAAAGAAATGGGTATAGTGTGGAAATAATGGACCCAGAAAAACCAAAACCCACAAAGGCAAAGATTTTTCTGTGTATCCTATTAGCCCTTATTTGCCTTCAAGGGTCTGATTCATAAGGATCTGACTTCAAATCTTGTTAGTGCATGTCTGCTGTCAAATGGTTCTTCCCATACATCTCTGATGACTGCAACACACTTCCCTCTCTTGGGCTGATTATACTCCCTGTCTGAAGCTCTCTTTGGCAGACATTTCACAACTCTGAGATCTCCACCATCTTCGGGTCTCTAATGCAATTCAATCTTTGCTTTCACAATTTAACAAGAAGGTCTCTCCAGTCCTCCATGTGGGTGGGGCCTCCCCTGCCACAAGCTTGGCCTCTGTGGCTTTTCTTAACCAAGAGGGGTCTTCCACAGTTCCTTACTCATGCATTATTCTTGACTCCAAAGGCAGAACTACATGGCCAAGGCTCTAATGTTTTGCTGCCTGGTTGGGATGGAACCTGCCTCTTCCTTGAATTACATTTGCAAATATTTTGATTTGTCGTTGATTTTTTAGGAACAGAAAATTCCTTAGGCCTTTCCCTCTCATAAGTTGCAGGACGAGGCAGACAGGCTCTGGCCTTGAGGGCCTGTGCCCTTTACTGCATTTTTCTTCCAGGCTGTCCTTGTCTCTTTCAGCACAGGCCTTGGCTACAGCACTGAATTGCCTGGTGCTCTTTCTCCTCGTCAAACTGTACATGTTTTCAATTTCTTTTGGCCCTGCTTTCTCTTTTTCATTATAGATCTGCATTAGAGTGATCATAGTAACAGCAACAAAGTCAATATTAGGCTGTCATAAGATCTCCTCTGACAACAAAATTATTCTAAAACGTTTCAATTTAGCCTCAGGATGAGTCTTAGGACAAAGGCAAAGAGAAGACACATTCTTTGCCAAAATATCACAAGAATGGTTTCCAGCCCAGTTACTAACACTGTTCCTATCTGACCTTGTGAGCTAGCCCTGCTATGGTCCACGTTGCTCTCAGCACTAGGCTCTCCCAAGCTCCTACTAGGTTGATCCATTAAGACTCACTTAGAGCATTCGACCACTTTCCTCATACAAAGTCCTGAAGTCTTCCACATTCCTCCAAAAAAAAAAAAAAAAAAAAAAAAAGGAATGGTCATGTCTATCATAGCAATAGCCCACTTCTTAGTACCAACTTCTGTCAATTACTGTAATAAAGCAATGTGGCAAAAACAATTTATAAAACAAAGCATTTAATTTGAGTTATAAAAGGTTAGCATCCATGACCATCATGGCAGCAGACAAATAGACCATTGTTGTTGAAGCAGTAGCTGAGAGCTTACATTTGGTTCTGTTATGATTCATGTTCAGCTTAAGGCTGGGAAGGAGAGATTGAGTCCATATCATGTGATCTCAAGGTTTATACACTACAATGACAAGAATCAATCCTTATCATATACATGCAGTACCTGACTCAGAAGCAAGCGGCAGAGAGGCTCACAGGCAAGGCTTGAGATCTGCCAGTTGCTCAATGTGTCTCAGGCGGCCATTCAGAGAACAAGATACCGTGATGATCTTCACTGCCACAGCATCAAGGCTCTCTGACTGCTGGCTGCACACCTCTGTTTTTCATTTGCTAAACCAATCACACTGTAGCATTACCTCATTCAGCATTACATCATGGGTTATTACTTCATTTTTATCTACTACACACAGCTGACTGCTCATCTATGTAACATCCAACTCTTAACTACTACATGTACACTAACTGTTCATTGCTGAAACATCCAACTGGGCCCTGATCTTATTTCTTGTTTACATGCACGCTACAGATTCACAAGTGTAAGGCAGAGCTAACTGGGAACGGCAAGGGCTTTTGAAACCTCCAAGTTTGCCACCAGTGACACACCTCTTCTTCCAAAAAGGCTTTGTCCTCCAATGCTTCCCAAATAGTTCCACCAACTGGGGACCAAGTATTTAAATATATAAGCCTATAGGGGCCATTCTCACTCAAGCCACTACAGATCCCTCTGAAATCCCCACATACAGTTTTAGGGGCTGGGATATTCGCCAGTAGGTGGAACAGTCTGCGGCACTATTGGGCAAGGATGAGGACCCATTCCCATTTTTAGGCAAGAGAAAGCATTTTTGGAGTTGGCCAAATTTTTCTCAAAATGTTGGGATGAGGCTAGGCCTTGAGCCAGGAGAAAAAGGTAAAAGAACAGGATCCCATATCTACAAAGAAGTTGACCATATACTCTCCTGCTTATAAGGATGCCCGGGGCTCTACAAGTTGGTCTGGTATGATGGGAGCTTAGAGAGAGTACATTGGTGCCTGCCAATGTTCAAATGAAGGATGTGATCTTGGGCCACTGGAGCTCTTGGGACCTTTCTCGTGGTTTCCTCTGCAATTAAAACAGGTTTGGACAAGGGTCAGAACGTTTTCCATATGGTTCTATCCTTTTGGGGAGGGGGTATCCTTTCCACAAGTACCCCAGCTATCCACAGTCCCCAGGACAGCTTTTTTTGATGATCCTCCCTTGGGTGGCTCCCATGATGACCAATGAGTCTGGCTTCCTTTGGCTTTGTTTCCAGGTCTAATTTGAAATGACGTGGCGCTTTGGATCACTTAGTTCAAGCTCTTGCCTGATTCACCCACCATCTTTTTCTGTTTTCTGCAGATACCTGGGGCAGATTGGGTCAGGAATTTGTCTCTCAGGAGAACCTCCTCCTTCAAAGGCCCTGGGCCCTTGCTAGTATGTTTCCTGATCATCTCCCTAAATCTCTGAAGAAAAGTACTAGGTGGGTTCTTCTTCCTGTGGCAGACCAAAGCCAACTGAGAGTAGCTGAAGGACTTTATCCTTTTTCCATCTTAGCATCTCCACTGTGCAATAGATATTGATTCCTATCCTGGGCTTCCACCTGATCTGAAGTATTCTAAGAGTTCTACTTGCGCACCATTAGGGTTCACTACATTAGAACCATTGCCATGGGACATATGGAACTCATTGCTCATGTCAGTGACCCTCTGTTCTTTCACTAGGGTTAGACTCTGGTCTCTCCAAGTTAAGTCATAGAGGGTTTTTAGTTGCTGGAAGGCCTGTCAATACAGGTCTGGATATTCAGCAAAGCACCTAGTATACTTTTTTCTTTACACTTCTTAGTTCTGAAAGCCCTAAGACAAAGTTGGGGTCTTCCACTCCTGTTCTAACCTCCTATAATGGGAGTATTCTCAGTACCCTAAGATGAGCTCTAGGAGGCTCTGGGTGAGCCTCTGAGGGCCCCGAATATAATGAGGGATACATCTGAAAGGAGATGAAGAGGGATATGGGGGTTCAGAGCATTTAGAAGAAGTGGAGGGGATGAAGGTAGAGAACCAGGGATGATAAAGGGAAGGACCCTTGACATCTAAAGAAGAAAGATGCATCCTGCAGATCATGGCCAGCATAACATGTCTGACTGGAATTTCCTGACCAATTCAGGGTGCTTTGAGTCCAGAGGTCAGTTGCGTATAAGGCACCTCCAACCACTTTCTTTCCCTTTTGTACTTACACGGTGATGTTATAATTAGGATTTTCCTGGAGTTGTATGCTGCCTAGTTTTAAAGTCAACTTGACACTGTCTAGCATCATTTCTGAAGAGAGAACCTCAGTTGAGAATTCTCCCACCAGACTGGCCTGAAGACAAGTCTGTGGTGTATTTTTTTATTTATAATTGATGTGGGAGGACCTCGTTCACTGTGAACAGTGCCATCCCTGGGATATTGGTCTTGGATGCTATAGGAAAGCATACTGAACAAGCCTGAGGTGTAAGCTAATAAGAAGCACTCCCCCATGGCCTTTGCATCAGCTCCTGCTTCTAGGTTCCTGTCTTGTCTGAGTTCCTATCCTGACTTCCCTCAACAATGGAGTATGACCCGGAAGTTGTAAGGGAAATACATCCTTTCCTCCTCCAGTTGTTTATGGTCAGGATGTTTTACCACAGCACTAAAAATCCTAATAAAACAGGTGGCTTATTTCTCATTGTCCCCTAGGGAGGCCTTGAAACCAGGCTCCTTGGCAAAACAAAACAAAGAAAAACAACAAACCCAACAGACTCCTTTGCTTGGAGTTTGGAGAATCTAGTGCTTGTCAGGCAGCCCAGTAGAAATATCTAAAGAATCCTAGGATTACTTTGCCCCATTTGCAGTGATGGAGGAGGAAAGACAGGGAAGGTCCTGGAGAGAGATTGTCCCTTCTCCACCCACACTCCCTATCGAGCCTATCTGGAGTGGCAGCTCCAGCCTACAACAGGGAACAGCTAGAGCAGGAAAAGGTCAAGCCAAGTAGTGGGGCCTCCACAGCTATCTGTAGCTCTGCTCCTATCTGCTTTCCTTCTTTTTCTACCCAGGATGCTCCCGCCTGCAGGGCCCGGGTCCCTAGTCCCCTATAGTTCCTTAAATATTTCTGCTAGTACCATGTCTCAAAACAAAAGATTTGCCAGAGGATTGCTCCAAGAAAGGGCCCCATGAGGCAGCAGAATCTGACTGTCCCTAAGTTTGTAAGAGTTTGACTGAAAAAGAAATGTCGGTTTGGGAAAAGAATTGCTGTGCTGGTCAATTTCCACTGTCAAGCTAGAGATGTCTGGGAAGCAGCAGCCTCAGTTGGGGAAAAGCTCCATCATACTGGCCTATAGGCAAACCTGTGGGGTGGGGCATGATCACTGACTGATGTGGGAGGGCCCAGCCTACTGGAGGCAATGCCCTCTCGGCATGTGGTCCTGGGTCGTGAAAAAAAAAATGAACTAAGCCTCAGGAGAAAGCCAGTAAGAAGCATTTATCCATGGCTTCTGTGTCCCAGTCTCTGGGTTCCTGCCTTGACTTTCTGCGTTGATGGACTGTTAAGCTATAAAGGTAAAACAAGCCCTTCCTCTCCTAAGTTGTTTTTTGTCATGGTGTTTATCATAGCAATAGAAAGCAAGCTAGACCAGGCCTGATGGTGCACACCTTAAATCCCAGCACTCTCAAAGCAGAGGCAGGAGGGTCTCTGAGTTCGAGGCCAGCCTGGTCTACAGCATGAGTTCCAGGACAGCCAGGGCTACACAGAGAAACCTTAGTCCTCTGGAAGAACAGCCAGTGCTCTTAACCATTGGGCCCTCTCCTTAGTCCCAACTGCAGTTTTAGCCAGTCTTTGCTGACACAGATTCTCTTCTGGAATTCTTGTCCATACTAAGTTACCAAATAAGTAACTTTTGTCAGCTGTCTTCTGTCTGCTCGCCAGCATTCAGCACATGATACGTGATTTATTGTTTTATGTTTAATGTTTATATTCTATGTTTTCAAAAGTGAATGTGGATAAGACTTATGATCAGTCCTAGGCTCATAAAACATTTGCTGGTTGGGCAGTGGTAGAGTATGCCTTTAATCACAGCACTAGGGAAACAGAAGCTGGTGGATCTCCGAGTTTGAGGCCAGGCTGGTCTACTGTTTGTGTCTTAGGACAGCCAAGGCTACACAGAGACCCCGTCTCAAAAAACCAAAGAAGAAAAAGAAGAGGAGGAAGTAGGAGGAGAAAAAGAAGCAAACTAGACAAACATACTTATCCCCAGGAACCATCAGACAGAATGGGTCCCTGGCAAGTCCAGTGAATCGATGACAGAACTCAGTCAGCTACACTAAGGACAATATATGCCCAAGCCCTAATTCCTTTGGTATTGAAAGTAAGTAAGTTTGGTAAAGCAAGTGATGGCCAAATGAATACACCAAGAGAAAATGGGACATCAGGGGTCTGGACAGAGCCCTAGAAAATGTTCAGCTAAAAGGTATACACCTCTCATGGATTTTTCCTGCCCGGGCTTCCATTTTAAAAAGTCACAAAAATGTTCAGTTTGACTGGACATTTTGGGGTTAGGGTAAAAACTCTCCACCTGGAGAGTGGGTGGGTGGCCTTTTCCTTGATGATGGCAAGCAATGACTCTTAGGGGTGGTGTGACCTTGCCCCTGGCTTAAATCTGTTTGGTTGTATGAGGTCAGAGCTTTTAATCTCCAAAGAGTAGTCCCTTACTCTTCCTTGTCTCCAAAGAAAATAAAGGGAGGGGGGCAGACTGGGGAAGTCAGACTAAGTACAATGGAGGGAGTGTCCCCTCCTTTTGTGAGGTTGCTTGGGACACCAGATGATTACGAACATCCCTGAATCCTGTTGTGATTTTCAGTCAGGTATATGAACCTTGAGGTCTTCAAATCCTAGATGGAGAATAACTAATATTGTGGTAGCTATAGCTGCCACCAAACTATCACCTGGCCATCGATTGTGTGCCTCAAGAGACCAAAAGGCAGAGAACGCTGGTCTGTCCCCGGGACTTCAGACCAGCTCACTGCTTGACAACACCTCTCCACTTGCTGTCCATCTATCCAGGTCTCGCCCTGTGCCTTGCTCCTCATTTCTATAGTCCCAAACCTCTGAAGCTCTGCTGGGCCTACCCCTGCCACTTGGCTCTGAGTTCTCAGTAGCTCTCCAGTTGGGTTCCTGACATCTTTCCTAATCCACTAGAGAGACTGTAAAGAATCATCTTAGGCTTAAAAGTCATCCTTTAAGGTGCACTCCTGTTTATGATTGATTAAACCTCTGTCTCTCCGGGGTCAGGTTAGGCTGCACCTGTACCTTACTGCTAATGCTTCTGTACTGCTTGTTGCAGGAATCACAGTCATGTCTTTGTTTCAGAACTTAACATCCATCTTGCAACCATATCTTTGTTTCAAAAGGGTTGTTGAGGCTGCCTTATTATGACCATCTGTTATGACAACTTGCAATCATGTGTTGTTTTGTTTCACAAGGTCATTATGGCTAACTTGGTCTGCTTTTGTTCTGCTCCTGTAACCACCAAATCCCCTATTGAAAAATGCCCTACCCCTGAGCTCTAAAAACCTTGTCTTCTGAATCACACCCAAGGCTGACCTCGCAAACCCTGCCTTGGGGAGAGGCAGCCCATGTACATGAATTTTAAAGGTTTCCTTGAATTAATTGCTTGCTTGCCTTAATTTGCCCACGAAATTTGGGTCAGTGGTCTTTCTGCTCCTATCTTTGGGATTAACAATTTCACCTCCATCAGTTCTCTTCCTCTGCCTCCAGTGAGGCATCCTTAAACTCCTTAGACATTGTTGCAGGCTTTATAAAAAACCTTATCATTTTGTAGCGTGTGCGTGTGTGCGTGTGTGTGCGTGTGTGTGTGTGTGTGTTTCACAGCCTGATGTGTGACCTGGGAGTTAATAATAGAGAATAAAAGAACATATTTACTTCTACCAACCATCAAAGGAAATCAGGACTACTTGGCAAATTACAATCAACAAAACAAATATAGCTTGCAAATTTACTGTTATTCAATAAATTCTACTTTGTTGATCAATATAAATGTGTCTGTCTATATTTCTGGCAGAACAGGTTCATGGTAAGAGCCTGTGGGACACTCAGTCCCTCTGGAGCCACTCAGTACACCAGAAGCCCAGGGAGTCTAGATGAGTAACTTGGGCCTCATCCACTGGGCTCCACCCATGTCAGCCCCAACCCTTGTATTGGGCAGGCATTCCCTTTTATGGCCCCAGCTCAGTTTCTGGGTGAGGATGTGGGCACAACGTCGGTCAGAGCTGCACAGTGCAGTTACCACCATGACGTAGCAGTTTCTGTTAGCCACAGGGAAAATGAGAATGGTGAAATTAATTTTACATATTTTATCCCAGCATGTCTAAAATACCTCCCCATGTATGAAGTATTTCAGAGATTGACCAGAAGAGTCCCGTTGCCAGTGAGAGCTGAGAAGAGAGGGACTGTCTGGGATGTCTGCTGGCCTACCTGCCCTGGGGCTCTGTCTGAGGAGGAGGAGGTGCTTGGCTCTGGGAACCTGGCTTGGTGAGGCTCAGGATTCCAAGGAGAAGAAAGCTGCCTCCAGTTTGTGGTCCTTAGAGTCTTTCACTGGCCAAACTGGGGGAGGCAGAGGAAAGAAGATTGCAGCCTGAAAGCCCAGCCCTCAGGCTCTCTCTCTTCAGCCTACACAGCTTCTTGGGACTCCAGGCATGGAGCTTCCCAGCTCCCTGTGGGCGGAAGCAGTGACAAGCGTGGGCTGCTGTTAGCAGGAGAACTGCTCCAGGCATACAGAGTGCTGGCTGTCCAGGTCCCCTACACTCACCTGCAGGTGGCCACAGACCGTAGGAGAGAGGGCGGGAGGCAAGAGCAAACAGTGTGAAGTGAGAAATACAAAGCAGAAGGGTCCACAGGAGCCACCCTCGTGTCCCCAAGTCAGGTCATGTGCACCTCCTGCTGCTTTGCTGGTCCATTTCTGAGTTCAAGGGCAGTCGAAGGGCACATAGTGCTGGAGCTGAGGTGTCTGTGACCAGAACTCATGATGGTGAGGAGGAGTGTCTGAGAGGGAGGGTGACGGTGAGGTCTTGTATCCTGGCTGGGGATGATGCATATAGGACAAAAGATTTCTAATCCCTCCTGTCCCACCTCCCACCCCCCATGATTCCAATCAGAGATCTCCCAGGGTCCTTTCTTCAACCCACAGCTACCAATCTATAAATGCCCTCCCCCGACATGCACATGTGCACACAAACACACACACACACACACACACACACACACACACACACACACACACACACACACACACACACACACCCCTACACCTGCTGGGGTCTGAGGCCTATCCAACAGGAATACTGTGGTTACCCTAAGCTTGGTTCCCATAGCAATGCCTTAGAGGGTGGGGGAGGGGCAAAGGTGGAAACAGAGAAGGTAAATAAAGAGCAACAGCTTCAAAACTGAGCAGCTGGGAGCAGCCAAGAGATCAGCTCCCATCACTAAGGCTGCAGGCTGATAAGCAGCTCCATCCTGTCTCCATCCTATTTCAGGCTCATGTGCCGTTCTTACAGACCCAGGTCCCAGGTCCAGGGCATGTGACCAGTCTCTGACATCCTAGCTGTGTCCTGGGGTCTCACTCTAAATAGGACACAGGTGGTGTCCACTACTGTCCAGTGTGTTCCAGAGCAGCCACAGCCAGCACTCTGACATCTCCCCAAGGCAGTCCACAGAGCCACATCCACAGTGCCTCCTCTGACCTGTATGTCAGCCCAGCAGCCGCAGCCACAGGAGCTAACACCATCATGGCCTTATTGACAGGTAAGGACACTGAGGAGCTTTGTGGCCACAGTGAAGAGGGGGAAGGGCCTGCTCTACTCTACCGAGGCTGAGGCAGAAATAATACTTGTCTCACAGTTCTATGGGCCAGAGCTCATCCCTGGGTGTCACAGCTATTATTTAGAACGTGCTAACACATCTCAGGGATCTTGGCATGTCTCTGGTCTTCAAAGGTAGCCACAGCAGTGAGTCCTTGCTGGAATCGTTCTGACGTTGTTCTGCCCTCCTCTCAGCTCTCTCTCTCTGCCTTCCTCTGGCACTCTGGCACCTTGTGAGGACACTAGACCCACCTTCATCTCAAGATCAACAACAAGGCTGCTTGTCCCTGCTGGGTAATCTGACAAGAAGGTGATGACATTTATAGTCCAGACTGCCCACCACAGGGGTGACAGGTGAACCAGGAGTCTCGCCAAGTGGAGGAGGGTCAGGGGTCACAGTGGCAAGATCGTGTACCATAGGTAACCATGACCATGGGTTTGCTCGATTGATCAGGCCCTCAGTATGAAGTAGGATGGGGTCAGAATTCTGCTGCGAGCTATGGCAATGATGGCTTGCCTGAGTAACAGAAAGGCCTCCTGGAGGAAGGACCCCACACCAAATCTGTAGAGAATACAGGATTGGGCAGAGGACTAGGTCGAGGTTAGTAAAGGAAGGCATGTGTGAGCACAGCTGCTGGTATCCCAGCCCAAGATTTCAGTACCAGCGGAAGAACCGTTCCAGCTGCCTCCCAGAAGGGGCAACAGGCTCTAGAGTAAGGGAGACTGTGGTCCAACAACCTCACACAAGGCAGACATGAGGGGTGGCCCCGAGCAGAAACTAGAGGCGCAGGTAGGAGCTGGCTTCAGGGGAGTCACTTCCCTTCTGTAGCTAGGAACCCTGCTTCATCCCAGGTCCTCCTCCCACACATGCCTACAGGAAGCCCAAGGGAGACACACAGAATCCCCAGCCCACACCCCATCTGCTCTTATAGGGAAGCCCTGTGCAGCAAGGGGTCTAGAGAAAATAAATCCCAGCAAGGCTGCCTTACAGGTTCTGGATGTAGCGAGAGCCACATGACTTCTTACAACGGTTGGGACTCCAAGACATGCATAGGTCTGGGTGAACCGCGAGTCTTGTTCCATTCCAAAATCAGCGTTTGGTCCCTAGAGGCCAAGTCTATCTCCATGGCTATGGAGAGAAAAGGGGACCAACCACCTTCCAGAGCCTTCAACCTCCCTTGCCAGGAGGTGTCAAAACCTCTTGGGAGGCTCTGCTGGCCTATGTCAAGTGAGGGCGATGTGGAGGGGACAGAATGGAGCCTCTGGGAGGAAGGAAAAGATAAAAATGGAAGAGGCCCTTGACCACTGTCACGGTCCCTGACTCTGGCTCACAAGGGCACCATCCCCTCATCCCCAATCGCCCCGAGTGTTAAGAGACAACTGGCATTTTCCAGACAGAATGGACCAGGTGCCAGGGCCAAGCAGACAAGATAATTACAGGGGCTAACAGAGACTAAAAATAGCCTCCTTTACAGCCGTGCTCCTGGCAGGAAAGACACCAGACTGCCTTAAGCCTGAGCCTGGGCTCTGAGTTCTGGAGGGAGGTTCACCTGTGGCCCAATCCACCTTTGGGAGCCATTGGACAGGGAGAGTAATGGTCTTGGGGCTGATGTACAGAGCGTTCTGTCCTCAGGGAACAGTAAACAAATGCCAAGGCAGAGGGGATGTCCACAGTGCAGCCCAGAGACCTTGTGCAGTAGCAGGTGCCTGTGGAGAGGTGTGAGGGCCAGGCTAGAGGGTATGCTGGAGTTTACAGACACGGATGCCCCACGGTCACTGCCTGGCATCATCCTAGCAGAGACACATACCTTTGAGGATGGGAGGTCATATCCTCCTCAGATGGTTGTTGTCCTTGGGCAATAGCAGCCAGGCAAACTTGCTCTCCCTTCGTACTTACACAGCCCACTGGGTCCTAACACATTGGCACAGGACCATTAGCATGCACTTGGAGAAGGATACAGAACCAGCCACTGGGAGGACATATTCACCTGCCACCAGCTCCTGACTTCTCAGGGCTGTGCCTCTGAGAAGAGGACCCGTCAAGGTAAAGACACACTGTTGGTGAGACCCTGGGCAAACAGAGATGACCAACACAAAGCAATTGGTGAGAAGCAGGCAGGATTGGGGAGTGGGATGGCCCCCTTGTGGAATGAGGGTGGTGTCTACCCAACCTATGTGAGGGTAGAGGACCTGGGAGGCTGGGGAGAAGTTAAGAAGAGAAGATGGAGAAATGGAGGTAAAGGGAGACAAATAGGAAAAGACAGAGCCAGGGAAAGAAACACAGCAGGAGAAAGGGGTAGGAATGGATGTAGAGACAGAAGCAGAGACAAGGAGAAGCAGGGTGACAAGGGAGGTAGACAAAGAAATGGGAAGACAGACAAGGAATCAGAAATGGGGACAAACACAGGCAGAGAGACAGGGAGATAAGAGATGGAGATACACAGGGAACAGACACGGGGACAAAGGAGGGAAGAGGGAGGACCAGAGCAGAACAGGGACACTGGAAATCTGGGATGGTGGGAACCAGACTGGTCTCCACTCCTTTTTCCAAGCCTCTCTGCTCTCTGGATCTTGGAGAAAGTGAGGCCACCTAGAGGAACGGTGAACAAGCTGAGGAAAGACAGACTTGGGGAGGCTGTGTGGTTACCTGATAACTCCTTGTTTCTCCTGGGCCTCAGAGGCTGACTGACTGACATTCATGCTGAAAGATCGTTTCTTGCCCAGAGGACAGGGTGATGTCTTCATCATCCTACAGAGAGCTCTGCATTTGCTGCAGTCTAGTGCAGATGGGAGTATGGGCATGGAAGGGCCCAGAAAAAAAGTCAAGTTCAGGTTCAGAGCAATGAGCCTATCGCTGTGCTAGAACAGGGCTGCAGTCCTCTGCTGAGTGTAATCAGGATAATTAGACAACTACGGTCACCAGATCTTGGGGGTGGGGGGAAGTTGGTGTCTACAGACTGTAAGGACAGCAGTCACAGAGACTGGCAGAGGCAGCAGCCAAGGTCACACAGGTGATAGACTGTTGCCCACACTTGGAGAAACTCCTGAAAATCGCCTGATGAGAGGTCAGGCTGGCTGCCAGGTCTTAGTCCTGGGGTCCTTTATAGCCCAAGGTGAGGAGAGTTCATCTTCTGTGGTTGCTGACTTCATGTATCATGTTTCAGAAAAGATCCTACATCACCTGCCCAGGTGCAAATTCTTTGGGGGCATAAACAGTTGCTCAGTTCCTGTTTCCTAACCTGCTGGCAGATGGAGGCTGTTTACTGTGTCAGCAAGATGTGGTACCAGCCCTTGAAATGGAGACACTCAAGTCTAAGCCTTGTTTCATGAACAGAGAGTATCCTGAGTGAAACACAGTCTGAAGTCACTGCTCTTATCCAAGCAGCTAGCAGAGACAGAAGTCCCCGGGGCATCAGTGACTATGGAGCATCTGGCAGAGTGGGGAGACCTTGGAAGCAGACTATGGAGCTCTCGTGAGCTGGGCGCTTGTCAAGAGCAAGCACAACTGTGTAGATGCCCATGATGGTGTAGGCCAACCAGCTTCTAGAATGGCCATGATTCCTTTTCCTACACTCAGGCCAAGCTCTCCCTATCAAGGTCTCTGGGGTGGCTTGGGTCAGCACTAGGATTTCCTATAGTGGTCTAGGTAGGGGACATTCTGGAGTGGCCCAGAAGGGCAGTTTGTTTGGGCTGTTATGAGGCAGGAGAGACAAGAACTTTGAGGTAGGGCCTGAGAAAGAACAGACAGGAGAATGCCTTGAGGTTCACCTGTTGAATCCTTATCTCTCTTTGGCCTCAGTTTCCCCACCCACATCAGGAGGAGACATTTCAGCTCTGGGAGTCATTCCAAGAGAAGTAGGAACTTCTGGACTGAGGATCCTGTCCTACATCTGAGTCCTCCACATAGGGGCCCCCATACCCAAGTGGGTGCCTGGCCTTCTTCCCAGAGGAAACGGGCGAATGTATGCCACCCAGTGCCTTCAAAACTAGGGCATAAGCTGGGAGCTCTGACAGGCGTGGGAGAGCCCCTCAGGAGGAGATGGAGACAAACCGGAAGAGAGGAGGCAGCTGAGATTCTCATCTCCTCCTGTGGGAATGAGAGGTCAGTGTGTGACCTGTGAGAGGTAGAAAGAGGGAGCCGTGAGTAGCCTATGGACAGGCTGGGGTCAAGAGTCAGTGAGAACAAGAGACAGGTTACCCCAGGGAGAGCCCTGTCTTTGGCCCATCTGAACAGTTCTCTGATGCTCTGCAGATCCATTACAAGCTCATCCCCTGCCTCTTGCTCTGTCCCACACAGGAAGAAAGTCAAGTTTACAAACGGACACATACAGGGGCACTTGGGAGGTGGGGCCAGATGATGAGGGCTCAGTAGCAGAGACCCAACAAGCTTATCATTCTGAATGTGCCTTAGACCTGACATTAGAAGCAGGACTGTAGCTGGCCACACAGCAATTTGAGCAAGCCCTGCCCCCAGCCTCATGTAGACATGTGGAGCAGAGGGAGGAGCCCCTGGTGGGGTACCTGCAGCAAGTTCACACACATGTCTTTACTGAAGGGGCAGGTCATTACCAGATCACCATGTGGGAAGTGGCAAGAAGCGCCTTGTCCTTGAGAAAGGTCTGTCTCCATGGTGAAGGGACAGGGGGTATTCTGTATGGGAAGATGCTGGCCTGGGAGAGGGATGGTACCAGTCCAGATTCACTGCTTCCTGACTTGGCTTGTCCAAGCTTTTGGAAAGCAGAACCTAGGACAGGACCATCTGAGAGGGAGGAATCCATAGAGCAAGAAGACAAGGCCTTGACCCCTGGGGACAGTCCTGACATAGAGGGCACATTGAAATTAACTCCTTGAGGCAAGAGGAAACCTTTGGCTACTGGCTGTGATACCTCCCAAGACACTGAGTGTCTGCCACACCCCTAATGATGGTAGGCAGAAGCAAGTTGTTTTTTAACAGGTCTTCCAGGGCAGGCCCCAAAAGCCTGTGGTTTTGCTCTGAATCCCAGTCACAGGCCAGAGCATTGACATAAGAGTTCTTTGGGTACTCCTTCCTGTTCTCTGTGGCTCTGCTGATCTCATCCTGTGTCAGGGAATATAGCCTTAGTTCCCCATGGGAGGGGGAATGGGGAAACAGGCACAAAGAAAAGTCATATGGATAGACAAGTCCAGGGTAGTACTGGCCGTTTTCTCAGCAATTTTTTTTTCATTCACCTTCCAAGCCCAGGGCAAATGGAACTTGCCTAAGCCGGGGAATAAATATGGCTGTTGAAACTCAGAGGGAGAAATACAGCACACTTTGTGTGTGTTTGGGTGGGAATGGGGTGACATAGGAACCTACTCTCTATTGACTATGGAAACAGATATGGAGGTCATTCTGAGTGCCCAGGTGACTGGAGATGGAGCCTCTTCCTCCCCAGTGGAATATAGTGGGTTTGCTGAAGCCTATGGGTGGCTGTGACCAGCCTGGGGGGTTGGTCTCTGAGAGTCCCCTTGGCCCTGCTTGAAGGGCACACAGACAGTCTGAAGTGGGGTTGCCTGTGTCTTTGTAACCTCTTCACTGCCCCTGCCCTTGAGTCACCTTCACTGCCCTAGGTTCCCTGAGCCTGTTGAATGAACCACACTAACTAGCCTTCCCCATTGGAGCCTTGTACCTTCTGCCCTGGGCTCATTCTGAGGAACACCTATTGTGCCCTGGCTAGGCTGAGAGGCTTCAACAAGACAGAAGGAAAGCCCCAGACAAATGTTCCGCCCGGAGGCCTAGCGCTCCCCACTCCTCCTTCCTCTCCCACTCAGGCTGCCTCCCTTCTCTCCTAGCCTTCCCACCCTATCCCCTAGGGCATCCACTCATGTAACTACGTGGTCACTCATCTTGTACTAATACCAAAACTCCACTATACCCACTGAGAGACAGGCATCCCAAGACCCAGTGTGCTCTTGAAAAGGGAAGTGGAGACTGGGCCAGGCCACTGAAACAGATCCGTAAATGTGGTCTGTATCTTGAGGGCAGGATGTAGGTCGCCTGGACTCCAGGTTCCTTGCTCCATGGAAAGAGGCACAGCAGGGCATGGAGCCAGGACTAGGTTGGACAGGGTCTGATATGTCTTGCCCCTCTTGGGCTATCCTCCGACTCCTCCCTACCTGTGATTCAGCCCTGAGTCCAGGGAGGCTGGACTCATTCTCTCCATGCTCAGGGCATGTCTCTTTTACCTTCCTTGTCCATTTGAAAAGGTGTCCTTCATCTCTCCCACACACCTCAACATCTACAGAAGGCAGAGGCCCCATATCTGCCTCTCTGCTCCTCTCTGAGTCTTGTCACAGCTCTCTAAAGTCATCTTTTGTCCCATCATGGGGTGAGACAGACCTGATATCAGAGAAAGGTCATGACCTAGGGATGTGAACAGAGTCCTGTCTGAACTAAATGTCCAGACAGAGCCCAAGGGGCATCCTGGAGCCCCTGTCACCGGCGCAACTCAGTTCCAAACCCTCTCAAGCACAGCCCTCTCAGTTCCCCTGCCCTACGGTGGGAGGACATAGCAATCCAGGATACCTAATGTGTAAGTATAGCCAGGGCTGGTGAAACACTTGGTGGGGGAGGGGAGAGAGCAGGAATTGAGAGTGGGCTGGGCCCTTATACCTCTTGCTACACCCCACGTGGGGACCTTTGCCTGTTTCCTTGGATACAGAAACACCAAAACATGTCTCAAATCACTGGTGTTCAGAAAGCCTGTCAATCACAGGGGCGACTTATTAAAAGGAAAACAGTGTCTGGTCCCAGGTTCCTGAGCACAATAGTGTGGGAGCAAGAGAAAGCGGCCTTTCTCTGCGGTGGCACCCGCCTCTGCCTCTGCCACTTTCCCTTCCTCTTGTCAGCAGTTTCAGTATGTAAAAGAAACAGAGGAGAGAAAGAGCAGAGGCAGCTTTTCATCTTCCCTGGCGCTTGTGGCTCCTGCTGGCCCTGCAGAGGGTGACGACACTTCCTGGCAGCAGGTGGCTCCCTCCTTTCCATCTGTAACCTGCCTCCCAGGCCTCTGCTCTGGGTCTGGAAGGCTTTATCCTCCCCTGGGCAGGTGCTGTGCTGCTTCCAGGCACCAGCAGGTGCAGCTCTTCCCAGGCTGGCTGAGCCTGGCTGATGCCATTCCTGGCTAGCCCCACTGGTCTGCCCAGAGCTCCAGAAAGCAGAACCTCAACAGAGGGGGTAGTGGGCATCTGCAGGTGACCATGACAGTTGTGATGACCTATTGGATCACTGGACCATTCAAACACATCCTAATTCTGTGATACTCCAAAGGTTTAGTGAAAGTTCAGAATTAGGCTCGTGTGTGTGTGTGTGTGTGTGTGCGTGCGTGTAGAGGGGTCATCTGAAAAGCCAATGGCAAAGCTGAGGCCTCCAGGTTGGTAAGAAGTGCTTTCCCAATAGGCACTAGAGTTCCAGCTGCCCATGGACTTTAAGATGGCATGGCCTAGCAATTCAATAGTCCCTTTTCACCATTCTCTCTGTCTCCTGCTAGCCCTACTCACTGAGGTCTGGCTGGTAAGGGGTTTGTACCCCTTGCAGTTCACCTCTCCTTCCTCTCAGTAACCTGGCACTGCCCACAGAGGTAACCTTGACCAGGTTATTTCCAAGTTCTTGAACCAGGCCTGGATACAGTTAAGAGATGGTTTCTCATTTTGAACATAAGAAAACTGAAGGCCAGAAAGATGGTGTGCACAATCCTTAGGCAGGACATTGACTCTGTCTCCAGATTCCGGCTGGGCTGGCTGGGTGAGCCCAACTCTGCAGAAGAGATCCCTTGTAGCACACCTTGCACCCCAGCATGGGGATTCAAGGGCCTGTCCAGGCCTAGTGGCCATGGGGTTGGCCTTTGGGGGTCCTGGAGGCCTTTAGGCCGAGGATTCCAGACTTAGAAGTTTTTCTGGTGTCTATAGGCAGTGTCGCTGTACCTCCTTGAACAGTCACCCTCAGGTAAGCAGCCTCCTCTGAGGTCCTGCTTCAGCCCATCCCACACCCTAGAGAAATGGCACATACTCCAATAAGTTTCATAGTTTTATTAACAAAATCATATATATATATATATGTCTGTCTTTTGAGGTAAGATGGTATGGGCAGATGGCCTGGCTGGATATTCAAGGCTTGGTGAAAATAGGGGACAGCCACACTCTCTTGAGATCTCCAGGGTCTCCCTAGTCCCCAGGGCCTTCCTACACCCTGTGCCAGTCAAATGAATATGGGTCATGGCTTATGTGCAAAAATAAACCTGTGGGGCTGGCAGGGGCACAGGGCGGAGGATATGTCAGAACATCAATGGAACTGGTCTCAGAACACCAATGGACCAGGCAGAGATGGAGGAACCCTAATGAGGCCTACTCAGACTGCAGACACAAGCAGCTACCAGCACGAGGTGGTTGGTGCTGGGGCATGGATGAGGTTTCAGCTGGGCAATCACTGGGCAGGTCGGGGAAGTGCCTGGAACAGCTTAGGAGCCAAGGCCTGGGGTCTCCTGGGACTGGGCTTGACCTGCAAGCAGGGCACGGCAGGAAAGGTCAGGCTGGGCTGGGGCCCAAGCCTTAAGGCTCCTGCAAGGTTCTGGCGGGGGCCAAAGGCCACGCAGCGAGCTGGGCTCTGTGCTAAGAGGGCCAAGGGTACAGACCCTGCTCAAGCTGCAGTGGCTCATGGCAGGCAGCGAGTGAGTGGCCAGCGGGGCGGGCATCATGGCAGACCCGTGGTTTCACGCTGGCTTGTCTTCACTCTCAGCTCTCAGGCTGAGCTGGGGTGCTGCCCTCTGCCAGGCACCTCCTCTCTGTAATCTGTTTTCTCTGCCTTGAAAATGTCTTGGAACCTCTGTGTAGGCAGCTTCAAGAGAGGAGGGGATGGTGCTGGTGCTGTGCTGGTGCCCGTTTCAGACATGACAGGAAAGACTTCTCAGCAGCCTTGAGACCTGAAGGAGACAGGAAGCAGCAAGATGGTTAGAGAACTGCTCACCACTAGATCTAGGAGGGACACTAGGTTACCCCACGCCCAGCTGGTGCCCATGGGGCCTGTCAGGACTTCTCAGATAACCCAGAAATCTGGAGAATGGCTGGGATCTGGGGCTTGATCAGGTGGCAAGACTCTCTTACCTGGTGTCATTCTCCTGGCTCTGAAGACTCCAGCTGCTGCCTCAGCTGGGTGTGAGGACTCAGCCCCTCTGGGACCCTCCGCCTGCCATGGCTGAGTCATGGAGCTGAGCTCTGCTTTTCTTCACCGGTATGAATCACTGCTGGGGTGAGAAATCACAGGGTCCCTGTGAGCTGGCTTAGCAAATTCCCCAGTATCGCCCCCACCTCAGCCCCCTCCTTGGACTGTGAAGTACCAGTGCCCACTACAATGGCCCCCACTCTGATGCCACTTCACTCCACCCTTGCAGCTAACTTGCTAGGGAAGCCTTAAAGGGTTCCTGGAAAGTAGACTTGGCTCTGCCCACCTCCCCCAACTCGAAGATACATGGAGCAGGGCTCACCTGGGGGCCAGGAGGTGCCAGGATGTCAGGTCTGCTGCTTCAGCTGCATTTGTGGCTTCAGCTCACCCATGGGAGGGGAGCTATGCTGCCCAAGACTGGCCAGTTGCTCTGGGAGGCAGCTAGGGTACCAGCTGGGTCTGCTGTGTCTGTAGGAGCGGGCTGCATCCCTGGAAGTTGAGGTTCCCTCGGCATCTCTGATTCTGCCTTAGCATCTGCCCTGGGATGGCCCCTTGGATTTGGTGTCTACTGTTTGTTGCCTTCTGGACACTTGGTTTCCTGATTACCCAAAGGGCCCTGGACACTGGAGCTGAATGAGGAAGCCAAAGGTGTTCTGTGATGGTCTGAGAGTGTAGAGGGTGAGGCCAATGGGGCTGGGACCAGGACCAGGGCAGACAGGTGAGGGGTAGGTGGCAGGTGGGAGCCCTAAGGGAGAGGGGTTTCTTGATGTTTGGTCCATGTAGCATGGTTGTGTGGCAGTTGTGAGTCAGGCCAGTGGGTGAGTAGATGTCTGGCTGGACAGGGCACCCCTTTGGGAGTCAGCCCCAGCTCAAGTCCTAGTTGGCAAAAGCCACAGGCTGGGTGTGGCAGGCAGGCTGGGGACCCTGGGCTGGCCCCTCTATTCAGGCTGGGTCCTGTCACTGGCTACTGACTCGCTGGTAAGAGCAGGTGTGAGTGCCTCATTCTCATCCTCTGTGGGCAGTGGGGTGCTAGAAGGCTCAGCTGCCTGCTCCAGGCCGTCCTGCACTTCCATGCCTCTCTGGATTAGCTGCTCCAGGGTCTTGGGGAGTGGGTGGCGCAGAAATCGCTTGAGCTTGGGCTGCAGGGTGCCCACCACATACTGAATGATCTCCTCCTCCTCAGCGTCCACATACAGTGTCTGGTACAGGTCCCGCTTGCGCCAGAGGAACTGGTCAAGTGGCTCACCCTGCTTCTGAGGCAGGTCCAGCTCCCGCTGAATGGCCTCACGGGAGAGTGTACCCTCGCTGTACTGTAGAAACTCTTTCTTGAACTCCACCCAGTTCTTCACTGAGCCCTGCTTGAACTCCCACCACTTCTTGGCTGGCCCATTCATGTGGTTCTGGATCTGGGACAGCCAATATTCTTCAGAGCCACCCACCTGCCGCAGGTACTCTTCCAGGTGACTCAGGAACTCCCGCGGGTCTTCGAAGATCTGTGTATCCACACCAGGGCTTGGTTGCCCATCCTCACCTGACCCCCAAGACTGGTATTGCTGAGCCTCAACTGACTCCTGTTCAGGCAGCTCTCCTGCGGCAGGTGGCGGAGTGATGGCATAGGGGCTAACAGTGTAGTCATAGCCATCAGCTTCCTGGCAGTAGGGCTCTGGACCCCCCACACCTACAGAGACAGTGTGGCGGGCCGGCTCGCTGCCCACTGGGTACTTGCCACCCATGGACTCCAGGCGGTCGGCCCATCTCTCCAGACGGTAGAAGACCTCCCTCCACACGTGCATCTCACGCTTGACCCAGCGCTCCAGGTTGGCGATGGTCTCCTGGCAGCGGCAAAGACAGGCCTTGATGGACTTCTTCCAGCGCTGTGAGTCGCTGGTGGGCACATAGCCGTCCAAGTTGTTCTCCAGCTTGCCCACCGACCTGTGCAACCCTTTCAGTTCTCGCTCCACCTGCTTGGACACTTCGGTCAACAGATGCCGGTGGGTCCTCCGTACGTGCTCCAGCATCTCAGCTCGGCACTTACCAATCTGCAGGATCACATTGGGTTTGGCGGCTGGCCCACCCCGCGGGGCAGGGTAGGCGTGGAGGCCCCCGGTCGTCATATGGTCCAGCTCCATCTGCTCGCCGGTACTGCGGATTCGGACAGGCTAAGAACTCCTCTGAGGCAGAAGCCGGAAGGGAGCAGTGCCGGCGGCTGCAGCGGGCGCGAAGCAGCAGTGACAGTCGCAGGTGAGCGGTGCCGGAGGAGCTTAGCGAGTGTAGCAGGCTTGCCGCGCTGAGGCTGGAAAGACCCAGAGATTGCGACTGTAGGAAGACTGCTCGCCGGAGCACTGCACTGAAGCAGCCACCGGAGGCTATTTATGCTGCGCGGTGCCCGTGGGCGGCAGCCCGCGGAGCCTTGGCTCCCATTGGCCGCGCCCAGGCTCCGCGCCAGAGCCCGCCCGCGCCCTCTTCTGCCGCAGGCCCCGCCTCCCCCGCGCCTACTCGCTCCCCTCCCGCGGGTACCCTCAAGGAGCCGCCCCTTCACAGCCCGGAGTGACTAATGTGCTCTGCTGCGCGCCTCCCGCCGGGAGGGATCTTGGGGGACCAGAGACATTCCTCCACCTAGCCCTGGGCAGCGAGGATGAGGCTAAGGCAGGTTATTACCTGCTGTTTGCCCGCAGGGTCTCATGATCTCTTTTCTTAGAGAGCAGCTGGACGCTAGCCCACTGGATTGTTGATGTGCCTATCCTGACCTTTGCCCTGCCTGACCACACACAGTATGAACCTCAGAAGTGCCTGGTAAAAATCTCTCATTCCAAACCCTTCCATCTTCAGCTGCCTTGGGTTAGTGGACACACACACACACACACACACACACACACACACACACACACACACACGTCCTGCCCAACCTTGCCCCAAGAGTCATAAGTCCAAGTTCTAGCCTAGTCCAACACTGTTAGGAAACTCCACTCAGGCAAGACCTTTTCTGAACCCCTTCATTGGTGTGTTTGGGGACACGGAGTGGCCCTGTCTGTGTGTCAGTAGCTGCACAGGACTGCAGTGCCCTGAAGCGGATGTATCCCTTAAATCTGTACAAACACTGGGGTAAGGCATAGGTGTATCCAGAGGTGCAGACAACATTGCTGAGCCCTGAAGCCCCCAGGACACAACCAGAACTGGACCAGAAGCTTCAAGACTTCTAAGAGGTTAGTCTGGAGGAAGGAGGGAGGGAGAAGGAAGAGGGAGGAGAAGGTGCCGAAAGCAAGATGCCATATAAGGAATGGGGCTCCGGAAGCTAAGATTCCCTCTAGAGGGAGGCCCCTTCCGATTCCCTGGCAACAGCGCTGTGGTGCAGTGGGGGAGGGCATCCTTCTTGGCTTACACCAAGCCAGATACATGGGTCTAGGTCTTGCATCCTCTGATGTTACTTGGGGACATATCACTGCCCACAGCAGAAGCCTACAGGGGCCCACAGACACATGGTGCTTGCAAGAACACCCTTTATTCTCTGCCAGCTCCCCCTCTCTCTCTTATACATACACACTGAACACTCATACCCCCAACACTTAGCCTACTCATGCCCCCCACTCACGGCCCTCTCTGCAGACTCATGCCCCCCACTCACAGCCCTCTCTATAGACTCATGACCCCCACTCACAGCCCCCCCTCACAGCCTTCCACACACATCAATGGCCCCTACTTGTAATCCACACATATTTATGCCTCAGCCTCTCCCACCCGACTTTTGTTCATACACCTACAGAAATCCCCTCACCTCATACCCCTCAGAGCCCCTCCTCTGTTCTCAAAAAGCTTTGGGGAGCCCTGCCTCTCTTAGAGCCAACCTGTCTCCCCACCCCCACCCCCCACTCCGCTCCCGGGGCTTCCATCCCTGAGGGGAATGTCTTTCTGGGGGAAAAAAAAAACCTCCCTTAAAATGGCTCTCCTGGCATTTCTAATTAGAGGTGAGTAGGCGGACACAGAATGCAGGCGGAGGGGCACCACTGCAGGGAGGGGAAACAGGCAGAGAAATTGCTAGAATAGGGACTAACTAGAGTTTTCCTATGGAGGAATCTTGGGAGCTGGAAACTGCACTGAGTCTGAAGGTAGCTGAAGGTTAACCAAGGTCCTGCACCATGGGGTCAGGCTGATGAACCAGCTGGACCCTGTTCTGTTTGCACACATGCCAGCAGCAGCCCTTCAGTGGCCAGAGTTAGCCTCTATGTACCCACACAGAAGCCAGTGGACAGCCCCCCTAGAGTGGGGAAGTTGGGGGTGAGCAGGGTGGAAGTGGCAAGGGTGACAAACAGATACACTGTAGCCAGTGGCCAGGATTCTCCCACCCCTGTTTGTAGGGGGATTGGGCCCAAAGGGAAAAGTTTCCAATGCCTTTGAGGTGCTCTGGCCCTCTGGCCGCCTCATCTCCTATCTGCATAGAGGGCAGTCCATTCAGGCCACTGTTCCTAAGACACTGCTCTGAGCCCCCCTGGGGTGACAGGTCATATGGAGCCCTGCTTCCTTCAGGGTCTTCAGAAGCCATGAACACAGGAGCCCAGTGACAGGTGACAGGCACAGGCCAACAGCCACAGCTCTGGGAACACTTAATAGCTGCCCAATTATCGCCCCAGAAGCCCTCAGCAACTCCCTTCTCGCCCCCACACTGAAGCCTGGGGCTACATTCTGCTGCTGGAAAAGAGGCCAGCAGGCTCCCTGCCTTCAGAGAGGGGGATTTCTAACCCACTCTCTTCCAGTACCCGCCCCACTAATCCTGCCCATGAGAGGGGTAGATAGTGCCACCCTCAGTCCCCTGGAAGGTTGGGGAATGATCAGGGGGGCTGGGGGAGAGGGGGCTGGGCCTGTTCAGAGAAAGAACATGGGGGAACCATGGCAAAATTACCTGACAGATTCTAGATGAATTCCGATGAAAAGCAGGAATCCTCAGGGATGGGGCAGGCCTGGGTGAATCCTTAGAGTGCTAAGATTCAGGTGACCTTGGTCCCACGGCCCTGTCAGTCCTGGCCCTTTGTTCCCAGGAAACCCTAGGCTCTGGCCTCTCAGCATTTACTTCGTGATGCTGTCATGCTAAGCCTGCCTTTTTTCAGGATGAAGCTCCCTCCTGATATGTCAGTCAGAGAGCTCTGAGACCAGGGAGTGTCCCTTAGCCTCCTGTCCTGCCCCTAAGTCTGGAACCTCTAGCACTGTTCTCCTGATCTTCTTCCCAACCAGAGACTTCTGGTGAGTACAAGATTCCTGACAGGACTCACACATGTCTGGGTCCCCACTACCTAGGCTCACAGAGGCATATGGGTTTTAGGGTCCCTTAAATCTCCTCCTTGTGCCTCATAGGATACTTCAAAGTCCCTTCATGGCCACTGTGGGTCACAGCTGTCTCTGTCTGGCTAGACCGTCTTCCCAGCAGATGTTTTCTCTAAGGCTGAACAGTCAGCATCCATTAGTCATGAGGGTAAGGGTAAGTAAGCTCCTTCAAAGACAGAGCTCACCGCCATCCCTATACCTGCACACAAAGGTGCACACAAGTATGTGGCCATAACCTTGAACAAGCATTTATACACACAAGTACCTTGATCATGCACCCTGTGGTTTGGCTTAAGGGACCCCATTCCTTATGGATCCAGGAGCCAGGGCAGCAGAGGTAGACACAGCAGGGTTTTGGTTGGGCTTCCTGTTCTCATCTGCCCACAGACCTGCCATCTGTGTGGGCACAGGAGAAGGGGTGTAGGCTTCTGCCCCTTGACTGGCTGAGTAGTAAGACCTGCCCAGCTCCTGGCCCGGGGGGCCTTCATCAAATCTCTAGATAGCTATCTGCCACCCACTTTGCACAGATGTCTTTTACTGCCTGGACCCGTGGTCCTGGCTCCTGGCTGATGCCCTGGTACCCTGTCCAACTCCAGGTCTGCACTGTGAGTTGAAACCAGGGGCCCAGAGTAGTCATTTGACCTGGATCTGAGGAAGAGAAAGAGATGAGCCTTTCCACATTCCTTTCTAATCATCTGGCCTCACCTTTCCCTCAGTGGCAGTTGGAGAACAAAATTCCACCAAGCTGAAGGTGGCTGAAGTCCTTTCTTGGTGTCAGCATGGGACAGGAGAGGAAGGGAAAAGGGACCCACCTCCATCCTCAAAACTAGGCTTGGTGGGCCTCAGAGAGCCACTGCCTACTGATGCTTAAGGCCTAGTAACCTCAAGCTGAGCTAACATAAGAATGAGCCGACAGCAGGAGGGAGGACACCTGGCCCTCCCACCAGCCTTCTGCTGGTCGAATGACTTCCGGTCACCCCCACTGCCAGTCTCTGGACACAGTAGGGCTGGGGATGATGATGACAGTCTCAGGAGCTGAGAGCTGAGAGCTGAGACTGGAGTCCCAGTCTCCCCCTGAGGGCACAAGGATGCACAGTGGTCTGGGGGCTGAGACTGAAGGACAACATCAAGGACTGAGGGAGATGCTGGGGAAGCAGGAAAAGAGGGAGAATCTAGGACTTCAGTTTAATTTCTCACAAAGGTAATCTCATTTGGCTTCCGTAGTGGCCCTGGAAGATGGGGGACCTGCCTCAGACCACTGAGCTAGCCAGTAACAGAGACAGGCTAGGGCAGAGAGGCAGGACTGGAGCCAGGGTGTGGGGCCATGAGAGACTGAGGTGCTCTCCCCAGAGCTCAGAGCTCCCCTCCCTTTCCAGCAGCCTTCCTTCCTGAGCCACAAGAACATGTTCTCTCTGTGTTCCCCCCCCTTCCTTCCTTCCTCTTCCGTCTGGCAGGCTGTGTGCTACATCCTTGTCCCTGGAACAAGGCAAGGCAGCCTGTTCGTTCAGGGCCCCCACACACCAGACCCTCCTCCCTCATCTCTCCTCCCTCCTTCTTCCTGCCTCCTGCCTCAGCTCCTCTAGTCCAGCCTCTAAGGAAGCCCGGTATTTTTCCATGGAATCTGCACAGTCTTGATGCTCTCTGTGCCCCAGGCATTTCCTACTGCCCACCTGGCAGTGGACAAGGACACAGGTTCCTCCCTGAACCAAGCCATGATTCGTAAAGGAGACTGAGGTCCAGAGAAGGCCAGAAACCTACCCAAGCCACACAATGATAGGGGCTAGAAATTGGGCTAGAGGTCAGATGGAGTCCTCTAGGCTCCTAGAGTCATTAGGTAAGACACTCTCTTGTGCTATCTCCACCCCTTCCCTGGCCTCAGTTTCCCCACTGATGGTCCTCTGCTGTGCTTCTAGCTTGGTTACTGTCTTCTGCAATTTGTCAGTGCCAATGTGTGCCCTTGCTCAGAGCCTCTGAACTTGGCAAAGAGCACCCAGCACTTCCTGGGGATTCTTCTTGCAGAAAACAGGTCGTCCCCTTTAATTGTCATTGCTCAAGCTAGAATAGTCTAGAACAAGGAAGGAGAAGGAATATAAGCATTGTGGGTACAGATCTCAGCACTCACGTGCTAGGAGGTAGTTTAAGTGTAGAAACAAGAGGCAGGGGCTAGACCTGAGGAAGCCCCTTCGGGTCCATGTCAGATAGCCTGCGTGAGCCTGGCCTAAGCCTCCAGAGAGCTGTGGACAGGAACTTTTGCATCTCCCTGAGGCTGTGTGTGACTTCATGCCACTCAGTCAGCCCCTTGGTCTCAACCACCCAACAGGCAGACTGTACTAAGAGGCCACTAGGGCTCCCTTTCCTCTTCTTTCTCCTCTTCCTCCTCCTCCTCCTCCTCCTCCTCCTCCTCCTCCTCCTCCTCCTCCTCCTCTTCCTCTTCCTCCTCCTTTTCCTCCTCCTCCTCCTCTTCTTCTTCAAGCTGAAGGCTAAGGAAGCGCTGGGTGTATCTATGGCTATGAGGCTTCTTCTGACCAACTGCCCACTCTCCTGTTCAGTTGACATATGCCAACTCAGTGTTAAAGTAAGAAAGCCTTGGCTCGCTACAGCTGTCTCTATTCTATGCCTCTAGGAAGGGTCTCCAGGCACAGCAGATGCTGAGTCCTGTGCCTTGGCCTATCCTGTGTACACCCGCACAGAGTCCCTGAGATGAGTGGCCAATCTTGGTGTCTGCACGGGTCTGGGAATGTGTTTTGTGTGCAACCATATATGTCACAGTCATAGCACCCTTTAGCTTTTCTTTGTATACCTGCTGCCAGCCAGCCCTGGGTGGCTCTGGGTTCTGCCTGAGCAGAGGTGCTCAGGGCCTCCGTGTATGCAGGAACCAACAGCCAGAGAGATAAGGAGGGACTGCCAGATGAGTGGGGTGCTACTCAGGACCAAGGGCAGCACCATGCCCACGTGGGTTCTGTCCATGGGGGCAGAACATGGACGGTAGCAGAGACCAGGTATCAGGGTGACTCAGGTCTCCCTCATTCTAGTCAAGACACCAGCCTTGAGCCACGGCCTAGTGTAGCCAGGACCTCCTCAGCCTGGGGAGGGCATGGAGGGTAGAGACGGTGGAAAAGGGCCAGGATATGGGGAGATGATTTGGGGCTGGTGTTCCTGATGTGTGTGCTGCCTGCTATAGAGAGAAGGCCCAGGAATTAGGACTGCCAAAGGGGCAGGAATGAAAACTCTCTATCGGCATTCCCTAAATCTAGGTAGCCAGTGCTGAGCTGGGTAGCAGGGGCAGAGTTATGAACCAAGAATGATCAGGAGCCATGGGAAGCTGGGCTGAGGTGGGAGGCTGGCAGCCACCCCCCATCTCTGCTCCACTGGGGCCCTAGCCAGACTGAGTGCCCACCCACCAACTCCCTGTGTGCCCACTGGGCTGGATCATGCAGGGGCAAATCTCCATCAGGGGCGGGGGGTGAGGGGGTTACTGCCAGCTGGCTGCTGCAGACACCCCCGGAACTGAGAGTTCAGATGCCCGTGCCAGTTAGAGGGAGGTGCTCAAGGCTGCCACCCCCACCCTGGCGGCTGCGTTTTCCTGCTGTTCTCTGCAATTCCATTTAAATACCTCCCAGAGCCAGCCCAGCAGCAGCCATTCACTTCCGGCACCATAAAAGGAGAGAGGCTGAGAATAGCTGAGCCATGACGCAGCAAGGAGCTTCCCCACGCAGGAAGGCTCTACGCGCTGAACCTGCCACCACCCAGGGCCCACCCTGCCATGCACCTGCTCTGCCCCTGCCCTGAAGGGGAGGTGGGGACCAGAGTCCCTGGCAGAAAAGCCGGAGACTGTTGACATTGCCCCTGCCACTGGTGGATTTGTGATTCTTAACAAACCAGACCTGCACAAAGACCTTGTATCAGGTATTTGTTTACTTGTACCCTAAAGTTCTGGGCCCCAGGAAAAGCAGATGGCCCTGGGCAGTAGCTCCTCAGTCCTGTAAATAAATCCCTAGGGACTGTGTTCAGGCTGAAGGGTTCAAGCCCTGGGCTGGACGTGGATTAGCACCGAGGTGCAGACACCTAAGGATGCTTGGCGTGCATGCGCCTGGCATTTTTCATCTGTCACAGTAGGGAGTGGGGTACCAATAGGGATGGAGCACAGTGCTCAGAATGAGTCCAAATTGACACAGAGGAGGAGCTTGTCGGTAGAATGCAAAGAAGGGCACAGGTTGAGCAGGGGAAGCCACTGCTGTGTCCCCTCCACTCTTCTGGCTCCCTAATGGCCTTCAATGGTGGCTACCCTCCTCTGGCTGGTGACTTCTCCATTTTCTTTGTGGGAGTGGAGGGTGTTGGACCTGGACCTCTGTCGTTCTCCGATGCCTCCTCCTACCGGAGACAGCTCATCTGGGTTCTCAAGCCTCTGCCCTGGGCTTTGAAACGGGTAGACCACTGACAACCAGCTCCCAGTGAGTGACCTGTGTAGCTGCAGACACCTGGATATCCAGGTTGCCTCCCCACTTCCTGTCACACAGGTCTCTACCGTTGATGGGTCTCACAGGCACCAGGCATGACTCTTGGTCCCTGGACCCACTGGAAAGGTTGTGCAATGGGTTCAGGGTCTGCCCCAGTTGAGCAATAACCCACCATGTCTAGCCTTTTCCCTGTCCAGGTTGTGTGGAATTTCTAAAAAGTGGAGGAGACACTACAGGGGTCAGATGACCAACACAACCACTTCTCAGCCGTGACCTTCTTCACGGACAGTGTAGCCACCACAACTGCTGCCACATTGCCACCATTATATCTCCAAGCCCATGACCACAGGCAGGACCCCACTTTACTTCCCTACTTTGACCCCTACCCAAACATCCCCAGTTTCACCTCCACCCTGACCTCCATACTACCAACGCCACCACTGTCATCCCTACCATGGCTCTGCTGTCAATATCAGCGTTGCCAATGTCAACCGCCACCATCTGTAATCATGACTCTCAGTTCCAGGAGGCTTCCCTGCTGTCAGCATTGAGAAAGACAGGGCAGCTCAGGTTCTGTGTGTGTTCTTGGTTGTATCCTTAGAAGAATTTATTCTGACTCCCTGGCTGGCAAGAAAGGTGGAATCCCAGTCCGGATCTTTGGTTCCTGGGGCATGACAGCTTTGGGCTCTCTGTCTAGAAGGTTCCATCTCCTCCCTCCAAACACAGGGAGGGCATCAATGGAGTGCAAGATTCCAGATAAGCTTGGCTAGACCAGTAGTCAGAAAGGAACCCTGTCCCCATCTTTGGAAGATTTCACTTGGCATCGAGTTAGATTACGCCCCAATCCATCCCCAGAGCTGGGCAGAGAACAATTAGTAGCTTCAAAAGATTTAAAAACTTTCCCTTAAAGAATCATGACTAGTGGGTCTTTTTTAATGGATCCATTGTTGTTGCTGAACTGGGAAGGCACTAAAGCCACTAAAGAAGACACACTCTAGCTCAGAACACCTGAGCTCAGGGCCTGATGAATTTTGAGGCTTTTGCTTAAGTACCGTTCTGTGTTCCACTATCTGGCTTTAATCCTCACCTGTGAAGTAGCACAGTGACAACTGGGAGCCTGCAGCACTGTGGGGGCTTGTCACCATGGCAGTGGGTACTGAGGAGGGCAAGGAGGATGGACATATCAGCATCTTCCTCCTCCGTGTACCACCTTGGCGGTTACAGCGCTTAGGATCTCAAGCAGTTTTGTGTCGACCCAGGTTTGACTTCTGTTGAGAATGTTCCAGGCTACCAAGCCTCCCCCGTCCCGGGCAGGCACGTAACACTGGCAAGCGATGGCAGGATGAGGCAGTGAGCATCATCTCGGGGATCTGGGGACCATGCTTTTTCCTGGGGACCCTTCATCTGTCCCCATGTGCAGGACTCCTGATTCTAGAGATGTTCCCCACTCTGATCTCTGACTAATGCTAGTGTCTCCCAGATAATTACCATGTCAAGACCTTGTCTATCCTGCCTATATGACTAGTACCAGGAAGCATGTTCAGCAAGCATGGTGGGGAGCCCTATGGCCTCGGCCAGAGGTGGATGTAGGTGTCATCAGCTACTGGCACCCCTGAGGTACTGTAGCAGCAGTAGCCTCTGAGTCCAACAGGGAATGCAAGGGCACCTAACTTGACCTGGCGTTGCCCTAGCCTCCTGGCTGGGCCCAACTTCCAGGCTGGTGAGGGAGCAGGGAAGCCAGGACAGTGGGCGGGCACAGCAGCTCAGCCTTATGAAACCCATGTTGCCAAGCCTTCAAAGGATGCGGCCTTTTGTTTCCTTGTTTCTAATTAAAAAGAATTAGTCAGTGGAGTGACACGTTTATGAGGAGAGCCAAGTGACACTGCTGCCCCGCTTTATTAATAAAATGAGAGGGGAGCAGATTCCCACGCTGCCGGAGCCTGGCACGGGGCCTCCTCATAGCATAATGGCTTGGAAGCCCAAGCTCTTTCCCAAGCTAACCAATTCTTAGTCTATTCATCTGCCCTCCCTTTCTGCTTCCCTCCCACCCTCTGTGTCTACCTTTCGTGGACTGGGAGAAGAGAAGAAATGTGTGTGGGCTCCCCATAGGGCCCTCCACATCTCTAAGGAGAAGAGGAGGAGCACAGGGGGTGGGGAATGCAGCTAGAACTAGACCCAGACCCCAGGCATTGACCTTCATCCAGGGAGAGTCCACCACACAGGACTTAGCACCATCCCAAGATAGGGACCCAGCTCTTGGCTTGGTCTGGTCACGTCCCCTCTTCTGGTTTTAAGTTTCTTCAGTGGCCGTGGGAGTTCTAAGCTGTAGCCCCTTTGTAAGTCATCTGTTCAGGTGAAGTCTGAGGACACTTGGGATAGGCAGAGCCTGAGAAAGAAGGACACATGAGCTCCCCACCTAGGGCAGAAAGGGAATGACCAAGCCATGCTATAGCCCCCATCCGAGACAACTTCTACCACACACAAACCAGTTTCTCCTGCAGGCTCATATGTGGCACCAGAGCTAGAAGAAGCAGGCATTTGAGATGGTTCATGCAAAAGCGCCACTCCACTCAAGACCTCTGAGCCTGACAATCTTCACTCTCACTGGTCAATCAACACGCTATTACCTCAAAGCAAAATGTCACCACCACCAATCTGACACTGATGCTAACACTCAACACCACCCCCAAAACACCTGTGACATATTTCCAGGCTGTTGCTGTCATTAGCCTCACCACCGGCACCAGCAGCACCACCATGACCATTGTCAATATCACCACCACGACCAGCACCCAGACTACATCACGACCATCATTGTCACCTCACGACCATCATTGTCACCATCAGTGACATCACCGTTCTCACTGATCATGACATCTGCCGTCATTGTCACGTGAACAGGGTGACCATCACCACCACCGTGTTTATCTTCAGCGGCATCACCATTATCCTCAGCATTGCCACCGTCAGCATCCTTGCTATCGGCATGCCCACTCTCCTCTCACAGACCCTTAGAGACAGCACCACCATTGCAGCCATCTTTGTCAACACTGTCATCACTGTTGTCACTATCACCAACAGGTCCATCAGCCTCAACTCCCTCAATACTGTCATAACTGTCACCATTACCAGCCTGTTCCCATTATTTTAATTACTCAGTTGCTGTCATCATTACCACCAATGGTACCTTCACGACGTCATATTGGTCTAGATTATCATCACCACCATAGTTGTCTTTCCCACTGCCATCATCATCGGTGCCAAGCCATTGACATTGTGGGCATTTTAATTATCATAGCTACATAGTTACCCTCATCACTTCATCTGTTCATTGTCAACCCCACCTTCAAGACAGCCATTCCCACCCACCCTTCTCCTCTACCCTAACTTTCCACTCCTTAGTCAGCCATCCCCCACACAGTCTCTGTCCCCCATTCACCCACCTGTGAAATCCAGGATGATTAGGACAACATTAGGCCCAATATGTGCAGATCTCTGGGACATAGCTCTATAATGGCAACCAGAGTGTGCATAGAACTTAGCCCAGAATCTGAACTATGTGCTGCTTGAGCTGTAGGGACTGGGCCTGCACAGCTAATGAGACTGGGCAAGCAGCGAGAGTGTCACCGCATAGGAATGCCCACCTGGCAACCTGACCATGGCACTCCCCCTGAGTAGGTAGGGAGGCCAGAAAGACATAGCCCTAGGGGCAAGTTGGGGGCAGGCTACATACTCCAGCCAGGCCCTACCCTAGCTGTACTGTCAACTTGTCTAAGGTCTCCCGCTGAGTTCTAGTTTTTAGTTTTCTTATCAATGGCTTTCTTCTGTGACAGTATCCTGGGGAGGTCCAGAGGTGACTGGTCACATCTTTGTCCATAAGTGACTCTTGCTTTGTCAGGAAGTGCTGAGAGCTTCAGAAGCCCAAGGAATGGGAGTGACAGATACCCTGAGATGGGCACCAGAGAAAACTAGCTACTAGAAACCAGTCAGATGCCCCAGGGAGAGAAAGAGGCTGAGTAGATTCCCTGAGAGAACAGTGGGTTTCACAGACTGGGCCTCCTTCTGCCCAGCCAGAGCTGTCTCAGTGGTGCCTGTTACCCTAGACCAGTACTGACACCCAGAGCTACAGGGGCCTCAGGCTGGACCATTGCACAGACTATGTCCTTGTTCCTGCTGCAATCCAGATATGAGGTCATACCCTCTTCCCAGTCCTCTGAACCACTCCCCGAACCCCTCCTGAGTGAGGCTCACCTTTAGGCCAAGATGAAAGAGCTGGTGGGTTTAGGTCCTGAATTATGTTGGCCAAGTGCTCAGAGCTGGCTGGAGCTTTAGTCTGTGCTGATTGTTGGCTGGGAAGCTCTGGTCATGATGGGGAGAAGGGGTAGGGAAGAAGGAAAGAGATGGAGTCAGGGGAGAAATAAGAAGTCACAGTTCCTCTAAGGATCCAGTCCCTAAAGGACACCATTCTGTCCATCTATTCATTAGATAGACTGTGCTCACACAGTGGGGGAGGCTGGTATGGGGAGGGGACAGTGGGCTTCTCTCCAGTGGGAGAATGTCTAAGAATCTAGATGTTCTTGGGCCAGCACAAGCAACATCACAACAGAAGGTGTGAAGTGTGCCCTGCCTCCCAGTCTCCTCTCAGTGGTGTGTGTGTGTGTGTACTGGAGAATTGAACCAAGATTCCTGAATGTGAGGCCGATGCTGTTCCACTGAGCCACACTCCAGTGTCCACAGGGCAAAGGAAGGGAAGAGCTGGGGAGTGTCGGGGCTGTGGACCTGGGAGCTGGTCTGAGCTGCTTGTGTTGCTACTGTGTTAACGGGAGTGGCGTGGCACTGTTCCCTCCTGCATCTGCCTGCTCAGAAGCAGAAGGGCTCCTTGGGGTTGACATATACTCTAGAGGCAAATTAAGCCTTGAGGGCAAGGAAAGAGGAGCAGAGCAAGCAGGCTGATTAATCTGCCCAGCCTTTTTGAATGGGATGGGTTAGCACATGCCACCAAGCTGCAGCCAAAGAAGCAGATAAAGAAAAGGCAGGAAGCCACAGAACCTGCTCTGTTCCAGTGTAGACTGTATGTTCAGGCCACAGTACCTTCTATGTATTAGCTCTGGCAGGTTTTGTGAAGTCAACCTTTAAAATACCTCCACCCCCTCCCACACACTATGCACCCCTACTTTCCCAGCTGGAACAGGACAGGCTAGGCTGATATCAGCCTGTCACGGACCATTCCAGGCCAGCTGAGTGCCTATGGTCAGGCCAGGCTCAGCAAGCTGTAATTGAGAAGAATCCAAAGTGAAGTCTCTGGAGGGAGGGATGGACAGTGCCGGTCCATAGTCTCACAGAGCAAAGACTGCACAGTAGGCAGGGAGGACTTGGTTTTGCCTCTGCCACATGTATATGCATGCCCTTGTATGCACTTGTGTATGTGCTCACATGTCACAAGAAGCATCAGTCTCACAGCTGGGCTTAGGCATGCCCTCAGACCCACAGTGGCCCCTTGTCTTCACATCTGTGGGCCTGGCACTTGGCAGAACTCAACCAAGAGCCAGGGCCCTTCTTCAGCACCTTGGACAAAGAAACAGTTCTGGGCATTCTGGGAGTAGCTAGGCCCTGTATGACTCTTCTTATATAGGGAAAAGTCAGAGCACTGGCTGCTTTCTAGTCAGTGAACAAAGGCCAGATGTCAGAGACCATGGCATCAGTCATTTCTGGGCTGTCTGAAGACACGTCCTTTCTCTGCTGTGGGCCCAGAGACAATGTCTCATAGGAGCCCGAATAAAAAGAGGACCAGTGGAAGGAAAGAACAGCCACCTCAATCCAGGAAAGGTCTGGAAGACCCAGGGCCACCTCCACTCTCTGATCGCGTCGAGTTCTCATCTGGAAGCATGGAAGACAGTGGATCTCTTGGGAACTTTTTAGGTGTCCCATGGATGGATCTGCCAGAGCATAGCCTGCTTCTCCCAACCATGGCCCGCTGCCTGGTTCCAGTCTGTGTAGCCCAGGATCCATTTACTCTGAATGTCAGGAGGCCCCATCACCCTCTCTGGGAGAAAGTGAAAGTATGGGTTATAAACATGA
The DNA here is from genome assembly GCA_028551405.1 of Uromys caudimaculatus. Lineage (NCBI taxonomy): Eukaryota > Metazoa > Chordata > Mammalia > Rodentia > Muridae > Uromys > Uromys caudimaculatus. The sequence goes on along the minus strand of CM052718.1, from coordinate 26,302,492 downwards.
GTCCCCACAGTTCATGCTCCATAAGTGTTGGGTTACAGCCACAGGCCCACCACAGTATATGCATCATGAATTCAGGGTTATAGGCAACGATCACAGATATCAGCATGTCCTCCAGTGGCATCGGAGACCACAGACATCAAAATGATCTCCTGTGGCAGCATGAATTACGGAAATCAACACAGCCTCTGGTGGCTGCAATGACCCCAGACAACATGGCCTCAGGTGGCAGCACAGGCCATACACATCACTATGGTCTCCAGTGACAACATGGACCACGGACACCAATCTGGTACTTGGTGGCAGCATGGGCCATAGACATTGACATGATCTCCTTTTTTTTTTTTTTTTTTTTTTAAAGACTTCATGTAGCTCAAGGGAAGTTTCAATAGAAATTTGAATATTTGTCAGTTTGTACAATTAAGCACAAAAGACAACACATTTCACAGCTCACTTTGAACTACATATTGAGGATTTCAATACCCTGTGTCCTTTACTGTCCTTATAAAACTTGTCATAAGGCCAATCCTTTAGTCTCACTGAGCCCTACATTGTTCCTTTTTGAAATCGCTCTTCCTCCTTTAACTCCACCTGGGCCCCCACCAATAGGCTCACCTTTTCATTTCATTCTTATCGTCTTCCACCTGGAACGTGAATCACTTTCCTCTTCTTAAATCAACCATCTACACACTGGACAGCAGCAAAGAGAACTGGACTTCTATTTAAGGAACATTTGCACCTAACCTGGGCCACTTACACCCCAAACTCCACTGAATACTTTTAGCGCTAGGTGCGCCATCAAAACAACCATTTCCCTAGGATCCCAAGCCAAACATGAAAACTAATCAAGGTACCCTGTAGCGTGCCAAGATTCCGTGAAATCTCAAAATCTTTGCAGCTGAAGATTCTTTACAGAAAAGAGGAATGCTTGGCCAACAAAAGTCCTAAAATACACAGAAACATGAAGAAAGTAAAAAGTACAATAAAAATTTCAAGAAGACTAGTGCCATGGGGAAACAAAAGCTCAATTCAGTGAATACACTTCCTGTACTTGGGCAGGAAGTAGTTTGCAGAGAAAACAAAACAATAAATGAGTCACTAATGTCCTTTAAATGGATTCGGAACATGTTAAGTATTCCTACTGTGTGCATGCAAATGCTCTACAATTCATGTAAAGTAATTCCTCTTCAAGACTACAGGTGAGGTCACCCTTCTAACCTTAGATGGTAGGACAGTGTCCCCATGTATGGATTAATAGCAACTGCCAAAAAATATTCAGACAAACTGGTGAACTATAGCTAAAAATCTCAGGAAAAGTCTAAACCAGAGTTGACAAACAAGGCTTTGTACATGGGACACTCAGTGTAGTCAGAGGAGCATGAGAATGCACAGGCTGTCATTTAAGGCAAGAGCTGGTACTTGTTACGTATGGGATTCTGGAATTAGTCAAGCCTTCTGGGTAACAGGTGCTTAACTAGTAAGAAACTAAATTACAGTGACATAAAAACTTAATGTACACTATGTATTAGTGTAATCACACATTTTAAGTGAATCACATTGAATCTAAGAGTAGAACTAGCAATAGACACGTAGCTTCCTTTCCCTGGTTCAAATGATCAGTTAGCATTCATTTTTAAAAACTCTAAAATCCTAACCTAGCAGAAAGAGGTCTCCAGGATGATTTTCTGTGACTAAAGAAAAACTTTTATTAGATGATATTAACTATAAAATATACCAATACCTGAAGAAGCTTCTTGGGTAAATAACAACTATGCTACTGATAAGTAATTTATCAAGAAATCATCACCTTCTTTGAATTTATTGGATAAGAGAACATAAGAAATTATAGTTTGATATCTAAAATGAAATGGCAGTTTACAATGACCATGTTCCGAACTGAAGTATCAGACTGATTGAAAATACTAGCATTACCAGAATTGGTACCTATCTCCATTAACAGAGCAATTGGAAGTAATGAAGTAACAGCACTAGTGACAATCGGAAGACAGTCTATAAATATTTTGTTATGAAACAAGGCTTTTCCAGTCCTTTGGTTGTATCTTCCAATTAAGAATGAGATGACCAGTCAGGAACAACCAGAGGCAAGGAACACTGTACTTTTCAATTTCTTTCCAAATGGTGGGAAACTGCTAAGAGTAATGTTAGTCACAAAGACTTGCAAGATATCAGAGCAAAGAGCTGAGGTGAGATCAGTGCTTCTCACCCTCCTGTCTTCTCAGCTGAGGTGACAATGAGCTCTTTTGAGTATGACCGTGATTCTCAGTCTCATCTGCGATACAAACAGAGTAGAAACTCACTCGCTTCCTTTGTCACCCTTGGAAATAACCATGGGTAAGATCCTGGCCTTAAGAAAAGAGTCCACTCTGCACATTGCTCATATAGAGAAGACAGGGAGAGCGAGGTTGGAGAAGGTTGCTGTAAAGGATGAATTTTCTGATGTGAAATTATATACACCTATGTAGATATGTGCTTATGATATGCATATATATGTCATTTTTTAATTCAATGTAACTTCTGTTTTCATTTGCTATAAAACTGTGACCCTAATGGTATTACCAATGAGAAAGAATAGGATAAAAGAGGAGCTGGGATTGTGGATCAATGATTGAGCATCTTTTTATTATAGCTTCAAGTTCAATGCTTAGTACCACAAAGAGCAATCACACACAACCAAAAGAGAATTTAAAGGAGGCATGGATAGAAGGGTTTCACCTTTTTTCCTCAAAAGAAGAGGACCATTTTCATTTACCCATAGTATTTAACTCTAGTGTTATTGAACATGGCAGAAATCCTGTGATGGAGTTGACTGTAGGTTAGAAGTATGACCTCTTACGTTATAGAGCTGACTGCATGTTTGAAGTATGACCCTTTGGGACTGCCTTTCCAGTCTATATAGAATCACAGAGCAGGATAACCCCATCAATGCTGAGTAGCAAAACGCACTGCCTCTTCCCTCCGCTCTTTCTTTTATGAAGCAGATATCTGAAGACATAGTGATTTTATACCATGAAAACCATTTGCCTGGTCGTTGTGCTGATTAACAAAGACAGAAGGAAAAATAAGGTTGGAGATGTAGCAGATGAGTGTAGCTCCTTCCTCACAAGCATGAAACCCCAAACTGTTAAAAACACATTATTAATTTCTAGTTATATATTTAGAAACCCTACCACTACCATATGGCAGAGGAAGAAGTAATCACCATGTAAGTAAACGCCTTAGTAACACTACATGACTGCAGTGGCCAAAATGGAAGAGTTTTAAGATACGAAAAGAAAATTATTTTAATTACTTAGGAAAAAAATTCATAAAGTGATTGAAGAATGTACCTGGCTGGACTGATACAAATCATGTTTTCATTGACGGCCGTAGAAAGTATTCACATTCGCTTATTGCAATCTAGTGGTTATAAATATGAATCAAAATGAATGTTTTGAAAAAGTACCGTGTGAGGAACGGTAGAGCTGGCTCAGCAGTTAAGAGCACTTGTTGCCTACATGGAGCACCTGAGGAGAGGTTCCATCCCAGCACACACATGTTGATTCACAGCCACACGTAACGGCAGTTCCAGGACCCACACTGTGTCCTCATCCACACGTAACGGCAGTTCCAGGACCCACACTGTGTCCTCATCCACACGTAACGGCAGTTCCAGGACCCACACTGTGTCCTGAGTCCCATGAGCCTCCGGCAAGCACACAGTGCATATGCATAAGGGCCCGCAAGACACACATACACATAAAAATACAGTTCAGTGTGGTGTGCTGTGAATACCGAGGGAATATGCAACATGCTAAAATCCTTAGAAAAAATTTTAACACCCTAAAATATGCAGTGATTGAGCAGGACAGGAGTAGACTTGTCATCCCAACATGCTAATTTAAAAATTACATATGCAAATATGTAAAATTTAGTGTGCAAGGTTGATAGACTTTTAAACAATACATGCTTTCTCATATACTTCTTGAATAACTCTGAGCGTAATAGTGTTTTTAGTGGCTGAGATGGGGCTCAAAGGAACAAAGGAGACGGGAGAAGTGATGTCGTATTTCAATTCAAATTGCATTTTTAAAAATTTTATATTGCACTTTGATTATCAAAACTTTCTTACTTCAAACTTTCTCGTCTAAAGGACTGTGGAACATAAAACTGCAAGAAGACTTTCACCTTGGCCACACTCAGTTGTCCTGCAATTAACATATTCTCACGCTCCCAGACAGTACTCTCTCTGCCATGTACAGAATGGTGGCAGAAAAAGCCATTATTTTAATACTGATGGGAAAACACTTATCAATATATTAACTTCACAAGACTATGTCAAACAGTATCAGAGATTTTTATGAGAAAATTTTGCCATCACCTTCACATTTGTGGTCCCTAAATCCTTTTACAATGTTCCTCACTGAATATGGAAAGAACCAAGGGAAACAGCATTGCGTCAAGAGCAATGCAGTTCAAACCACCCAGACTGGGCTGGAGAGATGACGCAGAGGTTACAGCACTGGCTGCTCTCCCAGCAGTCCTGAGTTCAATTCCCAACAACCACATGGTGACTCATAACCTCTATAATGAGATCTGGTGCCCTCTTCTGGCCTGCAGGCATACACGCAGGCAGAACACTGTAGATAATAATTAAATCTTTAAAAAAGAAAAGAAAAAAAAAATCTAGATTATCTTGACAGCATGGAAAGTGCCCTGATATTAAAAGGAGTCCTAAGTCTCCTTCCTCTGGAACAGTGCCTCTCTTAGGTTCCAGATTTAGGTTTCCAGATCTCCAGATTTTGCTCCTTCAATTCGCCAGGCTGCTATGACATAGAAATACTCACAGAAATAGTAAAAGGGTGTATAATTTGCTTCTCAATCTTGAACTGATTAGAATCTCAAATGAAAACTACTTTGTAAGTTTTGAATGGGCCTACTACCAAACACTACAGATATCAGAAACTGTTATTACTGAATGAAAGAGTCAGTCCAAGGTAAGAACAGTAATGAATTCTAAGACATGAGTTGGGTCCCTGTCTGGTCTTCCTTTAGTCAATAAGGAAATACTGAACTAGCTAGTTTTTGTCATGATGGCCCTGAATTCCCATGCTTATCCCCAACTGACAGAAGACAAAACCATTTATCATACTTGCAAAAGCACACTGATGAGATGTGGCGGGGCTTAGCTATTACATGAAGCTAATAAAATTTAGATTCAGAGGATTGTACTCAGTGTCTTCCTGCTGAGGCAGAGTTGGAAAGCATTCTGGACTCTTGAGGCACAGACTCAAGTGTCTTGAGAAACATTCCTTAATATGGAAAAGCACTTGGTAGGCCAATCACTTCCCAACTCCTTCCCTGGGAAAGGTGACCGAGATCTGTCACCACCACGGATTGTCCTGTGGAGAATCATGAAAGGGAGCCCTGTGTACAGATTACAATGAAAGAGGGAGCGCGTCCCTGCCCTTTCTGCAATGTGTTTGCATCCATGTGATATTTAGTATATTCATAAACCCATTTGATGGCAAGAAAGAAAGACTCCTGCAAAGTAACTCTTTGTGATGGCCTCCTAGGACACTAAAATGCCTTAAATAGCTGAGGAGGTTCCAGTGCCTAGCAACAGCTGTGGGCCAGTCTTAAGAGTCTGGGCTGCAGAGCACAGTAGTGTAGTAATGGAAGCAATCTTGGGTTTACAAACACATGGGCATGTGGACTACCGGCTTTCAAGGTTCATAACTATTATGATAAACACTCGGAGATATCGATGAGCCTGATAGTTACTCATCACTGGACTGGAGGACAGGCTTTATGGCACCAACTCACCATGAATAAACGATGGTAAGGCTTTCCGCAGGTCTGCCACATCCATCTGATATATGTAAGACATTTGACTTCTTTGGACTTAGAGAACCTCTTACGTTTCTGGACACTCAAGGGGTAGGATGGATGTAATGTTTCTAAGAGGAAAGCAATGGGATCTTCTGTGGAACTGTATGTTTTGAAACTCAAAGATATAATAATAAAAATGAGAGCATGACACCAATTCTATCCCATGCACTGGGCTCTTTTTGGAATGAAATGTAGCCTGCTGGATTTCCCAAGGATAATGATCTTAAAGCTTCATAAAGAGAGGCTGGGAGCAACTCAATGGTAGAACACTTCATAATACGTTCAGGTCCTTGACATTGGTTCCCTGCATCACCATGAATCAGTTCTAAGATATTTATGCTGTGCACTGCTACTTCTCATGAATCTTTCCCTTTGCTTGCTCCTTGGCAAAAAAGTTGAATCAAACACTTTTAATCCAAAAGTATTTAAACAATGAACTCTCACCTGGTGTAAAATGCAACCATTGTAATTATTCTGTACCTAAATGCTGTGGTAATTACCATTCTAATGTGTATTTTCCTGCCTTAGCATAGCGCAATGCATTCCAGCCAAATGCATCCCTTAGGATGTGACGGTGCCTTGCTCCAATGCAAGTTCAACGATGACTTCAGAATCCCATTTAACGCCGTACATTAGTCTTGTTCTAGGATGACAGAGAAATGGTTTTAAATTATTTAAACAGTTAAATATATCAATTAATTGAATATACTTTACCATTTAAATGTCTTGCCTGTTTGTGTAGAAATGGCTATTTGTTGATAGACTTAAGTATCTTGAGAGAGCATGTGCATATGTGTGTGTATGTAAGTATATATATTCCTAATTTAATGTTCTTTTTAATGAGGAATTAGCGTGCATACGACATCATTTATTAGATGGCTGAAACAGTTTACACAAAGAGCATCCCACTGCTTCCCGCCAAGTAATGACTATCCATTTGTCTAATTAAAGCAAAACTAGTGATTTTATAAAATAATATTGTTGGTTTAAAAATCCATAGAAGTTACAATTATTGACACTAATATGCATTTGTTCAGTATTGAGCTGTGTGCTATATAAGCAAATTTACCATCATCTTTCTCTGCACATTAAAAAGTAGATATGGCGATTAGATGCTGTTCAGAAGATTGCACACCTGCAACATGGAAAGTTCAGAACTAACACCATTCTGTGTCACTCTGAAGCTTCCCTACCACAGACCAATCATTCATCTTCATTAAGGTTTATCTAGTTAAAGCTATTTCTCTTTCCTTAACAGATATGAAATAAAAAGTAAATTATTGGGAAAAAAAGAAAAACAACCTGAACAGCATCTTCTGTTAATGAATAATTGTCACATAGGACAATATGACATCAGCATTCTTCAAAGAGTCATCCAACAGCTTATAATTTAATCTACATTCTTATTAAATTATATATAATTTAACTTCTATTCATGCTTAATATACTAAAGCTTAAAAACATTATTTAGTGATTAAGAATTTCATGAATTGAACTAATACTTCATAATTTATAAAAACTGATATGAAGTCTCTTAACTCATAGACAAACATATGAATATCAAAATGATATTCTAAATAAGAAAAACCAGTTGAAATCAAAGGGAACATGAACATGAGTATATATCAGTTTTGCATGAATCATTTCACAGAGCGGGTTTTTTTTTAGGCTGGTGGTTTTGCTGATATTTACTAGTACATTCTCATAATACATTTTATTTGTGTCATCATTACCATTCTAGAATCCAACTAAAGTTTTAAAAGTCCAAGTACAGTACCTCTCATAATGATCATATACATGTATGTTCACACCAGGTGCTATTCAAAGATCTGCCATTTCCTTTCTCCGAGTGCAAGCAAAACGGTGTAAGCCCATTCTGCAATGATAGCAAGTGGTAACTGACAATACTGCACACTCCAGAATGAAACTGGAAACCATATAGCTGGCCCTCTGAACGTAATGCTTACTATAGACTAGAGAGCAGTCTTTTCCTTCTCAACCCCCTGAACACCCTCATGTTCCTTAGCATTGCAGTGCTTCGGCCCCGTCTACGGTTGTCACAAGGCCTCTAGTCCACTCCAAAACTCAAGTGAAACAGTTTTGTCCCATGAGCCTTTGTTCTTGTCACATCTTTTATCATGGTATTTTGGGAATATGTTATTGTTCACATCCAATGAAAGTTTCTTGAAGACCTATCTCAAATGCCTCAAACCAGAGTAGCAAAGGTCTTCAATCTTTCATTGCATAAATAGATGAGTTTTCTTCTCAATGTCTGTTCTTCTACTCCTACATCAGCATCTCAAAATAAATTAGTGTCTGAAAAGTTGTTTAATGCCTTAGTCAGGGTTTCTATTCCTGCACAAAATATCATGGCCATGAAGCAAGTTGGGGAGGAAAGGGTTTATTCAGTTTACACTTCCACGTTGCTGTTCATCACCAAAGGAAGTCAGGACTGGAACTCAAGCAGGTCAGGAAGCAGAAGCTGATGCAGAGGCCATGGAGGGATGTTTCTTACTGGCTTGCTTCCCCTGGCTTGCTCTCTTATAGAACTCAAGGCTACCAGCCCAGGGATGGCACCACCCACAAGGGACCCTCCCACCTTGATCACTAATTGAGAAAATGCCTTACAGCTGGATCTCATGGAGGCATTTCCTCAAGGGAGGCTCCTGTCTCTGTGATGACTCCAGCTTGGGTCAAGTGGACACAACCAGCCAGCACATTTAAGAAACACAATGCTCAGAGCTTCCTAATGGTGTGGAAGATTCCCAAAGCCACAGAGGAAGCATCAGCTGATTCTGTGCTGAGGAAAGGCCTACGATAATGATGTCAGGCTCTTGCTCCAAAAAGGTCACAGATGAAATGGGCTCAAAATGAGGAAGATGTTGAAGAAACTTTGATTGCATACCTTGAAATGGATTATTGCCTATAAGATGAAACCTGTCTTAGTCTTCAGGAAGCCCAATACTCTTTTTTTTTTTTTTTTTTTTTTTTTTTTTGGTTTTTTGAGACAGGGTTTCTCTGTGTAGCCCTGGCTGTCCTGGAACTCACTCTGTAGACCAGGCTGGCCTCGAACTCAGAAATCTGCCTGCCTCTGCCTCCCAAGTGCTGGGATTAAAGGCATGCACCACCACTGCCCGACTCCAATACTTAATTTTAAAAATGCTTTTTTGTTGATAATTTCAAACATATGTACTACATTTAGACCATTTCTGTCCCTCAGTCACTCCTCAGACACCTCCCATACACACCATTCCCTCTCAGACTTATGACCTTTTATTTAACTATTATTGTCTTACACACACACACACACACACACACACACACACACACACACACAAAAACACACACAGAGATACAGGATTGTATATATGTACAAACTGTTAAGTCCATTTGATATTGTTCATACGTGCATGTATTTATGGCTGACCACCTGCACTGGATGACCCATCAGTCCCCAGAAAAAACTGGTTCTTCTCCTATCAATCATTGGTGGCCTGCAGCTCTTCATCCGGGGTCTTGTGAAGTGTAGCCATCAGCGTTGGCAAATCAACTGCTACTGTCATCTTTCAGGTCTGGTTCCGGCAATAATGCTATTGGGATTTCATCTATCTAGGTGACACTAGGTGACACTGACAGTCTCGCAGCAGTCATCCTGACCCTCTGGCCCACCCACAATGTTTAATGAGCCTTCGATGGAGGGCTTGTGCTGTAGATGTACTAATTAGATCTGGGCAAGCCATGGTGATTCTCTGCGTTTTGACCACTTGCAGATCTCTGTAATAGTCTCCATCTAAGGCAAAGACAAGCTGCTCTGATGAGAGATAAGAACTACATGTATCTGTGGGTATCATGATACATATTTAGAATACAGTTAGAAGTATGTTGGTTTAGGAAAATGATAGTATGAAGTACTCGCCTGGGTGTATGACCTCTCTGACCACAAATGCTTGTTTTAGGTTTACACTGCAATGCCTCCCATTGAATGGGCCTTAAATCTAGTTAGACATCTGTTGGTTAAATACAAAACACAAGTGTCACTGTTGAATCGCTGGGGTTAGCGTGCTGACCGGTCAGGATTGTGGGTCACAGACTTAACAACTTGTTAAACTTATTAAATGTATATAGACTTTGTTCATTGATTAACCGTCTCTCTCTGAAGCTCACAGCACCCTCCAATCCTGTGAGAACTTGCCTTAAGGAAAGAGGCTTCCAGGTCAGGCTAGTTCCAACTTAATTCCTCCAGATCTTAGGTCTGACGATTGTGGTGTCTTGAGCAACGGAGTCTTAAGGTCAAATTACAGAAGGGAACCAAGGACAATGACAATTGTTTGTGTCATTTGGGTAATGTCTTTGATGCTGCCGAACATTAATTCTGGGGGAGGTTTCCCTTGCCTGGCACTAGATACTTTGTTAGTTCATGACTTTTAGGGAGATAATGAGCATTTTATTCCATGTGGCACAATTCAATTTAAACTACGAGATTTTAATCTTAGCAATAATGATAACCCCGTGACCATAAGAGACTCCCAATGTCATTTTTCATGGAAGAGCTATGTACCCCAGGCTACCCTAGACACCATGAAACCCCTGAATCAGCCTTCTCAGTCTACACCTTACAGGGGTGACATCACATCGGAATAATCCACTGTTTTATATTCTTTTGTATTATAGCCTAAATTATTATTCCAGGCAAAGTATGAATAAAAACGAAGCGATGTCTTATCTATCAATAAAAACCTCAAAAATACTAGCCTGTATGTAAAGGGAGTCAAAGCTCCAGGAAAGGGAAACTGGGTGTCTCCCCTACCTCCTTCCCATGAGCACCCAAAGCATTTAAGCCACTGACAATTTAGGACTGGATTGTAATCTCCATAATAGGCTAGTGGCCTAGGACAAGAAAGAGGAGGCTGGCTGAAGTCCAGGCACACTTCCTCCAGGGCAGCAGGTGAGTGGCTAAGGGTGGGCATACAGAAAGCCGAGGGATAGTGGGTAGTAGAGGAAGAAGTAACTGCATCTCCCCTGCCTGTGACCCATAGGGTGCTGGGAGCTGTTACAAACTGAAGGAATGCGGTGATGATGATGATGATGATGATGATGATGATGATGATGATGATGATGATGATGATGCTTTTGTGAGCTTTCTGCTCATTGTGTTTTTTTCATCCCTGGAGCCTCCTCTTTTTGGGAACATTCAGCAAGCCTCTTCCATTGTGCCAAATCCTGTCCATCCCCAAATATTCTGCTCTTTTCCCTGTGTGGGTCCAGAGTTAGAACAGAGCAAAAATACCATGGGAAGGTCCTGGTCTGCACCTCTGGGGCATAGAGTCTCTGCTTTCCACTGATCTAGTCTCTGTCTCTCCAAAGTGAGAGAAACTCTTTGATCTGCACTTCGAGTAAGGCCAAGAGGACTATGGTTGGTGGTCTGAGGTCCGGTACCCACTATGGCACCTCTAGCAGAGCTGGTCCCATCCTAGGCACAGTCCAGCCTCTGTGTGACTAACAGGCCTGTCCTCAGGGTGTCCAGAGGGTGGAAGAAGACACTCTGAGCCAAGCTGGCTATTGATTTCAGTTCATGGGTAATAACAGAGATCCCTAAAGGCTTAGTTCACCCTACTCCATCATCTACCCAGAGGGAGATATCTTAGGGTTTCATTGCTGTGAAGAGACACCATGACCATGACAACTCTTATAAAGGACGACATTTACTTGGGACTGGCTTGGAGATTCAGAGGTTCAGTCCATTATCATTATGTCAGGAACCAAGGCAGTGTCCAGGTAGGCATGGCACTGGAGGACTGAGAGTTGTAGTTCAGGTTCCGAAGGTAGCTAAGAGAAGACTGACTTCCAGGAAGCTAGGAGGAAGGCCTCAAAGCCCACTTCCACAATGACACACTTCTTCCAAAAAGGCCACACCTACTCCAACAAGGCCACACCTCTTAACAGTGCCTCACCCTGGGCCAAGCATATTCAAACCACCACAGGAGGCATCCTCATCTTACCTAAACCTAATGGGACAGGGAGCAAGGACAGAAACCTGGACCTTGAAGTCACCAGGGCAAAGGTCTCATTACAATCAGCCCTTTAAGTACATATATTTCTCACATCACAGAATGTTTGTGGGACTCCAGTGACCATGCTGGGACATGGCGCACAGAAGGTATCTGTGATGGTTTCTATATGCTTGGCCCAGGGAATAGCACTGTTGGGAGGTGTGGCCTTCTTGGAGTAGGGGTGGTCTTGTGCGTATGAGCTTTAATACCCTTTTCCTAGCTGCCTGGAAGCCAGTATTCTGCTAGCAGCCTTCAGATGAAGATGCAGGACTCTCAGCTCCTCCTGCACCATGCCTGCCTGGATGCCACCATGCTCCTACCTTGATAATGGACTGAACCTCTGAACCTGTAAACCAGCCCCAATTAAATGTTGTCCTTTATAAGACTTGCCTTGGTCATGGTGTCTGTTCACAGCAGTAAAACCACCCTAACTAAGATGGTGTCAATAAATATTGAGGAAGAAAATGGAAGGAATCAAAGCATATAAGAGTCACCAAGTCTCCAAGGGGGAGACTTGCAGTCCCAGCCTTGTGCTCAGCAGACAGGTGACGAGAGAGCCAGCCCAGTGAGAGCAGGCAGAGCTAGAGGTAGACCCATGGTGACCCCACCACCTTGTGGTGACACTGGGGAGGTTAGATGGCAGGAACCTCCTCAAAGGAGCCACTGATGCCTTCCCTGGGCAGTACCTCTGCATGAGGGGATGCCAAGCAGAAAGTCATTCTGAAAGTTTCAGAAATGTGGTTCAGGGAGATGAGCTACTTGACAGGAGGAATATAAGCTCAGCCCTAGATGAATGAATGGCCAAGACCCAGTATTGCCTTCACTAAAAGGCCTCGGATCCACCTTGAGGTCCAGTGCCTATCAGTCCTGTATCCATTCTACAGGCTGGGTGTGGCTCCATCTATTCGGACAGTGGTCTGGTGACTTTCAAGGGGGCAATGAGCAGACTGCAAAATGATTTGGGCGGCTTAGGGTTTGCCCACCTCCACAGTAGGAGCCTAGGTAAAATGACATGGGGGACCCAGCTCCTCCAGGCCTCAGAATCTCCATCTGCAAAGGAGGTGAGAAAACTCTTGTTTATAGTATGCAGTAAACCCAGCACAGCCTGTGCCCAGAATAGTCAACATCCAAACAGGAGAAGAAGGTAGCAAATATAACAGCTCAGGCTGGTCTCAACTGGCTGCTCAGGCCTGCAGGCTCCATCTGTAGCATCTGTTTGCCATCTGTAAGGTAGGAAGGCTGGCGAGATTATGGACTCAGGAGGCAACTGGCAACAAACACTACATGAACTCTGCTTCTAAGTACAGATAAGGAATCGGCCTCAGCCGTTCACAGGAGGAAGAATGTTCTAATCCAGTAGGCCCTGGGCTGTTCAGTGAGGGTGATAGTGTCAGGTGCACAGATGGATGGGTGGTGAATGGGTGGAAGATCAAAGAGTAGCTGAGTAGACAGCTGGGTAGATGAGGAGATGCTGGAAGAGCAGAGAGGTAGATGGCTGGATGATACAGGATGTTAGATAGATGATGGATGATGGATGAATGCATAGATGATGAATAAACAGACATGGATAAATGGATGGATACATAAATGGTGGATGGTTGAGGAATAGGTGGGTGGGTGGGTGGAGGGTCAGTGAATGATGGATAAGCAGTCAGATAATTGGATGGATAATAGAATGGAAAATGCTTAGATGATACATGGATGGATAGATGGTGGGTGGATGGCAGATGATAGAAGGGTGGATGGTGAGAGGTAAGCAGATGGATGAATGGATGCGTACATGTGTCCATAGTTGGATGGACAGAAATATTCATAGGCAGAGAAGTGTGTGTAGTAGGTGGAGTGGATGAATATGGGATGAATGAATCAATGAGCAGATGGATGGGTAGATGACTAGGCTAGTGGATGGTTGACACTATGTCCGTGAACATCTGATGCCTGCCTTCCCCTGAGCCCATGGCAAACACACAAGGGGTCAAGGCCTCTCTCCTCATGTTGCCTTCTGACTTGGTACCCAGGCCATAGTGGACTTTCTTCTGTATGTACAATGGTATCTCCAGGGCCTTAACTTTAGTGGATACTTTGTAAATTCAAGGAAAGAAACAAAGCCAGTCACCTCTGATGCTGGAGCCATTGGGAGCCACATGGGCAGTGAGCCTTTGCTTATGACGTGGTATTTGTTCAGTGTTCCCTCCCCGTGGCTTTCTTCCTTCATGCTCCTTTCCAGATCTGCTTTGCTGGCTTCTCATAGGCTCCAAAGGGCACAGTTATTGGGAGACAGGAAGTGAGGAGCAGAAGCACAGGCAGGCATTTCTTCCCTCCCTCTCTACCTTGTGTGATTTCTCACTCTCATGGGTGACTCTGGCTTCCCTTTGACCCCTCCACACTTCCTGATATTCTGGGGCTCCTGGTGGCCCCAGCCTGTCCCCTGAAGCTTCCTGTCCCTATCCTGGACTCCAGAGTGAACACTTCCTCCTTGGGTCTAGCTGGTTAAGCCCCGTATATCAGGAGGCACCACTTCAGACATCACTGCATTCACAGTTGTTTGGCCATCACTACACATTTCCAAAACAGAACTTCTGGCTTCATTCAACAGTGGCTTCCCACCTGCCAGGCCCTATCAGCCTCTACTCCTCGTTATGCCCTGGGAAGTATGTCTTTCTGACATGCTTCATAGACAGCGACCCTACACAATTTCCTATCAGGTCCTTCAGGATTCAATATGGAAATGACCCACAGCCTTACTGCAGCAACATCAGTGCCAGCCCCACCCAGGCTTGTAGGGAATGGGGTGAGAAAGCCTCAGAAGAGGTCTGGAAGATGTGGCTGTTGTGAGGTCACTGAGAGAGGGGGTAAGAGAGGACACTGGAGGTTAACACAGGGTTAGATGCTGAGCATGGTAACAGGCATAACGATCCTTTATAAAGCTTTTAAAGGGCTCACAATGACATTCTGATTCCATTTATCAAGTAAGAAGCTAAGCATGTCAGGCCATAGTGCCACTTAATGTCAGCAAATAAAATCCAATTAGTAAGAAAGGCTCAGAAGCCCTTGACCAGAAAGGAAGCTGAGGGCCTGGCTTCCCTACCACGAGAGAAGCTGCTTAGCAGAATGTGACCTTGTGGTTGGATGGCATAGTGGCCAAACTACAGTGTGGAGCCTGACACAGAGCTGATATAGTATACAGGGACCAGGCAGCCAAAGCAGAGCCTATAGAAACATGCACTGAAAAGCTGTGGGTCCCTTTAGTCACAAGTGCTTTCTAAATACCCACCTAGGCAGGGTTTCCCAGGAAGGGAGAGAGGTAGGTGGCTGGCTGCAGAATGTTCAGGCTTCAGGGAGTCGCTGGCATGCTCGGGTTTGCGTGTATAGTTGCTACTAAAACAGAGATGGAAGCCATAGGAATTTGTGCAGTCTTCAGCAAGCACAATCCTGCCTGGCCTTAGAGGACTGTGGGGGGATGTGGGGTATTCCTGTTGGAGAAAGTCAGGGCTACAGATGGGTCTGTCCTAACAGTCTCTTAGCACATCTGTGTACATGACCTGTGGATGGGAGGTTCACAGAAGTGAGCAAGGGTCCCCTCTCACACCCCAGGTCTCTGCCCTCTAAGCACAGGGCACAAACTTTCTGGCAGCATGTCTGCAAAGGTGGCATGCAGCAAGAGGGCCCCCTAGTGTCTGTCCTTCCGCTCCACACTGCTTCTCTGCCCATTTAAGGTATCCATGGGGGCTTGTCTGATGCTCCTCCAACCATCCCAGAATCCTTCTTCAGGAGGCCACAGCCTAGAATCCCTAAGCTTAACTGTGGCCTGCTTCCTAGGAAGCCCAGACTACAGGGCACATGCCTGTCCCCAGTTATAGGACAGAAGTCAATTCAGTATTCTGGGCAGTGGCCAGCGCTGACTCACAGATGACAAGGAACATAGGTATGAGGGTTGTAATAACTGAGGAGCACACAGTGAATTTACTACCACTTGAAATGGCAGTAGGGGACACAGTTCTATAGAGTGATGTTTCTATTGAGTTCCACAGAAAGATTTTCATTCATGTATTTAGCCGCCAAACACTTTTGCCTTTTCTACCCCTCGTCCTTTGTGAGTTGTGGACAAAACTCTCCATCTCTCAGGGGCAGCTCTCTTCAGCTGAGCGAGTTCCTCCATGGGCTGGCGCTGGGACAAGGGTGCAGAGGCAGGATAGTGCTGAAGGCTGAGGCTATGATCTCACTGATGGAGGGACATCAGGCAGCCAGGGTGCTGGACAGAAGCCTGGGCACTCAGTGGGAGGACAACCCTGGCCAAGGAGTCCTACAGCAGGAGCTCTATCAACCCCAGGCAGAGAGTTCAGCATCCCTACAGGGCCTCAGGACCCTGGCATACCCCTTATCCCCATCAGACAAGAGCTCCCAGGGCGTGCTGGCCTGAGGATGCTCCCCTAAGGGGCACCACACCCTGATTTACCTCCCTCCCCTGGAATCTGAGTCTCTCTGCTATTAAACACATGATAAGGGGTGAGTCGAGCTGGGGGTTACATCTTTGGAACCACAAACAAAAGAATCTCTCGTTAATTCCTTATATTTAGCCAGTCTACAGCTTGCCCTGTCACTCAACAGGAAGCCCTGAACTCCCTAGTTAAAAACCTACTGTCCCATGATCAAGGACAGCATGACACTAGTTCAGAATGCAAGGAATGCTCTGGTGGTGGGCCTGCTGGCAGGCAAGAACAAGCTGGCAAAGGACCATCATGTAAATGAGCTGGAGCCAGGACCAATGGCAGTCCACTCCACAGCCACAGCCCCACCATCTCCCACACGTCACAGCTGCCACCTCACTAAGCTCCGGGTGTCCTCTCACTAAGGGCCAGGCTCACAAGAGGATGAACCCAGCTCCAGTTCCTAGACCTGGACCTTCCCTCTGGGTTCTCTTCTAGACAATCTCAGACCCAGTCGTACTGAAGGTGACAGCAGCCATCACAGCCCCATCCAGGTTCCTCCCCAGCCTCACCCGGTTTCTCATGGTACCCAGGTCCAGTCTATCTGGTCATGGGGAGCCTGAGTTGACTTCTACCTAGGTAGCCGGGCAGAGAAGCAGCCCCCTCTTCTACCCACTCACTCAGTTAACCCACCAACTTGCTCACTCTCCACCCAAGGGCAAAGGTTGTGGTTTCTTGTGTGCTGTGGATGTACTTCTGTGGAGACAACACAGGGCTCTGACGAGATGCTTCTTCTCTTCCACCAAACAGCAGGTACTGGTGAGGCGGAATGGTCTTACCCAGGCCCTCATAAGCAGGGGACAACCATCTCCAACCAGATGCCAGCAGGATGATCATCCTTGGACACCTGCAAAGGGCCAGGTAACCATACCCTGGCAGAGGAAACTACACAACCCGGAAATAACATCTGCTTCTCACTGGACAAGGCACTATAGATATGAGCTCCTTGTGCATACCCAGAGGCAATGAAGGAGCAGTCTTACTCTACTTGCCATCAGAGCTGACAAATTAACTTCCTCCCAGGAAGTAAGAGGTGATGTGAAAGGCCTCTTGACAAATGTACAGAGAGAGGAGGCTCTGCTGGTGGGAAAGGAGCAGCCAGGGAACTGTGACACTCCAGTGCCCAAGATCTGTCTATCAATGGAACAACAGCTTGGCTCATGGTAGGAGCAGGAATGAGCCAAGCATGGCAGCATATGTCTCTGATGCTAATACACAGGAGGCCGAAGCAGGACTGCCAGTTCTAGGCCAGCCTGGGCTACACAGGTGTCTTAGAGGCATGCTGGGGAAGCAGACAGTACATATAGAACATTCTCCCCTGGAAAGCTTGGTGCTTTCTGAGGGCCTCAGTGGCCACTGGACAGAGGGAACTCTCCCCTGGAACACAGGGATGAAGACAAAAGGGGCTGTTGTTCTGGAAGGTGCTCTGGGGACATCACATATCTAGTAGGTGGCAATACCAGGAGCAGGTCCTCAGGGTCAGTCAGCAATGGTCCCAGAATGTGGTCTGATGGGCACAAACCTTCTTATAGATTCAAGAGCGACCCCAGCCACACCCCATCCTCTTACGGTGGGGACACTCCACATGCTCAGGCAAGTGTGACTTCTGACCTCTGACCTGCAGCAGCTTAAGTAGCAGCAACAGTTACACAACAGCCCCCCATATGAACCAGAAACCACACAGCACATGAGCATGCAAATGTCACCCAGACACACAGAAAAAGTGGTGTGACAGAAGCATGACCCTGGTCAACAGGGACCAAAGAATCACAACAAAGACTTCTGAAAACAACCTAGTTATAATATTCACATGCAGGTAAAGCAAGATGACACTCATCCACAGCTGTCTGCAATGACCATCCTCAGTGCTTGGACAGATACAGAAACACAAACCAACATTCCCCAAACCCCTCTGGCTCTCAGAGGTTTGGGCAAAAGTCTCTTGGTGTAGCAGCTGTCGACCACTGGAATGAAAACTGTGGTAATACAGCCACAGGAATCCCAGAGGGAGTGAAGGTCAAGGACAAAGCCACGGTGAAAGAACAGAGAGCTAACCGCAGCAAAGGGCACCGAGAGTCACAGGCACAGCAGCCACGGTGCTACTCATCGGCTACAATGTCAGGAAAGGTCATGTCCTCCCACAGCTGGTCTTCATAGAACCAACCAGTGCAGACACATATTCCACTGGAATAGTGCTAACCCACCTACCCCCTGTTGAGCTCCAAGCCACCAAGTGCTGTTCTGTTCTGTGACTTTGCAAACTGTTCACATAAAGGCTGTTAAAGTTCTGGGGAGCACAGACTTCTGGGCACATGTTGGCTTCTGAGCAATGCTGAAATTAGCATTGTCTCTGTGAGACCTGGACCCCAGGGGTAAGGACCTGCTGCTGACAGGGACACTAGAGAGCTTGCCATTGAATTTGCTTGTCGATGGCTGAAGTGGGTGCAGACCAAGAGGATGGCATGGTACCTTTGCAACTAGCAGTGGGGGATGTGAACACTGAGGTCAGATGCTGAAGCCAGTGCCCTCAGGACTGGGTTTGGGGTCCACCAGTTGAGGAGAGCGAGCCTCCTGAGGGCTGGAGGTGCGCCTCTCAAGGCACTTCAACCTGGTAACGTGGCTGTCTTCTAACACCAGACACAGAACCGGCCCACTGGACCCAGCTGCAGCTAGGAGAGACTCCAGAGTTCTGAGAAAGGGCACCAGATCTCCTGCCATTCAAACGATCCATTATCTGTGCTAGGAGATACAGTAAAACCACTTGCCAGAACATACGGAGCACTCTGTAAATGAGGAGCAGCCCTGACAAGAGCCATGCTCCTGGGGCCTCAGTCTGTGCTTGCTCTCTCGCTCATCTCAGTATGCTCTCCTCCCTAGCAGGCAGTCTCTGCCTCACAGCTGCACATGCCATAGAGCAGAGCTGCAGAGGGTCAGCAGGTGCAAACAAAGTACTTTAGTTGTCACCTGCTGTGGATGAGCAAGGCAAGGTAGAATGGGTCGTGGCCATGCACACACCAGGATGCTCCTGAAGGGCCTCGAGTTTGATCACAGCCCTGAGAGCCACACGGGGCTGCCTCAGCTGCTGCTGTCTCCTGAACACTGTGTGCAGCGCCTGCAGCTGCCCCACCTCTTGCATGCTGAAACACGGCTGCTGCTCTGCAAAGCACAAAAGTGCCTCAAAGGATGTGGCTGCCTGCTCCCAGGCTGCCTCCTCATCCTCACCAGCATCTTTCTCTGACTTTTCTACACACCCAGTGGCCTGGGACGGTGCCACAACAGCAGGGGTCTCATCTATGTCCCTCCCTGCCACAACCCTCTCTTCAACCCTGCTGTCCTGAAGCCTGCTGCCAGAACAAGAGGGCCCCT
Source organism: Uromys caudimaculatus (assembly GCA_028551405.1). NCBI lineage: Eukaryota > Metazoa > Chordata > Mammalia > Rodentia > Muridae > Uromys > Uromys caudimaculatus. The sequence goes on along the minus strand of CM052718.1, from coordinate 26,282,703 downwards.
CTTTTACAAGCTCAAGGATGTGTGCGAAAGTCTTGTGAGGCTTGATGGTACAGCACTCTGCTTCCTCCTCAGAGGAAGAACCTTCAGTGAATGTGACAGTGGGCCACAGTTTCCTCCAGGCCCGCCTGAAGACCTGGCTAGGCACAGCATTCCAGGCACAGGCCACATTGACTATGGCATCATTCATGTTGTGGCGGGTGGGGAAGCTCTGTAAGGCCACAGGAGGGTTAATAAAGAGCCTCATGAAGGCTCTGCGAATGCCTTGCTCTGTGGGCTGCAGTAAGGAGGTCACGCTGGAGGGCAGGAAGATAGTGAAGACATTCTCTGACACCAGCTCGGACTCCTGTGGGTGGGCCCGGGAATGGTCCAGCAAGAGAATTGCCTTGCTGTCTTCCGGTAAGCCTATGGTTCTAAAGTGCTCTCTCACTGAGGGAACAAAAATATGATGGAACCAGTCTGAGAAAATCTCCTTGTCTACCCAGGCATTACCCTGGGCCTTGTAAGCAATAGGTAGGTGCTGGATACCTCTGAAGGCTCTGGGGCCGCCACCCTTCCCAATGGCCAAAGGCTTGATTCTGTGGGAGCCTGTGGCATTGGCGCACATCAAGACAGTCAGCCTGTCCTTGCCCTGTTTGAAGCGGGGTACAGTCCCATCATCTGGGGTAGAATTTGGCAAGCACCGCCAGACAAGACCAGTCTCATCAGCGCTGTACACCTGCTCAGGAGACAGCCCGTGCTCAGCTGCAAGGCTCCTGAAAAAGCCACAGAACTGCTCAGCAGCTTGGTGGTCAGCCACCTGCTTCTCGCTAGAGGCATCCAGCTTTTTAATACCATGCCTGGCCTTGAAGCGCCAAAGCCAGCCTCCAGAGAACACACAGGGTTCTGTCAGCCGCATCTGCTTGTAGAAGTCCTTGGCCTTTTCAATGAGCATAGGGCCTGACACAGGGATGCCCTCGGCACGTTTTACCAGAAACCACTCATAGAGAACCCGGTCCAGGTGCTCCAGCTTCGGGGTATGCAGGGTACGCCGCTGTTCCAGTGCCTGGCGAGAGTCTGAGCTGGCGAAGAACCTGAGCAGCTGGGCCTTGTGGGCTTTGATGTCATACAGAGTGGACATGCCCACATTATACTCCTGCATCAGTGCCTTCCTACTCTCTCCACGCTCTAGCCGAGTGCAGATGTCAATCTTTTCCTTCAGGGTCAGCACCACTCGCTTCCGCTTCTCTCCCTTGCCCCTGGCTGCAGCCTGCTTGGAGGCCATGAGGATGCAGCCCAAGCTAGGCTGTGCCTGTCCTTACTTGGCTATGTTTCTCTCTGGCTCTTGGGGCCACCAGTCTCTCCCTCTCTTCTATGCCTGCCCAAGGAACTGAGCCCAGGCTCAAGCCAAGTTCATTCTTGGCTTTGCCCTCTGTCTGCAGCAGTCTCTTGCCTCAGTTTCCCTTTAGTGTCGGGACTCCAGCACAGTTAGGTCTCAGATCCTAGTAGTGAAGTCAACTGCTGTTCTCTTCAGGGGTGACAGGGCGAGCTACCGTGGACTGCTGGGGTGCACCTGGAACCTAGGGCCTCCACACAGATGGCACCATGTGGCAGCTTTCCCCTTCAACTGTGTCCAGGTTTCAGGTTAATGAAGATTTGATGGGCTGAGCTGGGGATACTTCTCACAGGTATTCACAACATTGTGTTACCCATACACTCCAGGAACTAGAAAGCAGAAGAGAAAGAAAAATGTTACTAAAAGCACTCAAGATATGCTGAGATTCACTGGAAAGCATCATCTCAAATATCAGTGCCATTTGGCCTGAGGTGTGCTAGCCAGTCTGTTAACTAGCCGTTCCCTGCAGACCACAGAGTAAGCAGCACCAGCAACCTCTGTAATTGTTCAGAAAAGGTAAGAGTCACAGTGCATACCCACAATGCATTTCCCTGTAAACCTTATCTGGAATGCTCCTTCCAATCAAGCATTTGATAAGCCAGAAGGCCACAGAGTTACTTCCATAAGCAGCACAAAAGTGCACCCAGGACCACAATATAAGAGACATGAGACATTTATTCAAATGTGCAAGAGTTCCAAAGATAGACAGGGAATACAGCTTGCCACCAGCCAGCTGTGTAACCCTATTCCCTTAAGTCAGCCTCCTATCTGCAGAACTCGGTGCTGGTCTCCAAGTGTCTCCCATGCTAGTCATATCGAGGGAAATATGCATACCACTGCACATTTGGCATTTGTTGTGGGCACCTCACTGTGGAGCAGAGGGAAATCAAGGCCAGAGTCTACTCTCAGGGGGATGTTTAACAACAAACCCAGGCAACTGAGGAATTCTGCAGCAACTTGAGGGGTAGATGCTTCCAGGAGGCTCAACTCATGATGTCTCGGTGCCTGTCCTGCAGATGTGTTGAGGTTGGTTTAGTGACTGAATACACCCACTTCAGAAATGAAAATTTTACCAAGTTCAGTGTAGTGGTCCAAGCCTACCATCTTGGCACTTGGGAGACTTGAGGCAGAACTGCTCTGAATACAGGGCCAGCCTGGGCTACCCAGTAAGTGCTACGAAGGGGGAAAAGGGAAAGAGGAAATGTGAATTTGGTACCACTCTTAGAACCTCCTAAACGTGACTGCAGAGATCCAGGAGGCTTCTAACCTTGGGACTTCCAAGGGAACACTGATAACCAAAGACCACTTGAGCTTAAAAAACCCTTTTTCTGGAGCGGGAGTATAAGCCGGTAGAAGCTACTAGGAGAGAGGCAAATTTCTTCCTGTAGGTCCTGAGGCGTCTGGGGAATGGATGGAAGAACAACCTGCAGCCCGGCTGCAGCCCAGACGACACACGGGAAAAAAAAAACCTCAACAGGCAAGAAACGAATGAGGGGTCCTGGGAGGGCCAGAAACAACCGAGCTTGCCCGGTCTGCGTACTGGTGAAGCGCCTGGGAGCCGAGGGAACCTGAGAAGGGATGCGCGAGTCCCGAATGCGACTCGATTCCCGGGCGCAGAAACAACGACGCTCGTCCGGTTCTGGGGCAGGAGCGCAGGCTGGGCCTCTAGTCAGTTCGTGGAGGCGGTCCCAGCCCTGCACGGCCCGGCCCCACTCACCTGTGGACCCCGTGCCGCCGCTACCGGCCGGAAATGCCGGCCACGCAGCTCTCCACCGGTCCGCTCCTCGCGGCCTTCCCCGACCCACTTCCGAGGACGCTCTAGACCACCGGGAGGCTTCGGTCTCGATGGTGTTTAGGTCGCTACGCGGCGACCAAGCAAGGAAGCGGCCCCAGCTGGGCAGTTCATCCGCCCGTAAAACAACGAAGGCCAGAAGGAGCCTCGCGTTTCCTGAGGAACGGAAGCCTCGAGCTGAGCGTCCGGTCCCGGGAGCCATGGCCGGACGAGCACGGAAAGGAGGCTGGGTCAAACGCCACCTTGCGGTGGGAGGTACCCACGGCCCGCCGGTTGCCAGGACTGTGGACCCTTCCTTTAGCGAGAGTTCAAAACGTGCCCAATTTGGACGATTTTGATGATGAGATTTGAAACGTAGTATGTAGCGTAGAGGCTTTGAGAGACCTTGAGATGAGATGAACCATTTTGTATGTGGAACATACCAGATGAATTGCTGGAGACTGGAACGTGTGCTGCGATCAGTTGTGTGGTGGCCGTGAGGGTGCCCAATCTCTAGTTCCCTGAACCTGTGAGTACAAGTGCTGAAAGGAACTTGGCAGATATGACCAAATGAAAGTCGTCGAAGTGTGAAGTTTATTCTTATTGTCTGATGGGCCTCATGTTGGCACAATGGTTGGTTGTTAAAGGATCAAAGGAGAGAAGACACTAATGAAGACTGTGAACTGACAACAGAGCCTGGGCCTTGTGCTTTGAAGATGGAGGAAGACTATCATTCAAGAAGTGCAAGTGGTTTACAGGAGCTCCAAACGGCCAGGAAACATTCTCTCTTCAGAATACAAACCTGGTGGCACCCTGATCTCAGTACCCTGGCCTGCAGAAGTGTGAGAAAACAGAACTGTGTTGTCTGGGCACTCCACTGGGGTAATTAGTCACAGCTCCATAGAAACAGATTGTGGAGACTTGTTCCTCGTTAATTCACACACTTGCCTGAGTACCCAGGACCATTCTGCCTGTTCTTACCCACCCTCTCTTGTTAAATCCTTGTAAATTCACACTCCCCAGGGGTCTTTAGTACAAGAGATCTAATAATACCAAGGAAGGCTGGGTGGCTCCCAAATCCATGTCTCCTTGCAGAATCTCTTCCCTGATGTCTAAACTTCTGTCTTTTGCCCAGAACCTGAACATAGCTAGCCACATGCACCATGAACACAGTGTTTCTGAAATGAACATGGGAACCACTTGACCAGCCTGGTTCCACTCATGCTGTTTCCTGGCAGTTTCACCTTCCCATTTACCCTGAACTCTTCCTCACGCTCCAGACCCATTCCACCACATCTGATTGTCTCTGCCCCCAGAATCTATTTTTTTGATGTCTTCCTTCCCTCCACCCGCCTGACCTCTGACCTGGCTGTTACCCCCTCCTTGTTCCTGTTGTTCTGACCTTACATCATTGCCAACTACTGCTGCTGCACTGTGAACCAAAACAGTGGCTTGGAACAGCCACTGTCTCGTAGCACATGACTGTGGGTAGTGAATTAACTGCAGGACAGAGCTAAAAAGGTATGGAAACTGAGTCACAGAGGATACCAGGCACACGATGTGACTGAAATCCAGGACCCTTAGAAGTATTTCTGTCAAGTTTTCTGGATTCCCCTGGAACAGCTGGCTCTGTCTCTGTGTGTGGCTCTCTCCTGCCACCTTGTGAACATGCAATCATACACTTCTCTAGGGATAGGGCTTGGCATGGAACTGGGGCTTGGCACATGACTCCAGAACTGTTGGTCTTATCTCAAGGACTGAGTGCACTCTAGCAGTGGATAAGTGGTCAGAAAGGGAGAAAGACTGAATCCCCTTGGACCTGGCACTAAGAGCTTCCCTCTATGTCTCCCACTAATCCATGAGATTAAGCTCTTAAGTGAGATCACACTTGTTCCAATACAGTCTCACCAGCCAGACTTGCCCGCCCAACTTACCTAAAGTGGCCTTGGAGAGGGTCAGTCTGGACAGATCACTTATCTACTCATGATCTGGCTTACCTCGCCATCTTCCAAGTCCCCTAAGCTCCCTGCATGGTTGTTCCCTCTATCTTCAAGCCTTTGCCTGCAGGAGGCCTGGACTACAGAGGTGTCCATTGCTCAGATGGAGAAATTGCCAACCTCCCCTTCCTCTGTCCAAGATTTCTCAGGCCTCTCTATCTCACCGGCTTGTCTCCAAGGAGGATTGGGCATGTGAAGAAATACAGGGAAAGGCAGGGACAGCTCCGAGAGATTTAGAGCAGAAGGCTAGCTGGTGACAGTTAGGAGCCTGTGGGAAGCAGGTGTTGAAGACAAAGCCATGAACGGTGCTGAGGAAAAATCACTTCTCGGTAAACAGGGACCATAGAGATTAAAACTGGGACATGCCCCAGGATTCAGTAGGGCCTGTGGAGCTTCAGGCCTTCAGCCCACTGTCCAAAGGGTTACTTCAGGGACCTAGCCCCCAGTACTCATGTGTACACATGTGCTCACCTCACAATACACACGTAGCGTACATTTGACCGATCCCCCGCACTCTCTCATGTGACACAGGGTTCCATGTCACACATAGAACTTGCAAGGAGTGGCTTTAACTCTCAGGACCCAACATGGGGACCTTAGCTGAGAGGTTACTCAGCTTCCTGGAGGCCTGGCTCCAAATGTGTCATAGCCCTAACCTGAGGGACCCTGTTTCCAAAGGCCCGCAGAGACAGAAACAGAAACCAGTTGTAGTTTTGCATTCCATGTGCTGACTTTACTTTTAAAGGCTACCTTTGTGCAAAATTACAAGTGCACCCAACTGTGATTTGTGTCCAAGTAGGGGAACTCTGTGATAGGCCCCTAGGAAGAGCAGAGGTCTGATGGAAAGGAATAGCTTTGAGAATCCACACGCAAGGAACAGTGGTTTCTTTGTTATGTGAACAGGCAGGCTCTCCAGGGAGTATGGTGGACTGTGGAGGGGAGGGGAGGAAAAGAGAGAACAAGAAAAACTAGAGACTCAGGCAGTGGAGCCAGGCTAAGGGTGAGTCATGTCAAGGTCCCACCCAGATCACACTCACTCATGGAGCTGCATACCCTCTGTGATAGACCTTTTCAGGAAGTGTACTACGAAAGGATCCTTACTACAGGGTTCAGGCTACAGGACCAAGACTCAGAGTGTGGCCAGGGTCAGGGCTCAGCATATGGTTATGATCAGGCTAATATGTGGGCATGGCCAGGACTCAGGGTGTGACCACAATATTGCCCTATTTGAACACCAGAATGAGTGTTCAGTGTTGGGCTAAGGTCAGAGTTAAGCCTGTGGTGAGGGGTGGGACTGGACAAAAGTCATAGCCACAGTCATCAGTATTTGAGGTAAGGTCACTAGGCTGCCCTTTGGCCAGAGCTCCCACTCTGGGCACCACTGGTGTTTGGGGCTCAGCGGTTGTGCAAGGTGCTGGCACTGCAGACGTTAAGCAGATCTTAATCTGTGTCTACTATATCCATCCAGTGCCCCTGGGCTGAGACAACCAGAACTGTCTCCAGGCATTCATATGAAGAGAGGAGGCTTGCTCCATTCAAGAACCACCAACTTTAGAGAATTCACTTCATATCAAACCCGATCGACAAACATTTACACTCCTGTAAATATTTGGGGAGGGACTGTTCTAACTGGTGCTGGGTGCCTGTGCCTCCAAGTGCTGAGACAGATAAGCAAGGTCTCCAGGGGCAACCGTCCCAGTAGGTGAGAGCAGACAGCCATACAAGGACACAACCAAGCTGTGGGCACTTACGGCACTCTCTGGGTTGGCAGACCTGTGGCAGGAGGGGATGTTTCAAGAGGAAGTTCTAGGTAAACAGAAGGAAAGCATCCTGGGGAGGGTAACCTCACCTTGTGTGACCTTGGGCAGGATCTTACCTCTCTCTTTCTCTCTGCCAAAGGAGAGAATTTCCAGTGAAAAGAGGCCAGCTCAGAATGCTAGAGAGTCAGGCAAGGGAGGTCACAGAGGGGCGGGGGCTGGAAGTAGACCCCATGGGCCAGTCTGTGGTTACTGCATATGGTCCAGGCATGCTGAGGCATGGGGAAGTTCCCTGAGGCTAGAGGGGAATACTTTTCATTCTCCTGTGTCTTAAGGGCCAGGAACCTTTAGGGTAAAGGAGTAATCAGGGATCTGTCAGCAAGGATGAGAGATCATCAGAGAGCAGAACACTGTCCCTGGTTGTGGGCAAGGGGATGGTGACCATGGCCAGCATCTCTAACCACTGGCATCTTGCCAGAACAATAGTGTGCCCAGCAGTGTCACCAAGAGAGCCTGGCAGAAGGATGGAAATGTAGGTGAGCCTAGGTAGAGACAAAACAAAAACAAAACAACAACAACAACAACAACAAAAACAGAGACCACAAATCACCCCAAAGCCAAGAGCAGCAGGAAGCACTGGACCCTGTGATCAGAGTTGCCTAGGGAAGACCAACCAATAAGATCTGTGACCTCTGCTACAGAGAGGCAGCTGCTGCCACTACTACCCATCAGGGTAGATGGGATAGATGGCCTGACCTCTGTCCCTCCCTGCCTTGTTCTGGAAAGCCGAATGCCTTCCAGACCAAAGAACAGTGTGCAAAGTGGGTCTGGGGAGAGTGGAGCATATCCAGTGGTAGCCTGCCTCCCCATTCCTCTTTTCCCTTGGGAAAGCTCATGGAAGCAGTGTTTCCCGACTCTCTTGTAGCTAAAAGTTCCAAGTTTTCGGTGGGGGTGAGGGTGAGGGGAGGATTAAACATGAGCTTATGGCTATCCAAACTCCTCACAGGCTCTAGGTCCCATATCTAAGAAAGGCGGCCTCAGACCCCTATTTAGTGATACCTTCTAGCAGCCAGTCATTGTCATTTGCAGCAGTCAACTGCTACTATTGTCTTCTGCCTTTCAATCCAGGCCTGTCTCTCAGGAGGCACAGGCCCCAGCAAGGTAACACTGCTTTGATGTAGGTGCACTGGTGCCCTAAGGATGCACCTTTGTCCTTGGTCAAATGGTTAGGGGAATAGAGAAGCCCAAGAAAGTAATGTTTCAGAACTGGCCTCACTTCCTGAGGAGGGCAGGAGCAGTTGTGGGTGCCTTAGGACTTCCAGCCCTTGCTCTGTGGGTGCCTAAGGGCTTCTAGCAAAGACAGCGCCCCACCCGGAAAAGGCAGTGCCCTCCAGAGCAAGAAAGAAGGACAAAGGCAGTGGGAGGGATGGTGTGAGCGATCAGATTGGAATGGGCTGGGCCTTGGGCTTTCACTGGCTCCAGGGGACCTGTCATTGTTGACTGTGGGTAGCAGAGCCTCCCCTTCCAGCTGAGACCATATAACACCTCTGGAGGCACACTCCCAGGTGCTCACTGCAACCATGAAGACTGTCCTCTTTCTCCTGCTAGCCACCTGCTTAGCCCTGCATCCAGGTAAGCTTCAGACAGCCATGGGGCAGGGCTCAGACAAGGAATGATGGAGAAATGTCAAAGGGGTAGATGGATTAGGAGAAGGGAAGGGGAGAGAGAAGACTGAGGAAGCCAACGCCACTTTTCAGTAAGGATTCTTACTAGTGAGAGGCAGGCTAGGAGGGACTGAAAGGCTTCCAGAAGGAAAGGCTGCAGAGGGACAGACACACAGGGCCTTAGTCACAGAGGCCCCAGAGTCAAACGTCTTAAGCTGAGAAGTGTCACAGAGGGAGGAGGAGGAACATAGCAGGAAAAGGGTCCTAAAAGATGTCTTGAAAGGGGACTCACTGATCCATCCCTGGCTACTTTTGCCTCCAGTGTGAGAGTCCACTGGGGTGGGCAGTCTGTGATCTAGTGTGCTGGGCCCTTCCACAAGTGACTCCAGAAGGGTCACTATACTCCTAGAGCCTCAGCTTCCTGTTCCAGGCAAGGGGGGGGGGGCAGGCAGAGAATGTCCCCAAGGTCACTGGAGACCTAAGCAGGACAAAGCTTGTAGCCACTGAAGTCAGATATTAAGATATTCCTACTGATGTGACTTTAACACCAGCTTTGCCATCTTTGAAAAGAGAAGGTGACCCACATGCCCTGACATCTGGAGCTACTTGCCCCAGGCACGGAGCAGGACTTCCCCAGGGGCCCTACCATTGCCACGCAGCGTAGTGGAGGCATAGGAGGGCTGAGAGACAAGCTGGGCTCAGAGAACAGACAGGTGGACCTAAGAGCCTAGTACATGAGGAAGCCGAGCATCCCTGCCTCCAGTCTAGTGCACAGCGGGGCTTTTTCCAGGTGTGACCAGACACTATGGCTCTTGCCCCTCTCAGGGATCACAGGTACTTAATAAAGCTTTAAATTCCTGAAGAGTGAATAACAGAGCAAAGTGTGGGTTTTGGGTGACCAAAGCGGGATAGACTGGCACAGAGCCCTCTGTAAAGGGTATCAGAGAGTTTGGGGCTTTCTGTCTCTATGCTTCAGCAGTCTGGAGGGGACTGAGCTGTCTCTCTCCACTCTGTGTCAGGGATGGGAAGGCCTGCTAGGTCTCTCCTGAGGTGCAGCCGGCCAGCCTTTGAGCCTCAGGCCTTCTGCTCCACCCACAGGTGCTGCTCTGCAATGCTACTCATGCATCGCGAAGGTGAGCAACAGAGACTGCCTGAATGTACAGAACTGCAGCCTGGACCAGAACAGCTGTTTTACATCGAGTATCCGTGCGTGTTTCCCCCCCCCCCCCGCCCTCACTGCCTGCTGTCCTGCCGTGCAGCCTCCCTCCCCACTGCAGCTAGACAGGGGAGGAAGAAACTAGACCTTGCTCACTCATTCACCAAACATTTCTGGTCTTCGTGGGGTGGATCTAGAGATTTAGGATGCTCAGGAAGGGGCCCTGGGGCAGGGGCAGAGAAGTAAATACCAAGACCTGGCTTTAATCCCAAGTGTCACTCTGTCTTCCCAGGGGCCATTGGACTCGTGACATTTATCACTAAGGGCTGCAGCTCAAAGTGTGAGGATGACACGGAGAACTACTATGTGGGCAAGAAGAATGTCACATGCTGCTACTCTGACCTGTGCAATGTCAACGGGGCCCACACCCTGAAGCCACCCACCACCCTGGGGCTGCTGACTGTGCTCTGCAGCCTGTTGCTGTGGGGCTCCAGCCATCTATAGGCTGTAGGAGAGCCCTACTATAGCCCTACTGAGCAGGGATGTGCTGCACCCTCACCCCCACCCCCATCCCGCACTCATAACTCCCACACAGGGCTGGTCTTCCCACCCCTCCACCAGGGGCCTCTCTCCTCTCTGCTGCTATTTCTACAGCTAGCTCTTTGCCCACCCCACCCATCAGCTGTGCCCTACCAGCTCCGTTCAGATGCTTCTGCTGCAGGACTCCCTCGCCACCCTACTTTCCAGGACCTGGGCCAGTTTGCACAGCAGCACTTGGGGAGGGCCTGATAAAGGCTGAGATGAGATGGACTGAGCAAAAATGAAGCTGGTAGGTGGGTGTGAGGTATCAGGAGCCCTAAGAGATGATGCCCGGTGGGGGACATGCTCGACGTTTATAGGGCCCTAGGACACAATAGTCCTGTAATAAATACCTGTTGGCTAAGTGGAGAGAGCCTCTGTCCTTAAGCAGCCCATGATGAGCCTGGTCCCCACCTGGGAAGTATCTATCAAGGGTCACAGACATGGTACTGACCTTAGGGGTTAGAGCCCTGGTCTTGGTAGGAGCACAGTTGTGGCACCTGGCAGGAGATAGGACTGCATAACTCAGGACACCCAGCACTTGCTGTACAGACTCAGGCACATTGCCAAGCTTCTCAGAGTCCCGAGTGCTTCCTCTGCTGCCCTCTCTGTGTAAGGGTAAGCCCAGAGCTTCCATGGCTAAGAGGACCCCCTGGGAAAGAGAGCATTCTGCAGCTCCCTTCAGCACCAGTGACTCTACTCTACAGAAGTTTGTTCTAGCTGGTCATGATGGCGCTCGCCTTTAATCCCAGCACTTGAGAGGCAGAGACAGGCAGATCTCTCTGCATTTGAGGCTACATATGAGTTCCAGGCCAGCCAGAGCTACATGGACCCTGTCTCAAAACAAAAACAAAGAAACAAAAACCCTTTGATTTAATAGTTGCATGTGGCAAGCACATAGGAAATACGAACTTAAAAGGAGCAGGGGTCGACCCCCACCCCACCTCACCCCACCAGCCCACTCCCCTGAACTCTCTCTGCTGAGTCTGTGCACTTAGAAGCTTGGGAAGGACTAGCTACAGGAGGACATGCTCACCCTTCCATCCCTGGGAAAACCCTTTTGAAAGAAGCCTGTCTTACACCTGGAAACAGCCTGGTCCCTGGGTGACCTGCATGAGGACCCGATTTTTACAGCAGATCCCCACCCCCATCAGTGTTGAGATAGCATGAGGAAGTCAAGATGTCTCTCCCTACCTCCCTCCAGCCTAGAGCAGAGCAGGCTTTTTCCAGGTGAGAGCAGTCACTAGGGCCTCTGACCCCTCTCTCGGGAATCACAGGCACGTAAAGCTTTAAATTCCTGAACAGTGAGTAACAGCACAAACTGCGGGCTTTGGGTGCCCAAGAAGAAGAGGCACAGGAGACACAGAGGATCAGTGAAGGGCCCAGTTTATGTACTGAGCCAGGGGTCGGAACCTGAGTTCCAGTCTAGTGGTGGCAGTGGGATCCCAATGGCCAGTAGCACAGGAGTCATGCTGAGGGTGAGCCTGGCCAGAGGCTTCAGGGCTCTCAGATGCCCTCGGCCTTTGTGTATGACCTCAAGTAGGAGGCCTCCCTCTCAACCCTAGGGGAGAGTGAGCATGTAGAGGTGGTACCACTTTTCTAGGCTGTTATCTGAATGACCCTGAGTGCCAACTTCCTCCTTTCCCTCCAGCCCTTCCCAACAAGCTGCCTCCTTCCTCACCCACAAACAAGCCTAGCTTGCCCGGGGCTGAGTCCAGGCTCTGGGAGGTCCTGTGTCTTTGGGAGGACACTGAAGATCTAGGGGTTTTTCAGCAGAATGTCACATCTACTAGAAAGATGATGCAGGACCCAGTCCAACAGCAGCCACAGTGGGGAGGGGTGTGCTCCAGGTGCTACCTTCTGAACCTTCTGGTTCAGGCTTGCTGCCTTCTCTGGGAATAATAGATGACAGAACACAGTTTGCAGGACTCTGCCCCACTCCATGTGCTCAGCAGTGATGGGGCATCTGCTTGGTTCCAAGTGTTGCCCCTGGCATACCACATCCCACAGATACCTAGGCTTGGCTGGGTTCTCCTTAGCACTCATGCACACCCTAGGACCACTAGGGTGGGGACCACTGCTGCAGGGCAGCAGACTCAGATAAATATGAGAAATGTGAGAGCATTCAGTTTCTTAACACCAGAACTGGGAGAAAAAAGGAAAGAGGATGCCTGGGCTGGTTCACATGGAATGACCATTCCACTTGGTAGACTCAGTCCACCACGGGCCACACACCCTCAGCCAAGTCTCTTTCTCCCTGTGGTTTGGGCCCACAAGGTGCTGCAGGCCAAGAGTGCCCAGGGGCAGAGAAACTAAGAGCCTTCACACCCTACCCTGGAGACTTTCTTGCAATGAATTATTAGAGTTTGGGGTGAAGTAAATGGAAAGCAGAAGGTGCCCCGAGAAGTAAGGGGGTCCTGGATGCCAAAATCAAGACTATGTCCTGGAATGGGTTTCTAATCCTCTCATAGTTTCAGCCACCAGTGAAGTGCCACTGATCTAGAAGGGTGGAGCCTTGGGAGGATGCGGCGGGACCAGAGTTGGGAGGGGCGGGGTCATCCTACTGGAGCTTGCACTGTCATCCTGTGCCTTGTGCTCTTCCTGGTAGCCAAAATGAATTGTCAATCTGCCTTGAGGGCAAACACCGGAGCCCTCAAAGAGCCAAAGGTCCCCAAGCAAAGCTTCTGCCGCCAGCATTTCTATTCATCTAGTGCTGGCAGGGGAAGAGGCGTATTGTGCAATCTGCGGCACCATATTGCCTTCTTCTGCAGAGTATTGCCTTCTTCCACAGACACAGCGGTCAGTTAGGACAACCAGACCCTCTAGTCAGGGTTCAGCTATGAGACAGACATACATTACTTATGTGTGAAACTTCAGCAAGGTGTGCTCAGGTCCCTGTGAGAGGACTCTGGCAAGGTGGTCCAAGCTGGACTACAGGAGAGGAAAATGGGAGCAAAGTGAACAGTGTCTAGAGGCACCGAGGGCAGCCAACAGGAAAGCTGGGAATGAAGCACGGTGACAGGAACAGAGGAGACCCCGGAGGTAGGTGCTCATTCACATCCTTCCCTGTCTCAAAGGCCTGGCTACCAGCGGGCAGATCTCGCCCCTGGAAGCACGAGACAGGGTGCACATAGTAGGTGACAGAAAACCCATTCTCTGAGCAATGGACTTAGAGAGCATTACTTAGTCTCTAACTTCTGAGGAGCTGCCTCACCCCAAGCTAGAATGCAGACCAGGACAAGATGGGTGTTTCAAGTGTAACCAATATGTGAGGGAAGGTTCTTCCAGTCCTTTGGAGCTACCCTGATAGGCAGTGAATTCCTTGTCTCTCCGGAGTATCCAAGACCCCAGACACTCACTTTGCCGTAGCTCCTGGCTTCAGAAGCAAAACTGAAAAAGACCTGTGCTCTGGACAGTGACCACAGCGGACCCACTCAGCCCAGCATGGGACAGTGTAGTAATGCTGACCAGGGTATCTGGAGGGCCATCAGCCTATCCATCCCTGGGCTCCCTACCAGACACTTGCACACAGGATTGTTGCAGAGTCCTGGAGAGGAGAGCTAGCCCGATCTTGGGACCTACTCCTACTCTGAAGGAAAGGAACTGACATTCCACAAACCATGGCCTGCACCTTCAGCCCGGTTGATAATGTCATTTACATTAATCTCACCCCTCTCCATGCCCCACTTCTCCTCCATCTTGAATGTTACTTACATTAAAAGAGGTAAAGAGTGGGGTTTATTGGGGTGCACTTGGGATGATCAAGATTTTTGGCGGGCGTGGACAAGTAACCTGGATGTAGACTTGAAACTGAAAGGCACCCGGAAGACCAAGAACGCCCCAGGGGCCTTGTGGAAGTGGGATGTCTGGATAGGCTCAAAGCATCCTTGCAGATGCATTGTCTCTTTTCCTGGCAAAGTTCCTCAGCTGCTCAGGGGAAGTTCTGGAATTCTTCGGCTATGCTCATCTGAGCTACTGGATCATTAGAGGGAGCAGGCTTCCTTGTCACTCCTGCACCTGCAGGGCCGAGCGCGGTATCCAGATGGCGCTGTACTGCTCCGCGCGTCCCGCTGTGCCCCGCCCTGCCCCGAGAAAAGCGAAAGCCACTCAGGACGCAGAGAACCCAGGATAGACCATCGAGGACGCGCGGGGGGGGGAACCAGGATCTGTGCGCGCGACTCCAGCTCAAGGCTCCGCTGCCTCCGGCGCGCCTCCCCCTCGGACTGCTGGGAGAGGTGGTGCACTCCGGTCTTCCGAGCTCCCAGGTTCCTGGGCCAGCCCGCAGCAGGCACCTGCACAGCGGGCTCCTGGGCACCAGGCGCCCGCTGCCAAGATGCTGGAGCTATTGGTGGCGTCGTTATCCCTGGCGCTCGCCTTCTTTGCGCTGCTGGACGGCTGGTACCTGGTGCGCTTGCCGTGTGCCGTTCTGCGCGCACGCTTGCTGCAGCCGCGGGTCCGCGACTTGTTGTCGGAGCAGCGGTATTCCGGCCGAGTGCTGCCGTCGGACCTGGACCTGCTGCTGCACATGAACAACGCGCGCTACCTGCGCGAGGCGGATGTGGCGCGCGCCGCGCACCTGACCCGCTGCGGTGTGCTGGGAGCGCTGCGCGACCTGGGCGCGCACACGGTGCTGGCCGCCTCGTGCGCGCGCTATCGCCGTTCGCTGCGCCTGTTTGAGCCGTTCGAGGTACACACGCGATTGCTAGGCTGGGACGACCGCGCCTTCTACCTGGAGGCGCGCTTTGTCAGCCTTCGCGATGGTTTCGTGTGCGCCTTGCTGCGTTTCCGGCAGCACGTGCTGGGCACCTCGACGGATCGAGTAGTACAGCACTTGTGCAAGCGCAGGGTGAGCATCCCCACCCAGATGCCCCGGCCCTGTTTGGCTCCCAGCCCCCTCCCTCAGGGAAGGCCCCTTTGAAGTTCTGGGACTGGTCTTATATTGGAACATTTTTGCCCTTTTCCTCTTGTGTCCATGGAGTTGCCCTTCTTGAGGTCCCCAGCATCTATGAACCAAGTTTACAGTTCAGGCCTAGCCAGTTTTGACTCTGCTTCCAACCACAGTTTCTCCTCTCTCCCTCTCTTCTAGAACTGAGATGCTCAGAGTAGGTTTCTCTGCTAGAAGTCTGAGTCCTAGTTCTGTGTGTTCTACATTGCTGAGTCACCCTCTCTGGTTTTTGGTTTTGAGTATGGGATAAAAGGATGTCAGTTAGAAGCAGTTGCTGGGAATTCTGGTGGACCTGAGACCCTCTTTGACACAGCTTGCAGCCAAGAAAACTATGGTTGGACTGACCCCAGGGGACCACAAGCCTTGTGTCTTTCCAACATTGGAGGGAGGAGAACTCTGTGCCTGCTGGGACCCAAGGCCCCTCTCCAGGGACCACTCTTCCAGCATGGTGGCAGAGCTAGCTCCTGCAGTATAGCAACTGTGACCTTGGAGACAGCCAGAATAGTGATGGTTGCCAGGCAGGCTCCTGAAAAGTACCAGGGCATGCCCCACCCTATTGTGCCCTCTTGTCTTAGACAAGTGCCTCCTTTAGAGTATAGGAATGACCTTACATCAGTGCTTAGGGGTCCTATCTGAAGGGGAACACAGGCTCAGAGTGATGGTGGCCCTCCACCCAGTCCTCACAGCAATTGGTGGCAGAGAAGGCTCTCCCTTGCTTTCTCTGTTTATTGAGTCTTGAACTCCTATGAACTGGTTGGTACTGGTTGATAAAGAGCATATAAGAGGTGAGGGGACTGGAGGTGCAGCCACAGCAAGCAATAACAGTGTGGAGGAGGTGAACTGAAGCACCCTGGCAACTCAGCTCAGCTGGAGGCCAAGGGTAGTCTGGGAGTTTCCGTGGTTATTTGGGTCCCAGGCAGAGGCAGATATGGTTCAAGACAGGTTACTTGGTCCCCAAGCCAAGTCTGGGGTAGGGTTCTGTAAGCTGAGGAACTATTCTGGGGCCATGTGCCAGGATGGGGTATCTCTGACAGTAAATTGTGCCCAGAAAGGGCCCAGACTATAGGCCAGTAGTTCCTAGCTGCTGTGTAGGTCTCACCATGAGAAGAGAACATCTATCTGGTCTCTTCCCTCACCCCTCAGTCCTCAGAACCCATCTGCAAGGACTCCCAGGCAGCAGCTTTGCCTGGCACGCTCCTAGAGGAGCACCTCCCCACATCCTGCTTTTTTCTCGGCAGCTGGTGGTCTGTCACCCAGCCAATCTCACAGGCTTGGTTCTAGAGACAGATACTTCAAGCGTGGTCCTGCTGCTGAGGCCTGGCAGAAGTAGATGGAATAGAAAGAGGTCGGAAGGAGAAAATAGGTTAGAAGGGGTTGGGAAGCACTGGCCGGATGTCATCATTTGGGTGTGGTTTCTGCAAGGTCACAGGCTAGGGAGTGTGATAAAGCAGAGGTCCTGAGGCAGAGGGCAGCAGCCTGGCTGCTTGCCCCTTTTCTGTGCCTCTCAGTCAATGCACAGCAGCAACTGGCTCTCTGGAACCTCTGCTTCCTGTCTCCCTGCAGGTGGAACCCCCTGAGCTGCCAGAAGACTTGAAGCATTGGATCACCTACAATGAGACCAGCAGCCAGCTGCTCCGTGCTGAGAGTGGCCTCAGTGACAGAAAGGACCAGTGACTGCCACATCTGCACCCTCCCTGCCCCGCCTGTCAGCCAGTCCATTCCACGGAATGGGCCACCTGGGGTGCGCTCCTGACCAGAATGGCCCTGGACAAGCCTGGCTTCTTATACCCGCTTGACACTCCCCTGTGCTTGCCTCATTTTGGGCAGCTGTTGGGGTGGACATTGTTGTCCTGGCCCAGCTCTGCCTCCTGGGTCCCTATAGCAAGACTGTTCTAGTGTGCCCAGATGCACAGGATCCTGGAGTAGAAGGGCCAGCAGACCCCAAAGTCAGGGCTGCTTGTGGCTAAGCAGGCCAGAGTAGTCCTGGGTGTGGCTGGGGCCTGCAGCTTACTCAGGGACAGCGGGCCATCTGGAGGGTCACCTTAGAGAAGGGAAAGCTAGGCCAGAACCAGCCCGAAGGCCCCTGAGAAACAGAAGGGCAAGTGGGTGCTGGTTGTTGGCTAAGATTCTGGTGATACCCACCACTCTTAAGAGGATATACCCTGTCTAGGCAGGTCACCAAGGCAAGGAACCCTGGCATAGGGGGTCCCATGACTGCCTCACACCTGCCCTGTCAGCTCAGGGAGAGGCCAGCTGCTTGAAGCTAGGAACTGCCTCCTTGCTACCTCTTTGGGAACCACATCTGGAGCCAGAGCCAAGAGCTTCAGTGATGCCCTGACCCCTCCTGCACCCCCCACCCTGCACCCTCACCCCCACGCTGCTCTGCTTGCCTTAGTGCTGTCAAGGGGAAAGCTGCAATCCATTTTATTTAAAGAAAGCACAAGATTAAAAGAGTTCTCAAGGCATGTATGCTGGGGAGGTACTCATTTCCACAGCCCTGCCACCCCTGCACAGACCTACCCACTCTGGATATGTCTTCTGGAGGAATAGATGTCATAGTGTGCCCAGGCTTGTGGGCGCCCCTGCACTTAGGGCTAAGCCTGATGAGTCATGGGATTGAGGCCAAGAGTGAGCAGCTGGCTAGAGAGAGCCCCAGCTGTCCTTCCTACCTTGGTCCCCTTCTTGTCCACCCGGAGCCTATGAACCTTGCAGCCCTAGTCACGTGCACCTGGCCTATCTTTTCTGTTTCCTCCCTCAGAGTCCCAGGAGGGCCCTAGGAAGTGAGGAGGAAAGTGGGGTACAGGCAACACCGGGCTTTTCATCCCCTTTATGGGCAGGGAGACTGGGACACTCAGGACTTGGAACAGGTGTTTTATGGGGACGGAGGAGGTCAGTGCTCTACCCAGCACAGTCCAGAGGCCTGAGGGCCTGGGTGTGGGATTTAAGTGGGAGAGGGCACTCAGAGATGTGGGCAAGGGTGGAGAGGTTGCACAGCCAGCCAGTAGTGTGCAGCTGGGAAGACTGTCCCATATCTCTGCCCTCCCCACCTCCCGCCCTACCCCTGCCCTGAACCTATAGGCACATGGGTAGCTACTCAGTATCTTAATTTCAGGGGCTTTGGGAAAGGGTTTTTCCTTTTGAGTGTTTAGTAGAGTAGAGGGCAGGAGATGGGCAGTATTAAAGGGCCAAGGGTAATCTGGAGGGTGGGGGTCCTTGGGTGGATCATAGCAGGTATTGAGTGCTGCCGGACAGTCCTACTGGGACTCCAGATAGGAAGCGGTGGGAGCCAGGTGGAGCTTCTGCGTCTGACTGAGCAGCTGCCTCTAGGCCTGGGGGGGCACATTGCCTGGACATAGAGTTCCCTGCTTAATAATCTAGGTGTGTAGTCATGTAGATATGATCATAAGTGTGTAGCTTCAAGATCAACTATGGGGTAAGGGCTTTTGCGGTTCCCTGTTGGCACTGGGGACCAGGTAGCTGAGTCTAGCTTGTGGCTCTTACAAGCAAGCCCCTCAGGTGCTAAGCCACAACTCTTCTGCCTCCCCATGGACTCAGGACCAAGCTTGACCGGCTTCTCCCATTCACACCTCTCAGCCTCAAAGAGACCTGAGGCAGTACCCCAGCTGCTCCACTGGGTGGTGATACCTGCTCAGTGAACCAGTAGCCCTGGCCTCTTGCCTCCAAATCCTGAGTTCAGTGAGGCTCCCTGAAATTCAGCCACAGTGCAGGGGGATGGCTCCAAGAGGGGACCTTCGAGTATGGAATTGGCCCTAGATGTGAGACATAGGAGACCAGGTTGACAGCACAGGAAGTTGTGGGGAAGAGGTCTTTCACACACCTCTCGGGTCCTGAGGTATCCTGCATTGTCCTGGCTATACCCCTCTACCCTTGCAGCCTGTTGGGCAACCCAGCAGTCCTGATTGCCAGTGGGACTCAGGACCATGGCGTCCTAACTGGGTGGATCCACAGCTGCCACATATCTCACAGAGGGCAGAACACTGGAAGGGACAGCCGGAGGCTACACTGGGAAAGGAAAACAGCAGCCAAAGGCTTCTGGGTTCTACAGAGCTTGAGCTGACTGGAGAGTCAGCCCCTGAGTGCACTGTTAGCTCCACCTTCTGCCTTCAGGAGCAGCCCTGGCCACTGCCCTTGGGAACACTCAGAGTCTAGCATGGCATTGGGTCTGTAGATAAGTGGACATTGGCCACAGTCTCATTTGATTCCTCAACTGTCTGAAGGGAATGGGCATTGTAAGAGGAGGGGTGACAGATCTGTGAAGATGGACATCCCAGGGAGACTACAGAAGAGCGGCTACTGGGCTTCTGTGCACCTCCCTCTGTGATCTATTGTAGTCCTAGCAGATTTGGATAAACACTCATTTGTAGAGACAATTGAAATCCAACCTCAAGGATTTAGACAGGATTTAGGGTTCAGGGGGAGAATGCTGGGGGAGGGTTTCCTGGGCTTAGGAACCTGCTCTGGATTGAGATGGGCCAGTGTGCAGGAAGGGGGACCCAGGAGGCCTTACTCCCTCCAGGTTTATGTCTCTTCATCTGATATATGAATTAAAAAAAAAAAAAAACTGCATAAGAATGAGAGTCAGGGGCCTGGAACATGCCAGAATACAGCCAGTCTTCCCTACAGGCCAGCACTTCAGGTTCCCAGCGCCCAGCAAGAACAGAGAGGCCCTTTTGCCCTTGGCTTATTTTATTTCCCACAAGTCTGGTGGACAGTGAGTGACCTGAGGCCCAGTGAGCTCTGCTCATAGAGCCAACCATGCAGAAATGACTGCAGGCAGCACCAGGCCCTACCCGGACAGTGGATATAGGAGGAACAAGGCTCCCTCTGTGGCTAGAGGCCTGTCACCAAGCCTGGATACCCTGAGTTGCAGAGGTCACGGAAGCAACAGAAGACAGGATGGGCAACCCCAATGCCATCAGGGTCGGTGGCCAGGCAGGAGCTGGAGCAGGAGCGGGTCACCATGGGACTCTGGTTGAAGGGGAACTCTGCAGAGTGGGCAGACATCAGAGCCCAAAGTCACTGCAACTCCTGTCTGCCTCTGCACACCCACCCCATGGTGTCCTGCCTTCTCAAACCCCTCCTGCAACCTGCATCTTAAATCTGCCCAACCCCTACCCAGCTGTAGCACATATATTCATATTAGCACCAGCCTCTGTGGAGCATGTGCACTTCCCGGTCCTGAGTGGGGGCTCTGGTCTAAGCCACATTTAGCATATCTGGGCAGAGTCAAGGTTTAAGCCAACTGTTGCCTTCTACCCATCTCCACTCCCCATATCCCTAATGCCAGGTGCTTGAGGGGCTGTATATCTAGCTGCAGGCACCATCTTTAAGATGTGATATCACCAGCACCACACACACACACACACACACACACACACACACACACACACACACACAGGCACGCACCATTCCTGCCCCTCTGCCTCAGGCTGAGCAGAACAGTGGTGGATGAAAAGGAACTGGGAGGGGGAGGTAAGCCTGACACCAGGTGGACCCCCCGCCCCCCAATCCTTGCCTGAACCCAGCCTTACCTGCTTCCACTGTCTCCAGTACAGTCTTACAGGCTGTGTCTTCCAGCTTGCACTGAACAATATTCTTGCATGAGTTAATGGCCGTGGGCTGCTCACAGGTATAGCACCTGAAGGCTTCACCTAGCAAGGGTTAAGGGCCACAGTCTCACCACCTAGCTCCAGGAGCCCATATTGGAGCCAGGTAGGTGAGGGAGAAAATGACCTCCTGAGATTCTTCCAAGACCCAGATGTCCAAGACACAAGTGAACACCACATCCTCCATATCTCCCTCCCTGGAGAATAGGCCATGACCAAGACTTCTGTCCCAGAAGTAAGTTGAGACCTAAGACCCAGGAAGCTCACCAAGGGTCCAGAGGATGCCTTGGCCACAAAGTACCTCTCTCCCATTAGGAGATGGTATAGACTGAGGCCCACAGCAGAGACCCCCTGCTAATCTCACTCCAAGCCACTCACCGTCGCCCATGCTCCAGGCTGCCAAGAGCAGCAGCCACAGGGGCCAGTGAAGGCTCATTCTTCAGTGCTCAGGAGCTGGAAGCCCTGGCTGACCTCACTTTGAGGATTTATACTCGGCCTCTGGCTTCGGCTCCTGGGTGTTGGCAGGACCATAGTGACTCAGTAGGGAGGCACAGGGCTGGGAATGGGGTGGTGGATGGGAGCTGTCATCACTTACCATCCCAGGGCGGGGCCCCTCTATGGACCTTTTGGGAGCCTTTGGGAGTCTTGATCCTGCTTTGGCTGGCGCACCTCTAGTACTCGACACCATGCTCTGCTGTCCCAGGCAAGCTCCAACTGAGGAAATTTTATAGAGCCTGGCTCAACTGGCCCTCTGATGAGCCTCTTGCCTTAGCTATGTGGATGAATCCAATAGGCCAGATAGTCCAGTCCTGAGAACCCCTGAAGCCCAGGTGCAAGCTGCCTTAGATCTGCCTGATACAGGGAACCTCACAGCAACTGTATCCCCATCTGCTTAAGACTGATCTGCTATGTACCCAGAAGTACCCACAAAGTAGAGGCTGAGCCAGTATGGAAAGGAGGAAGTGTCTGATGAGGTATAGGTGCTGTGAGGGTGGAGGCAGATATAGGGTCTTAGGCTGGCCCCTCCATATCCACCGCCAGTCCCCTGATCACTAATGACTGGCTTTTAGATCAAGCTTGAGCTTCTTGGCTTTAGTCCTGACAGCAGGACTCTACCTACTCTCCTGGCCTGATAGTATCCTCTGGCTTCCTCTGCCTCTTCCTGTGCTGGGCCTTTCATGTTATGGACACATTGGCTGTTTTCTTATGCCATAAAGACCATCTAGACCTTCCTCCTCCATAACCCTCCTCAGTTGAGGTCTCTTTGGTTTTGGTGTTTGTTTTGTTGTGGTTCTCCAAGGTTCTAATGAGTGGCCCTGTGGATGGATAGGGGGTTATGCAGAGGGAAGAAGGGAAGGAGGGAGGATGGAGAGGGAGTAGGAAGGGAGGATAGAAAGACAGGTGGGTGGATGGGTGGAGGATGGGTGATGGATGGACAAGTGGATAGATGGATGCAGGGTGGATGGATGATTGCATAGATGGGTAGGTAATACTTGGCTTTAACAAGTGACAATAGATGGGTGGTTGGCAGCTTGCATGTGTGCTTCTGAGTGGTCCACCCTTTATAGACTCTATTACAGCAGAATTACAGCCTGACCTTGTAACAGGCTACAATGGAGAAGGAGCCTAGTCCAGGCGCCTAGGAGATATGAGTTTTTCTCCTGGACTTTCGGCTCTTTCTATGCGTAGCTTGGGATAGCCCCCTTTTCCTTCCAGACCTTGGCTTCCTGTTTATGGATTGCTAGGACAGAAGTGACCTGACACTGCAGAGAGAAGCCAGTTGTACAAGATTTGTATAAAAGTAAAGAGAAGGTGTGGCTTACAGAGGGAGGGACTGCAGTTCCTACAAGTCAAATAGTTGGGCCACTCATCCCTGGGGCTCTGTCCACAGACCACACCCAGGGGTTGGGAGAGGAACCAGGGAAAGTCTGGTTCTGGAGCCTGGGAGACTGATCCTAGCCTGGCCTTCTGGGTGACCCAGGCCTGTTCACCAGGCACTCACTCTAGACTTCCTTTCCTTTATTTATAAACAGGGCAGATAAGCATCTACTATACTGTGCTCAGCAAAAAATGGGTCTTTATGGCCTTGTAAGGCCCTTTGGACCAAAGTGCAAGTGAACTTGGAGCCCAGGTCTTGGGAAAGAGTATTCATGAGCAGTGTGGTATACTGAGGACAGGAGACACTGACATGAGGCTGACCCGAGGCTGCCTGAAGGGGCTACTTATCCTGGCTCTGGAAAGGAGGGATGACCTCACAGGTCAGTGATGGCAGGGGAGGTGCTGGGTGGAGCAGCAGCCAAGAGAGGGCACACAGCATCTTCATGGGCGATCGTGCCCTCTTCTGGCCCCTGATTGGTAAGGCTGGGAAGGCAGAATTTATGTCCTTGTTTGGGCAATTCTTCGTGTAAGTCCACACCCTTGCCAAAGGTCCTAGGTGTGGAACCAGGAGACCAGGTTTGAACCCAGCACAAGACAGTGTGTGACTTGGAGGGCTAGCTCCCTTCTTTGAGCCTGGGACAGGACTTCTCCATGGATCTGAGCGCTGCAGGTGCTGTGGTGTGGCCCTGGGCCAATCATTTCTCCTCTCTAAGCCAGTATAATCTTTACATTGGAACGATGGCAGCCCCAGCCCTTGAGTTTGTTGGGGTGCTGAAGTGAAGGGAGGTGTGTAAAACCCGCCCAGGTCAGGCAAGACTGCAGAAATGAACAGAGGCTCTGACAAGATTCCCTGAAATCATCTCTCTTGTCAACTGCCCTGACAGGGACCCCTAGGTCCCTCTCCAGATCCAGCCAGCTACCCGAGGCAATCACCAACTTTTCTGCAAGCTAGAGCCATGGCCTCTGCCCATTCCCTCCCATCCAGCTGGCTACTGTCCAGCCCTAGCTGTCTGCCAGATCACCTTGTTTCTGGGAGTCCGGTTCCTCCTCCTTGGCCATACTCTCTACCTTCCACTGAAAAGCACCTGCTAAAATGCAAAT
Source organism: Uromys caudimaculatus (assembly GCA_028551405.1). Lineage (NCBI taxonomy): Eukaryota > Metazoa > Chordata > Mammalia > Rodentia > Muridae > Uromys > Uromys caudimaculatus. The sequence goes on along the minus strand of CM052718.1, from coordinate 26,258,856 downwards.
CGCAGCACTTGCTTCTCTTCTAGGAAACGTCCTCTGGATTTCTGCTGCCTACTGGGCAGAACGCCCCACCCACCCTTTAGTACTTGATGCTCACTGCCCTTCCTGACTCCCGCTGAAGCGTCAGCTTGGCAAGTGAAGGAGCATCTTCCCATTGCTCTAAGTCCCTTTCTACTCCCACCCTGGACCTGGGCATGCTGACTGTTGAGAGCATTTGTTGGAGGAGGGAGGGAGGAATGAAAAGGGGGTGGGTGCATAGACGGATAATAGAGAGAACAGATCAATGAGGGGATAGACTGATGAGTGGAAGATGAAAATAGTAGGTGGCTAGGTGCAGTGATGGATGGATACATATATGGATGGGTGGTTGAAAAGGAGGGTGGATGGGAGGATAGTGGACAGATGATAGGTAAGCTGGGCAAGTAGATGAATGGATGAATGAATAGATAGATTAAAGAATGGGTAGCCACCAGGCTAATGGAGGTACTTAGAAAGCAGAGGCAGAAGGGTCAAGAGTTCAAGGTCATCTTCAGCAACATAGTGAGTTTGAAACCATCCTGGTCTGCATGAAACCCCTGCCTCAAAAAATGGATGGAGAGGCATCCAGGTGAAGACTGGCATAGGAAACCATCAACTTGGGAACATGTCAGCTGAAGACTCATCTTTGACGAGGAGGGTGGGATATACAATAGCTCTGAGAGTGTACAGGCTGCTGGCTGGTAAGGTACAGGGAATCTCCATGCGATGGCTAGCTTGGTGGTGGAGAGCAAACAGGGGTCTACATATATCACATATCGCATCCTTGAGCTATGTTCATGAGGTGAAGACATCACACTGCGTGACTGTCAGTCTTCGGTAAAAGCGCATGGTGCCCTCCAGTCATACACAGACAGCACTGACTGGAGTCAGCGGGTTCTAAGAGGAGAAAGAAGGCAAGAGGCCACCATCATCGAAGACACAAAGTTAGAAGGGAAATAAGAGGGGGGTAACCAGGAGGAACTGAGAAAGTTCGAAGTGATGACGGAACCATGCCCCCTGTTGACAAGTCAGAACTCAGAATCACATCCCTGAGATGCGGGTACCCAAGCTAGCAGAAGAATAGTAGACATCAGTTACCCCCACTCTGGAGGTCTATCCCTGTTCTCCCTTTAGAGGCCTCCAGACAAAGAGCAGTAATGCTTTGGACTGGTTGTACCCTAAGACTTGTGGTGGATTTTACTAGACCTCAGAAGCTGACCCAGGACAGAAGAGCCCCACAGGAGACAAAGATGGGAACTCCCAAGTACCAAGGACAGGGAACCTCCTAGGTCTTCAGTCTCCTCCAGGTATGGGGTGTTCTTAACAGCACTTGGTCATGGCCCTGTAGTCTGGGACCAAAGGGTCAGCCAAGCCTTATGCAGGTCCCCACACAGCCTGCACCTGTGATGGTGAGAGGCAGGTTCCAGCAGGAGAGAAGAGCCTTACCCAGTGAGCTTCTCCTCTGACCCAGCCTCTGCCCACTTACCAGGTTCCTCACAGGTCCTAAGACCTAGAAGGTAGTAATCTCCTGGTCTGCATGGATGTCTCAAACCTGGTGACTGTCCTTGATTATAATATGAAATTTTAGGAGAGAGGAGAGACTCACAGAGATAGGGGTGGAGTCAGAGATATAGCAAGGAGGCCCCTCTCCCTGCCCACAAGACAGATCAGTACCCAGAAAGGAGACTCAGGAGACTAATGCAGATGGATATTGTACTTCTTCAAGGCATTAGGGAACTGGGTTGTCAGGGACAAGGGGGCGGAGCCAGATGGCCATGGCTTTACAACAGGACATCCAAGAGAAAGACAAATGCCAGGGCAAGGACCAGGCCACCAGGACTGCACAGGCTGGATGCCCCATCCACGTTGCATAGGTCGGAATTGCAGCAGGACACTGGCCGGGTTAGCCCAATGCCATCCACATCTGAAGGCTCACACTTGCTGGCACAGGACTTGGTCACCGTGGAGTCCCCCAGGAAAGGGAACACTATAAGATGCACAAAGTGTCAATTAGAAGGGCCAGTCCTTTACTGCCTCTGTGCCCCAAGCCCAGGGGCCACCCACTCTGGTGTCACCCATCCCACTAGCCTAGATTCTCCTTTCACCAGAACCACTGAATGCCTGTGACATACAAGGGACACCTATGGCATCTTGAAATGATCTGTGGTGGGATTTGTATGTAATACAGAATGTAAAACCCAAGTTGTAAGACAGCCAGTCCTTTACAAGGACTTCCAGAAAAACTGCAGGGGCCTCCCATGATGAGGGGGAGGGAAAAGGGGAGAGCCTGATGGCCAGGACAGAAAGTCTCTTGGCAGAATTGGTGGAATGATGGTGCAGGCTGTGTGAGGACCCAGATGGTCAGGGATCAGTGGTCTGGAGGGGTTATGACACTGGATCCCAGTTCTGTCCCACCCAGATCCTACTGACCAATCTCCAGGGAGTAGAGCGTGGTCTTGCACATGGTTTCATTGATGTGGCAGAGGGTAGGGGTGACACAGTCGGACGCGCTCACAGGATCCTGACAGGTGTAGCACCGTAAGGCCATAGCTAGGAGAGGAGGGATGAGAGGACAGTGAACAGGCCTTCCTGTCTCAAAACCCCAGAACATCTGCGGCCGACGCCCAGCTCTGCCATGGAGGCTGATTCTAAGGAGACAAGGACACTAGCCAAGGACCAGATGCCTACTAACCAAGCTCAGGGGAGATGCCGTAACCCTGAACCAGGGTCTTACAGAATGTGCCCCTGGAACAGGCTCAGCCTGGGGCCAGAACGGGCACAGCTGATTTGGAATGATCATTAACACACACACACACACACACACACACACACACACACACACGTACATGCGATGCACTAGCACATGCACGAGCACACCACAACCACAGGCCAGTTTTAAGCAGACATTGTTAAGGCAGATGCCCTTGCACTTCCTCATCACCAACTGCCCTTCTGCTGAAGTGCTGCCTGACCTGGGATCAGGCAAGCAGGTCCTTGAAGCACTGGGTGGGAGCTGCACCTAGGAGTTCACAGGTCCCAGCTTGGCAAAGGTATCCTCCCTGAGGGGAGGGTTGCAAGTATAGAGCCTGGCTAAAAGGCACTGAACTCTGTCTTGCCAGCATCCCAGACCCAATCCCAGAAGCCCCATTATGCCTGGCTTGTCTCCAAGCAATCCAGACACACAGGGAAGTCACACACCTACTCACAGACAGTGACCTGGTAGGACCTCTGCCTCTGGCCCAGTCAATCTCTCCAAGAAATGTGTGGGACAGCCTGGCTTGAGCCCTCACCACTGAGCACATAACTGGCTAGTCACTTGTTCTCCTAAACCCCGAGTCCAGTGGTCACCCCATCTCTGGACATTTCTGGGTGTCCTTGCCCCGTCTACATCTCCATTGTACCCAGAGTCCCAGGCCATCTGTCCCAGCATCTGAGATCTCCCCTCTTCTCCTGCTCAAAGGCTTTCACTAGCAAACATGCCAATATCCTGGGGCTCCCCGCTGGCACCTAAGACTTTGGTGCTGGCATCTGCCCACCTGGCCAGTCCCAGGTCTGCCTTCTCCCTCTCTGAAACTCCCCCATGAGGTACTCTCTCTGTGGACAGTCCTGGGGACCCCAAACCCTGACGCTCCCATGCTCCCCCATGCTCACCAAGCTCTCCAAAGGTGCCAAGTATCAGTGCCAACAGCACCATCCAGGTCCTCTGCATGGTCGCTCAGGCCTGCCCGATGGGGATGCCGAAATGCCTACGGTGGTGGTCTGACCGGTTGGCTAAGCAGATTAGAGAAGGATCATATTTCTAGAGAGCCTGCCCGCTTCCTCACCAACACCCCATTCCCCAGGGCATTCCTCAGGCCCCTCCCCACCCCCCAGACCCTCCCCAGCCCTCTCAAGACTGTTCGAACTCCACCCCTCAAAGCTGCTGTGCCACCCTTCTCAGGCCCCTTTCCTCCCCATAGAATGTGAAGCTTCTTTCTTTTCCCACTGGGGACCCTTCCATATCGCCCTGCAACTTCTAACCAAGAGAATCTTCAGATTCCTCCCTCTGGGACAGGTCACAGGTCTCCAGGCTGCACAGAATGGGACAATGGGACTTGGGATCTCCTGCACTCTTCCAGCTATCTTAAAGACCCTTTACCTTGTGGCCATCTCCAGAGCCATGGCTGGGCAGCTCTTGGATAGAATCTTTCCAAGGTGATCTTGCCCCTCCCAGCTCCTCTGAAGTGGTCAGGGGGAAGGTGGGGTGTGCCAAATTGCCACTGACAACCCAGAGTTTGCTCAAAGGCCCAAGGAACAAAGACAGAACTGGCTTGATCAACAGGAAGGTTTCTGGAAGAATGGTGAGATGTGGAGGGCCCAGGGTTGCTTTGGGGGACACTATTTCATGTTTCCTAGAGGGCCATCCACTCTGGGCTTGTCGGACACCGTGGTCTCAAACGGCTCATAGGTTTATCTTAGGCAGGACTTTCTCGGGCCCCTCACCTCCTCCTTCCTCCCTCCACTGAAGATCGAGGGATTGGAACAGCAATTCGCTACCTGTGGATCAAGACCCCTTTGACAATCCTGTCTTTAAAAAAAATACTTACATTATGATGTATAACAGTAGCAAAATTACAGTTATGAAGTAGCAACAAACATAATTTTATGGGTTGGGGTCACCACAACATGAGGAACTGTATTAAAGGGTTGCAGGATCAGGAGAGCCACTGGGCTGGAGGAAAGGAACTCTCTCTCTCTCTCTCTCTCTCTCTCTCTCTCTCTCTCTCTCTGTGTGTGTGTGTGTGTGTAGTGGGGTTGGAGGAAAGGAAGTCTGTCTGTCTGTCCCCTCTCCTCTCTTTCCCCTTTCTACCCCCCCCGTGTGTGTGTGTGTGTGTGTGTGTGTGTGTGTGTGTGTGTGTGTGTGTGTGTGTGTAGTGTCCTAGCCCCAGACAGGATGCTATGACAGGGATTCCCATGACCTGACATGACCTGATTCCCCACAGGCATCTCCCTAGAATACCTTGTCCCAGCTGAGACATGTAGGGGTGGGGGCACAGCTGCCTGCCTGCCTCTTTGCTAGTGGTAAAGACCAGGCCATTGCTGGGCTTCCCAGGTCTCTTTGTCCAGCACCCAAACCTCATTCCTGTCTTGGCTTTGCTCTTGCTACCCCACAGCAAGGGATGTCCACTCTTGTCTCTGCCCTCAGGAGCTCCACTGGGGTCTGGCTTCACCCTGCATGGGAAGTCCTCATTTGCCTAGGCTCTGGACCAACCACTGTGCTTCCCAGGGTTTTCCTAGCCTAGCATGAGTCAGACACTCAGCCTGCCAACTGTATTTTTCCTCATGACAGTTCTGGAGGGGCAGAGCACTAATTAATTTTAGTGTGGATAAAGAAACTAGGTTCTGAGAAGTTAATTGACTACGACAAGGTCACCTAGCAAGCTGAGTGGCATCCCAAGCCTGTCTGATTTTGCAAATCACTCACCACAGATGGCCATGATCACAGAGCTGTGCGGACAGATGTGCTGTGGTTAACTGGATTAGACAGCCCACTTTACGCCCATGTGTGTCCTTAGATCAAACCCAATCTTTCCACCGCACCCAGCTGAGCTCAGCTCCTTCCTGCCCAGGGCCTCCAACTCTGCCTTACCTTCTGGAATATACCTGGCCCCTAACTATCACTCCTAGAGTTTACACCCATCCAAGTTGTACCTGGGAAGTTCCCATCTTGGGGCAGGGGGAAATGTAGCCTAGCCAGGGTCTGGGCTGGGTCGGGCTGGGAAGCCTCTACTTTGAGAGGTCTACATCCTTCCCTTCTCAACTCCAGAAACCTTTGGATCAAAGTTTAGTGTGTGACTAGGGTCAAGGCTCAAAGTGTAACCCGATCAAGACTCAGCGTATAAGGGAATCAGGGCTCAGAGTGTTACTAGGATCAGGGGTCAGCCTATGACCAGGATTAGGGCTCAGAATATGACTGGATTCAAAACTCAGAGTATGACCAGGATCAGAGTCAGGGCTCAGTGTATGACCATGGTCAAGGCCTGAAGAGTGAACAAGATCATGTCTCAGAGTATAACCAGAAACAAAGCATGCTGATTAGAACCAGGGGTTAGTATATAACCAGGATCAGTTCAGTGTTTGACTGGGCTCAGGCCGTATGTGTGTCTGGGCTTAGGGCTCAGAGGATGACCATGGAGGACTTCTATAGCACTGCTACTATGCTAGGGCATTGTGGCTTCTTTCCGGGACTGCCGACATTGAGAAGTCATGCTGGAGCTGGGTTCAGGGCTCAGATCCCACCTTTCCGCCCCCTCACATTGCATAGCTACTGTGTCCTGAGCACACCAGACTCTGCAGTGGAGATCTTCCCTAGCACGTGTCTAGACCCCTTCCCTCTGCGGCTGCAACACTGAGATAGGCTGTACAATGGTGTGGTGGACAGGGAGAAGCCTGTGAGCAGGGGCTCTGCACTGACTGCTGTCTTTGTCTCTCAAGGTAATGGAGATCAGCAGCAGAGACCTGGCTCTGGATGTCTGGGAAAGGATGCACGTTTGCCACCCTGAGCCCAGGACGGGCTATGTAGGAAGGCCTGGATGGATGCTCTTTCAAGCTCAGGAAAGCCCTGCCTCTGCCTTCCCTGTCTGTGACTCTTCCTTTGTCCTCTTACGTCATCTCCCAGGACCATCCATACTCTGTGAGTACTTGTGCCCTGTGGACCAATGCCCTGGCCTCATCAGGAGCGCTGGTCACGCTGGGACCATTTGTAATCCTGTACCCCACCTACAGCTACTCAGAGTTACATTGGCTATGCTCCACTTCAACCCAGAATGTTCCATTGTGGGAACAATACCCACACGCCTTTCTCCCCAGGTAGCCACAACCCTGCTCCCCCTGCAGTCAGGCTCTGCTGACTCCAGGAAGGCCAAAAGGTATCATCATCTTTCCTTGGGCCATGACTCTTCTGTACCCTCTACAGGGGCATCCAAGAGAACAGATGAGTGGCTCTAAAACATTCCCACATGAAAAGGCAGTAAGCTCACAGACAGGATCGAGGATGGTGCTCTGGAAAGAGGCCACTGTGCTCTACCCCTCCGGGATCTTTTCGAAAGGATGCTGATGGGCGTGAGCCTCTGTGTACCAGCCTCCGGACCTATGGAGCATTGACATTCACGCTTTCATCCTGAAAGGGGGCAGTAGATATCTTCTCTGTACCCACCCTTTGCACCCACCCACCAGACATCAAAGGGATGTTTCTAGAAGGGCCCCAGGGGAACTGGAAGGACTCCTCCACAGGTTCAGTGTGCCTGGAATCATAAACCGCCCTAGTCCTTTCTACCATAGTGCAAATGGGGGACTTCCAGGAAGGTAAACATAGCAGTCACTGTGCTTTAACTCAGGCCTTTCCCAAAGGACTTACGGAGTACTCAGAAGAAACCGTTAAAGATCGCTCCACACTCGGACCTCTGGCCTCAGATTCCCAAACTGCACTTCGGCCTCCTAGACAGCCCCTCCCTCGAAAGTCCGCCTTGAGATCTCTGATTTTGCAAATCAGTCACCTCACATGGCCATAACCTGACCATACAGCAGTGGACATTAACTGGATTAGACAGGGGACAAAGGCATCTACAGAAGCAGCGTCCAACAAGCACTGGGGATACGTCAGAGTCTGCCAATTGTCTTCCAATTGTCTGGCAGCACTGGACGCCATATCCCTTCCACAGGCCCCACCCGCTTCACCTCTCATCTGTTGCTCTTAGAATGTGTCACAACCTTGATAATAAGGGTGACGAGGCTCTGCTTTGTCACCCTCTCAGCACCTCTCTTTCCTTGGCCTCTCTATGTGCGTGTCCTCTGACCATTTTCTGTGGCACTGCCCTGTGGGCACACGTGGAGCGTGGTGTACTTCTTGGCATATGGGACAAATATTTCCTTCTTGGTCTTCTGTCTTTCAGTTTTGTTAACAGTCCTTTCTCCCAAGTCACCCTATGTAACCCAGGCTGGCCTGAGCCTTCAGTCCCAGCCTCCCAAGTCCCAGAAAGCATCCATGTATATTATTTAATAGATTCTTGTATAGTAATTTATGACTCTCAATTTTGTATCTCGTTTAGATTTATCTTTTCTTTTGTTGTTGTTGTTGTTTCTCCATGTCTCCCTGTCCTGTCCCGAGCTCAATTTGTAGACCAGGCAAGCCTTGAACTCAGGAATCTACCTGCCTCTGCTCCTGAGTTCTAGGATTAAAGCCATGCGCCATCACTGCCTGGCTAATTTTCTTTCTAATTTTTAGCGGCTTTATTGGACTACATCTCACATACCTGGCAGCTAACACATTTCAAAGTGTATCGTTTGCGGAGTGCAAAGGCACCCACCTGTAATCCCTGCATTTGTGTGAGAAACGATAGCCATGAGTTCAAGGCCAGCTTGGACTACAAACTGACATGCTGAAGAGGGTGTGTGTGAAGATTGCACCTCCCAAGTTCAACAGTTTTGGCATAGGCAGGGACATCTGCAAACACCACTAGTTAGGTTGTCGTGTTCCATTGCCTCAGAAAGGAAGCCCATGTTCTTAGCTATTGTACCATCCCTCCGTCCCTGTGGCATTGTGAAAGACACCCTTGGTCTTCAGCCAAGTTTCTTAACACGCAGCTCCTTAAAGCTCTTGAGTGTCTTTCATACGTTGATGAATGACAGGTGGATGGATACCTCTCAGTAGTTCCAGGATGGGGCTGATCACCTAAGAGATACCAACACAATTGATGGGTGGGGATTTTGATCCCCACCCCAAGTCTCCTCTGAGGACAGGAGAGGGACCGAAAGCTGAGCTGATCACCAGTGGCCAATGACATAACCAATTGTGCCCACATAATGAAACCTCTATAAACCCCCAAAGGGATGGGACTCTCAGCTTCTGGATTGCTTAACACAAGAGGTTCTGGGTTTCTCGGGAAGATAATGAGAAATTACTTGCGCCTAGAAAGGCACTGAGGCCCTGCTGTTCCTTAGTGGACCTCAAGAAATCAGGTGGCACTTTTAACAACTTTTTAAAAATCAAGAACATGACCAAAGGGCTGGAGAGATGGCTCAGAGGCTAAGAGCACTGGCTGTTCTTTTCGAGGTCCTGAGTTCAATTCCCAGCAACCACATGGTGGCTCACAACCATCTGCAATGGAATCTGATACCCACTTCTGGCCTACAGGCATGCATGCAGGCCTGTATACATAATAAGTAAATCTTAAAAAAAAAAAAAAAAAAAAAACAAAGATGTCAAAACACCATATGGAAAGACCAAGAGCAAAGGATGTGAGGTGGGCATAGCTTTGGGGACAGAGCCCTCAACCTGTAGGAGCTCATGTGGGCTACACACAGCTGGTACCTGAGTTGTACTGACCTGGAGAATGACCAGCCGAAGCCCACTGTGGGACTGAAAAAAATCCTGAAAGTTGATGATCCCAGGATGAGAACTTTCTTGACAGACCCAGTAAAACTAGACACAGGAAGGAAGTGGTGATGGGACACTGCTTACCTGCCTGGGACAATGGTTTCCACAGGAGCCTTGCCAGAGATTCCTTGCTCTGCACACACCCTGGGCTTTGCACACCCAGCACGTGACATGCAGATTTCTGTAACTGCAGCGGTTCAGACAAAGTGCACTGGACATCACAGCAGAGCCACGTCCTCCAAGCACAGCTGCCAAGCCCTGACCCACATGCCTAAGACCAACAGACTGCTATACCCAAGAAGCTTGGGCACACTTCCCCATTTGCCTTTCTCCCTGCCACAGCCTCTGTATGACATGTTCCCATTGAAGTGCTCTGTCACCCCCAAGTACATACTCTACTCTTGGAGACTCTTTCTGAGGTTTACAGTGGCCAAAGAAATGTACAAGCCTTTGGATGACCAGAGATACTGAATGGTACAGTAGAAGGAAATATTTTGGGTGTCCCCTCCTGCTTGATGTGTCTCCCTCATATGTTTCCAGTCTTCCCTAAACCCCTGCCATTCAGAGTCCTAGAGAATAAAGTATTCTGTACCATTTCAGCCCTGCAAAAGTATGGGTCAGGACCTCACTCCCGTAGATTGGTGACTGGAATTTCATAGCCTGAACATGTCATATTGTATGTGTTCGCTCATGGGAGTGGGTATGTGGGTTTCCACCCTGTGGCCAATGTGTGTGAATAGCCCTGCCCTGAGCAACTGTGGGCCAGTTTCTGTGGACATGTTTCTACTTGTGTCTATGCCCAGGAGCACCACTGCCGGGTCATACCGTAGCTCTGAATTTAATCGTCCGATTAATCTAATCGTGGGATTAGAGTCAAGTTTGAGGCCTTTTATGTTCTGAACATGCTAGCATTTAAGTAATCTCTTTTTCAGCCACACAGGAAGCTGAGGTAGGAGCCAGCCTGGACTATATACAGTGCAACCAGTTCTCAAAACAAACAAAAGGTCTTTGGTTTTACTTTGTGTCTTTTGACTTGGTGAGAGGTCTGGACCCATCTTTTCTTGCTTTGGATGCTAGTACAGAAGCTAGCTGTACTTCCCCACTGCCCTGAGCAACACTGTTATTCATTTGGGCACTCATAGCACAAGATACTTCTTTCCATGGTTTGGCTGATGCTGAGACTCCAGCTTTCTGTCAGTTGCTCTCTGCTTGGGCGTTGCCCTTCTCATGGGTGTCACCTTTTGCAAGTGTTTGTTTTTGTGAGAACCTTGCCAGGCTGAGAACAAGCAAGCCCAAGGGAGGGTCTGCCTCTTTGTTTCCTGGCAGGTATCAACGGTGATATGCTTCTGGTCTTCCAAAACCAGGAGTCAGAAACTTATCCCCAGGCCTGGTTGGGAACTGGAAATTAAATATTTACTGGGCACAAATTCCAGACATTTAATTCTCCATGTCTATACTAAGGTGAGTGGATATGCTGTCCGGGCAGCTCTATTCAACTGCTCCAGGGCACAGCTTTCTCATTGCAGATTCCTGATGGGTACCTGGAGGCAGAGTTTCTGCCCAGGGCCACACTGGGTGTGGGCAGCCTTCTGGGAGACATAGGCAAAGTAAACCAGGCAAGGACATGGTAGGAAAGACAGAACGGGACAAAGTGCCAAGAAGATAGCAGGTTTCCCCAAGAGCTCCTGACAACAGAGGTGGACGGTCCCCAAAGGCATGCAGTCAGCAAACACCGTTCCTCCTCTGCAGAGGCCTTCTTCTCCACCTGCTCAACTGTGCATCTGTAGGGGCTTCTGGAATCTCATTCAGAGTGAGTGTGCTCATTGGCCCCAGGTCAGGGTTTCTTTCAGCCTTCAAGCCCAGGTTAGGGTGCTCCTCAAGTTCCCCAAACCCCGGATCAAGTATGTTCCTTAAACACTCTCAGCCCAGGCTAGAGTGCTCCCCAGCCCTCAGCCCCAAGTTAGAGTGCTCCTCAGCCCTCAGCTCCATCTTAGAGTGCTCCCCAGCCCTCAGCCCCAAGTTAGAGTGCTCCTCAGCCCTCAGCTCCATCTTAGAGTGCTCCCCAGCCCTCAGCCCCAAGTTAGAGTGCTCCTCAGCTCCAGCTTAGAGTGCTTCCCAGCTCTCAGTCCCAGGTTAGAGTGCTCCCCAGCTCTCAGTCCCAGGTTAGAGTGCTCCCCAGGCCTCAGCCCCAAATTAGAGTGCTCCTCAGCTCCATCTTAGAGTACTCCCCAGCCCTCAGCCCCAAGTTAGAGTGCTCCCCAGCCCTCAGCCCCAGGTCTGGGTGCTCCTTGACCCCTAATCTCAACTTTAGGATACTCCTCTGTATATCAGCTCCAGATCAGGGTAATACTCAGGTGCCCCAGCCTCAAGTCAGGGTGTTCATGAAGTGCCCACAGACTCAGCTCCTCCTCATAACCTGCTCAAGAACAGAACCAGCCATCTACAGGTCCCTGTGACTTCCAGGCCGTGTCTACCTGGAAATAGGCAGGCTCTTAGTAGGAGAGAGAAGGTCAGTGGGGACTATAGTAGACAGCCTGGGCCAGGGAGGCCACGACTGACAAGAAATGGGGAGGGGATAAGGGATTGTCTGAATCCAGCTCCCTCTATAGCCAAGCCTAAGACCTGATATACTGCTTCCACTGGACAACTGTGTGGTCCAGGTAGTTTTTATTGGTGGATTTTTTGACACTGAGAGTGACCCACAGATAGGGTCTTAAGTTTGTACCACAGTGGATTTATACATGACTTCATTCAGAACTTCTAGAGGAGTATGAGTTGGGAGGCTTTGGGATGGCCAAGCTGGAATGATCTCCAAGGACCAGGCCTGACCAAGGGCCATGGTATGGTTCTGGGGAGCCAGCTGGTAGTGGAGGAGTGTGGTCAGTCCCCGTTGCAGAGATTGGCCTGGCAGCAAGCAATGGATACATGAGGACCTAAGCCCAAGCTGGGGACATCAGGACAGCCACTGTAGCACATCTTCGTCACCAGAGGCAGGTCTGTAAAGCTGATGGGAGTCCCTGGGGGATAAGAGAGAAACCATGGTGCTTCCTGAAGCTCTGAGCTGCCCAAACCTCTATCATATCAGCCATTGTATTGAAGGCTACCCTCAACCACTGAAAGACCCTGCCTGGTCCCTACCCCAGGCAGAGGCTGCCAGACATATTCCTACTGAGTTCTTGATCTGCTGGGCTCTGGGCTCTGCCTGCCCAGTGAGCCAGCTCTCTGTGCAAGAAGGGTGTGCCCAGCCCACCCCTCCCATCATACTCACGGGTGGCAATGATGACACAGTGGGTGGAGTTGCTTGGGCAGCCAGACTGATGGGAGCATCCTCCAAATCCCTTGCACAGGTGGCATTGCAGGCCCTGTGTTACAGCTACAGACAGAAGACAGAGGCAGTCGGTGGGCAATTCCTGCAGAGGATGCCACCTGCTCTGGTACCCAGCACCCTGCTTCCATCCTCAGGACAGCCCCGTAGCTCTGTAGCCCAGCCTCCCTCGAGGTGCAAGGCCTCTCAAGATCTTGGAAGAAGGACTAAGTGAGACCCTGATGCTCGGCCTACCACTGTGTGAGAGACAGTGATCACATTGGAGTCAGCTGGTCTGTGTTCCCGTGCCCAGAGCACCAAAGGCGGACCTCTTGGGAAAGAGGAGAACAGGTTCCAGCCCCTGAAGACCAGGGATGGGGAGGGATGGGGGACTGAGACTTTACCATGCCCCTCTGTACCTCCAGAGACCTAAGAAAAATCACTTCTAGCCCTGGGTCTCTGTACTATGGGTTAAGGTGATGGGACCTTTATCAGTTAGCAAGGAATCCAGGGCAAGGCCAGGCAGAAGGAAAGTGGGATCCTTCTAAGTTCTACTGACCATTTTCCTGTGATCCTAGATCACAGGTCTTGCATCCAGCCCAGGGACCCCCAGTCAGGTCAGTGGACTACCCTGCTCTCTCTTACTTTCTCTGGATTCCCTTATCTGTCTCCCTGCCTCTCCCTGTCCTCTCTGCATCTTTCTCCCTCTCTCTTCTTTAAGCTTTCTTCCTTGGGTTACAAAGTCCCTTTCCTCATGCCCAGCCCTGGGAATTCCCCATGAGCAATCATGCTGTATAAATCCTGAGCTGACACCAAATGGGGAAGCTCCTAGGAGAAGTCCCATCCAACCTGGGCCACTAAGTAGTGTCTGAGACAGGAAGCTGGCTCCTCCCTGGAGATCCTATTACAGCCACACCTCTACCAGACCTCACATGTAATTTTGCTGCGCCATTCTGGCCAGTCTCAGAGGTCTTCATCCTATGTACCATAGAGCAGATGGACAGACAGGAAGTCCCTACCACAGCAAGGTCCCCACCACTTTGCCTTGACGGTTTACCAGCCCTTACCAAGCAGCTGTAGTTGAGACCTTGCCAGGGGCACAAAAAAGGTAGCAACAAAAGCCAAAAATCTCTGTAGCTGTCCCATGGATGTTAAAGACACTAAACATACTGAACATGGTTTCTCTGCATAGGGAAGGGCACAGACAACAGCTGACTGAGGGGCAAGTGGTTGGGGCACCAAAAGGAACAGGCAAGGTGCTGGGGAGTATTGGACTGGTACCAACTCCCATTTCTCTTCCTCTCCATGCCTCCTAGCTTTGCCCAAGCTCACCCTTCAATCATCCATATGGCATAAGCAAGCCTCAGCTCATAGGCCATCTCCTCTGGGGGAGCCTCTGAGCTCTGGGACAGAGGTCCTCCTTTGATACAGTCACTACAAGCTGGCCTTGTTATGTTCGTACTTAAGGCTGGCTCCCTACTCCTATTCACTAGGTAGGGTTCTGGAGATGAATGGGGATCCCTTCCCACTCCTCAGTGCCCCCCCCCCGCAAGCATCCATCACACTGGACCCTGTTTCACTGATGAGGCCCAAGAGGTGTTCAGAGAATAAATGATCGAATGAGCTTTAGGACAGGGACAGGAGCTGTGGGTCATCAAGAGAAAGAATAACTGTCCCTCTTGGGGTCTTTGTGTTGTCATCAAGGAAGCCAAAAAGATTTAGATCTCAGAAGGAAATTGGCTCTGGGCACAGTGGTAGGGTCATAGGGACAGACCCCAAGGTAGGCACTTGCCTAGAGAGAGAGGGTTTTGGAGAAGGTAGGAAGAGAATAGAACAAGCCTTGAGTCAGCAGACTCCACTAGGTCCAATCCCACTGCAGTGTTGCCAGGGACAATTGTCTCTCTCTAGTCGTATTTTCTCACTCTGGGATCAGCTTAGGATGGAATCTACCCTTCTCAGGCTATGCTGAGCCCTGAGGATATGGCATTACCCATGGGTAGCAGAGCAGGCACCTAGCTAAGATGTAGGACATGGAATACACCCAGAGCCTGACTCTGTCCAACTTCTAAGCGGCCAGGCTTGAGGCTTTTGTCTTGAGGGGCGGGTATGAAGGAAGAGCCTGGGAGGTCTCTGTGTAGAGAGTTGTCTCAGGCTCACGGATGTTCCTGAGATACCAGAGCCTTGGCTAAGATGGAGACGGCACTCCCTCTGAAACCTCAGCCCTGACAGAGACAAAATGTCTCAAAGCCTTGAGCTCAGGGCCATCAAAGTGGGGATGGTCTGTGCTGAAGGCTCTGGGCAGCACTTAGGGAGTCAATAGTTCAGACTTCCTCGGGTGAGAGAGTTCCCATTAGGCCCAATCCAAGAGGAATGAGTTGGAGCCAGAGAGGTACACGTGGACCTCCTATCCCACACCTCAGGTGGACCCCAAATGCTAGAGCATTCCTACCCATGATGGAAACCAAGGTTTTGCTAGGTGAGACTTCTGGGAGCTGGGGCTGGCTGAGTTTGGAGCACAATTTGCTGATGGCTCACAGGAGTGACTGTCTAAATGCTCAGGCATTGATTGGAGTTGGATGTAGGAACAACTGGGCTCCAGTAAATGATGGCAAGGCCAGGAATAGGCAATGATATTTGTGGGTGTCCCTGGGAGGCCATCAGCAGGCACTGGAGTCAAGGCACCCATTACGGAAGCAGATGGAGCTAGCTAGCCTGGAGAGTACAGAAGTTCAAGGGGACAGAAAGTCAACTGGATAAAATCACTCTGGGAAGGTGGAACAGATAGAATCTAAGCAAGGAGGTAGCAGGGTGTCAGGAGAGAGTTGTGGATGCAGAAGGTGGACCAGCTGGGACCCTGGGGCTAGAGGAGGGGAAAGTAGCAGAGGTGCACCTGACTGCAAATGTGCAAGGTTGTTGCTATGGAGACGGGGATGCCGAGGATGGGTTTCAAACTGAGAAGTAAACCTGCGGACTGAGTGTTGTGGCGTCCAGAGAAGAGGGTTTAGAGATCTATGAAGGCCAGTGGCAGAAGACAGGCTCATAGATAGGGAGGGTGTTGGGGTCAAGGATGGGGAGAGGAGAAAGGAAAGGGGTACCCCAAAAGGTCAGCAGTGGCCCAAGCTGGAAGGACAGTGCTAAGTAAGGGCGGTAGGAAAGGCGGCCACATCCCTGACTCACCTAGCTCCATGCTCAAGACTGCGGCCAGAAGGAACCAGAAGCGAAGCCTCATGTTCTCCGTCTTAAGGACGAGGCTTACTCCCTGGCCACCCCTTATACCTGCTTGTGTCTCCTACTCCACCCTCGCCTCCCATTGCTGCTGGTTCCCAGCCCTGAGTCACTTGCAACCTGGCTTGGATGGGATCTGGCAGAGCTTGTTGCTATGTGGCCTTGGAGAGCCAGGTACAATTTCACAAGCCGTCTTCCCTCCTCCGTAGAGTAGGGATGTGCCAAGCATCAGGCCCAAGGCTCTCAAGAAAGGCCTTGCACAGATTGGAAGCTCAGTACAGGTCCAGCTCTCCCTGCAGCTGCACAGAGGACATGGTTCAGCAAGCAGTCCTCTGCTCCACTGCTAGGACGTCTTCCTCAGCAGCTCACTCTGGATGGAGTATGGTGGCCAGGCTTTTGAGGGACCAGTTTCCTCATCTGCTAAATCAGGCCTTGGTCATGTCCTGTCCCTGCCAGGACTAGGAGAGCCAGGAGAATCATGGCTGTACACATGATACTGGGAATAAGGGGTGAGTGTTATCTACCAAGGGATTGTACTGGCACGGGGCCAAGTGGCAACAGGAGACGAAGGCAAAGCCTTTGGTGTTAAAAGGTCCCAGGTTGGGGTATAGACAAAAGTAGCAAATTGCAGGGCAGAGGTCATTCTGTCAATAGACCGGGGTATAGGGGCCGAGGCCAGGCAAGATACCCATGTGTCTACTCTGGCTGTCCAAGTGGCTTTGATTGACCTCCATTCTTTATGGGATCCCCTAAACCTGGGGGTTGGACAGGGCAAAGGGCCAGAGATTCTGGAAGAGGAGCTACTAGAGTCAGACTCTCTTCCTGAGAATTAATTAACAAGGACTTGGGATCAGGAATCAGAAAGCCAGATGGAGGCAGAAGTAGCAGGTAGGGGGCTTTGGTTCAGGGTCCCCCACCCAGTTCCTCAGCCTACCCTTAGGCTTGTCAGTCCATGAATGGGAACCGGTGGGCCTGCCTCTTTCCACAGAAAGGAGGTGACTTTTAGTGAGCCTCAGGTATCCTGTTAATGCCTCCCTTGCCTTGGCTAGCTCTCATATGAGGACAGGAATCAAAGACCTTCAGGGTCAGAAGGGCCTACCAAACCAATCTGGATGGGTAAGTTCTGAATTCAGACACAAGGGTATGAGAGAGAGACACATGTCCTTCATTTATTTATTCATTCAGTGGGGGGACATAGGTATTGACGGGGCCACTCTGACGGATAGGTACATGGAGCTGGCTGGGAGAAGGGAGATGTGACATAAAAGTAGATTTATTGTCCTTGCTGGGTGAGAGAGCTTGGGTTGGCAGAGACACAACCAAGGGAAGTGCCAGGCATCATGTGTCCACGCACAATCCTTTGGGGCCTCCTCTGTGCAGACCTCAGGCACAGGCCTCCAAGAGCCAGCTGAGAGGGTACTGTCACTGTCATTTTACCAATGAGATGGCTGGAACACGAGTCTGTGCTTGAAGAGCCCAAGTCACTCGGTGCTGCGGGAGGCTATGGTGCTTGCCAGGAAGTAACTACGCACCAAAGCAAAGGGCTACCTTACTCCTGGAAATCTTTCTAGTTTCAGAATGTGAACTCACATGCTTGCTGCAGACGTTGAAGACATGGGCGCTCTGTACCTCCTGTCTGCTTTTGGGGAAAACAATCACAGAGACGGTGGCAGAGCATGACTCTCACCAGACAGCTTCTCTCTGGTGGACTAGACCAGACACCTCTCTCTGCTCTGAGGTATGCTTTGGCTTCATGTGTTGATCCAGCTTCATCAAATCCCACAGAAGTACACACACTCTGTGCTATCACTGTCCCATCAAGGAGCCTCTCTCCAGTGACTACCAAGATGCTTCCAGATTGCAACTCTATAGATAACCGCTGCCAGCCTCCCTGGGGGCTACTGTTTATCACAGTAACACTCACGGCCTCAACATTAACCCTGGCAAAGGCTGACGTTCCTTTGTACTTCTCTCTACCACCCCATCCCATGTTCCCTCTCTCTCTCTGTATCCACACACAGGGCTGGACAACCCTGGCCTACCCTTCATCCCTTCAAACCGTCAGTTCTAAAGTTTCAGGTTCATAGGTTCTTACAACATTGCACTCTGAAATTCTCTGGTTTATGGAGCCACTATCATCCTGAGGGTGCCCAGCTTCAAAGAACCCCAGCTGTCGGAGGAGCACCCATAGTTGAATGGGTTGGTACTGAAAAGACGAGGAGGCCAAATGGCCCAGGAAAACGAAGTCCCTCACTCCTCTGTGCCTCAGTGTCTTTACCTGGGGGGGAGCACAGTAATGACCACCCCATACACTCTGGCAGAACTGCTGTGGCGTGTACAGAGCCCCCTGCAGTGGGCTAGACAGATGTTCATCACATCACTCCAGACGGGATTCAGGACAGGCCATCTGGGGCTGTTCCCCTAATTTGCATCTCCTGCTGGCAGGCTTGGCCCTGTATTAATTGAGCACCTTTTGGGGCTCTGTGCTAAGCACCAAGGACGGACTAGCTAGGCACAGTGCTTCCTGTAGGGCTGAGTGGCAGTGTGGCCACTGTGGGGCCTATCTGGTCGGTGTCCAGAGACAGGTGAAAGAAGCTGCCCTCAACACTGCAGCACCCCCAGAGCTTTGCTTTGGGGCCACAGATAATCAAGCCTCTTCCACACCACCCCCTTGTGGTAGGAGGGAGAACCTGATCTTGGGCTCCTCCCAGGTTTGGCTGAGGATGTCACATCACTGGGGACAATGAACTTGCACAAGCAGGGTAACAGGATAATGTTTTCCAGGCCTCACCCACTGAGTCAGGGGCCCGCCTCTGACCCTCCTTGCCAGTGCTCTATGGCTTCCACAGGTCAGTTCCAATGCTGGCTGCTTGCTGCTGATGGTGGTGGTGTGTGTGTGTTCCATGAAAGCTCAGGTCGGGACAGCACTGGCTTGCCCCTAGCATCCTGCCTGGGCCTCAGGGGATGCTGGAGCCAGTGCTGCCTTTTGGGCTCTGTAGCCACTGCCTGTGTGCACACGTGCATGTGTGCTCCTCCCTCCCCTTCCTGGCCTCCCTTGAGACTCATCTTCCCTCTGGGTAGTCAATAGCTCCTCAGCTCCAGGCCACTTCCCACCCAATTCACCTGTGTAATAAAGCCCCACAGTTCCTGCTCCTGAGAATCTAGGCAAGCCCATCAGCAGGATGCCTTCCCCACCCTCCCAAATCCTCCAGTGGCTTATCCCTGGAGAAGGAAACTGAGGCAGGAAACCACTTTAGCTCTAGCAGCAGACAGAGCTCAGGTCTGCCTAGAACTGGGAGGAAGGTCCCAGGTTAGTCCTTTGTGTTCTGAGCTTCCACCACTGGAAGGTCTGAATAGAACATTTGAGATGTGGTGACCACTAGGTCTCTCCATGGGTAATCCCACTACATGGACATTGGCCAGCATCCTGACCCCTGGGCTGGGCCAGCTTCAGGGGGTTCCTTAGTGGCACATGAGTTGGGGTACTAGTTAGAGAGCAGGAGAAAGCTCCCAGGGACAACTACACTGCAGGAAAGGTAGATCTGTGTCTCCTAAATCTGGGCTGGGTTCTCCTGAGACTTGATACACAATAGACTTCACAGGCAGTCACCTAGGACTTGGGCTGGCTCCCTGTACATTTGTCTCCTGATAATTTGCCAAGAGACTGAAGGACGTAGGAGCTGCCTACGGGACTTGGGAAGCTGGCTGAAGTCTGCTTCCCTGTCTCAGTTACCCTACTAACCTGGTCTGACCTGCCTCTGATCCCTTCTTGCCATGCCCAGAATAGCTCTGGCTAGTGCACAGGCTAGAAAAAATATAGCATGGGTCTCCTGCCCCTGTGTCCCTGCCAGCCTCAAGGCCCAGCAGCCGGTGTGTGTGAGGGACTGTAGTGGAGGTCAAGGAACCTGCTGAGCTGGGGCTAGAGGGATCTCAGTGGCCAATGGAAATGAAGCCATTGCTAGCAACCCTTGGCCAATGGCTATCCTGATAGCAGGTCTGGCAGAGTTCCTCAGATAAGTGGAAATGACAAAAAGCTTCCTCACATGGCTTCTAAATCACATTTGTTCTGGGAAGCTGCTGGATGTAGGAGACAGCTCTGATGAGTCTCTGCTTCTAGTCAGCTCATTATCCCCCCCCCCCCCGCTCCAGCAGACCCATCTTCTACTGGGTAGACTGAGGCAGGGTCCTGATCCTATGAAGGTGGAGTTTGTCTACTAATTCTATCAAATCGGTGTTCCTTGACTTGAGTGATGACCCCTCCCCCATAAACAGCACTCTCCCAGATGCCCCTGATCCTGGGTAGAGGAGGAGCCCAGCCTGCCCCACCCACGGCTGGGCATATTACAGGTCCACACATTAGCCTTCTGAAAATGACCTTGGAGTGCAGTATCTGGGTGCCATCAGTCCTTTCGTAGATAACCATGGGATCTCATGGTAGCTGAGGAGTCTCAGAGGGAAGAGTGTTGGGTGGGGCGAATGGGCGAGCGGGGGCAACTGTGTTTTTAAAGAGTGTTGTGTTTGAGGGGATCTGGGGACCAGAGCTTTACAGCAAGCTCCAGCAGGTAGCTAGGAGTGCTGGGACCAGGGCCAAGGTCACTGGGGTAGCAAAGCCAGCACCGTTGCAGAGGTAGTACTGGCAACAGGAGGTGGCTGATGCATGCTTGGAGTAGCCATCATACACGGTTTCAAAGCAGCTGGGCACACAGGACTTCCTCACCTTCATCCGGTACGGGGTGAAGTCTGCAGGGGACAGACACAAGAAGGTTACACTGAGAGGATCAGGACCTTGGATGGTTCAATCTTAGCTTGTCCACCACTGCAGGTGGAAGATTCCCTCCAGGATGCCCGACTCACAAGTTCGTGTGGTCATACAGTAGGTGGCCATGGCTGGGCAGCGCATGGGTTTGAAGCAGTTGTCTCCATTGTAGGCACACACGTGGCACTCCAGAGCCTGGGCTGTGGACCAGGATGGGGGTCAGAGAGCAGGAAGAAATCCTCTTCCTGACAGTCAGACCCCAGCTGTCTCCAAACAACCTCCTATTCCCACTGCATGCCAGATCAGGACATCCAGACGGCAAGAGAATTCTGGCCAGCCTGCCCTCTCTCCACCTGACTGTCCCAGGGCCCCTCTAGCCTCTGTCCACCTTACCCACAGGCAGGCCCATCAGAGCCACCAGGAACACTGTTAGCAGGTAGGTCATGACGGAGGTACAAGGACAGTGCCGGAGTGAACAGGAGGACAGCAGCAGTCCTGGATCCAGCTCAGGCCAGGGAAGAAGCAGGGCACAGAGGCCCTGCTGGAGCTCGTGGTCTCCTAGTGAAAAAGCAACCCTGCACAGATGATGACAGAGACTTGTAATGACAGCTGGGCTGGGGCAGGCACAAGAGCCTCCCAGCTCAATGGACATCACTGATGTCCAGTTACCTGGAAATGGGGGGAGGCAGTGGGATATAGAACATTCTAACAGAAGACCAAACGAAAGCAAAAGTGGAGTGGAGGGAGCTAAAGAAGGGGAGGAATGGACAACATCAATAAAAATCGGGAGGCCCCGGGGTCCTTGAATGCCAAACACAAAGAGAACTTCACCCAGGGGGTCTCTTTTTGCAGAGGCCTTAGGGAGACTTGGCACGCAGTCTCTTTCTGGCAAAGCCCAGAGTGCAGGAGGCTCGCCAAAATAAGACTGGAACCCAGGTTTGGTCTCTTCATGGGGCAGGGGTCCCTCTCGCGTTTGCTCTCGCAGCGTGAAGTCTCCCCAACCCCCACGCGAGCAGGAAAGTGTAGAACGCTGTGCCAGTCCTTTGCCACAGCGGAAGGGGCCATGATGAGTGCTCAGCTCCTAAAAATGGCTCTATGGATGCACGCCAGACTATGCTTGCCCAAGACAGAGCTCCATAGGCTGGGTCTGGTGTTTGGGACTGTTGGAGAGGCATGTGAACTAATATTCTCCTCCCTGTCTATAGACTCGGGCCGGTCCCTGCTCTAGGGGTACCAAAATACTCTCCCGGAAGACAACCTATCCTTTATGACCCATTTCCCAGGTGACAGTCCAGGATGCCGAGGTCCTGAATCAGGCCAGGCCTGCGGCTCGGGTGAGCCTGCCCCCTCTCGGGGAGCTCCGCCCGAAAGACTGCAGTCTTGCTTGGGGAGCACTCCGGGGGCGTGCTGGGTGCGGAGTAACCTCGCCCTTGCCCTTCACCACCACAATCCCTATCGTCATGGAAACTCACCCGTGGCCGCTCCCAGATCCCTCCGGCTGTCTGACTGGAAATCTGTACACACTTCGCCCGGTGTTTGTACCGCATCGCAGGCAGGCCAAGTAGGCTCAGCTGTGGCCACAGATCCGCAATGCCTGCTCACTACTTGCCCCACCCCACCCCGCCCCCAGGACACACGCTCCGCCCCTGAGACCGCTCAAACCCCGCCCCCAGCCTGCCTTCTGTAGGCTCAGTCTCCTGGATAAGCTTTTTCTGGTAATGGCCCTAGTGAGCAAAGCCTGGGCATCGCTAGGCACCAGGATGCACCCACTCATGTGCAGATTCACAGTAGCGCTCCAGAGGAGAGTGCACACCTCCTGGACTTTCTCCTCAGGTTTTGTCGGAGCTCTCCTCACCCCTGCTGCTCTGCTCCCGCAGTCCAAACTGCACTGGATGCGCATGCTGACTCTGGGAAGAGGCACCACCTGGACAAGACTTCACTGCACCTCTGTCCTTATGTGGGATCCGTAGCAACGCTTGTGAGCAAGTCTTAGAGGAATCCCATGGCATCAAAAGTGTACCATTAAATAATAACTCTACGGAGCTAAAATTCATTTTATTTTTATTGTGTTTCGAAAGCAGCCAAAATTTAATAGTTCTTCACGAATCCTACTTTTTTTTCTGTTATGTGAGGAAGAAAATAAAACCTGCAGCATCAGCGAAGAGTGCACAGAGCACCCCTCCAGCAGGTACATATGCACATACAAGGAGCCTTAGAACTAAGACAAACCCCCCAGGGGAGTAGGCCTGGGAGGCAGAGGCAGGTGGATTTCTGTGAGTTCGAGGTCAGCCTGGTTTACAAAGGAAGTTCCAGGGCAGTCAAGGCTAGTTGCACAGAGGAACCCTGTCTCAAAAAAACCAAATAAAAATAAAAACAACTGATACACTCTAGTCCCCGAGAAAACATACCTGTTCCTCCAAACCATCCACAAAGACCGTGTGGCAGCGTGCATGAGAACGGCCCCCGTAGACTCATATGTTTGAGTATTTGGTCCCAGTTGGGGGAGGGCGGACTAAAAGATGTGCTCTTTTTGGAGGAGGTATGCAGATGTATGAAGACTCACACCATTCCCAGATAGCTCTTTCTGCCTCCTGCATGGGAATCAAGGCTGAGCTCTCAGCTCTTCCTACCGCTATGCCTTTGCTCCCCTATTCATGGGCTCTACCCTTCCAAAGCTGTAAGCCAAAATTAAGTGCCTTCTTTTATAAGTTGCCTCGGTCATGGTGTTTTGTCACACCAATAGAAAAGTAACTCCAACAGACCATATTCTGAGCCATCAAATGAATCTCAATGCATGCGTGGGCAAGGATCAAATCAAACAGTCCTTTCCATGGATGGTAAGGGACTCTGATTAAAAATCAGGCTATACAAGCCTGACAACTGAGTTTTAGCCCTGGAACCAACTGCAGAAGGACCGAACCAACTCCTGAAAGTTGTCCTCTGATTCCTCTGCTGCGGTATGTGTGTGCCTGCACTGTCTCCCAAATAATAGAAATAATATCAGTGATGACAACAAAGGTTTAAAAATTATCAGAACAAAAGTTTTACAAATGTCCAGGAGCTGTGTAACAATACACTTCTAAATAACCCATGGGGCAAGGATAACATCAATCAGGAAGTCAGAAAATATTCCTGGCAGATGCGGAAGACAGAGCCCATCACAGCCTCTGATGCAGTCACAGGGAGACGCCACGGAAGCAACTGTTGTAGGAGATGCCAAGGAAAGAATGCTGCAGGAGAGAGAACGGTCCCCGATGAATCAGTGCAAATCAAACCCAAAGGAGGCAAAACATAGTAAAACATGTGCAGAGCTGGAGAGACAGCTCAGTGGGTAAAGTGCTCATTGTACAAGTCTGGAGACCAGGGTTCAGATCCCCAGTACCATAGAAAAGCCGGTCTCAACGCTCTGGATACGGAGTGTCCATGCACTGTTAGAACAGAAGGCACCATCTGAAGAAATGTTATTCAGAAATGATGTTTGGAGACACCAAAACTTCTGTACTTGGGAAAACAAAGCAGGTTCTGTTGCTCAGAAAAAGCTGGGCTGAGTGGTGTCTGCCTGAAACCACAGTGCTGGGAAGTGCAGGCTGAGAGATCACTGGGGCTCCCTAGCCAACCAGTCCAGCCAAATCTTCGGGATCCACTTTTCAGTGAAGCACCTTGAGTCAAAAATATATATGGTAGAGAGTAATAGGGGAGATACTCAGCATCAGCCTCTGGTCTACACACACACACACACACACACACACACACACACACACACACACACACACACACACAGGCATGCACACACAAATGCACACACATACATACATACTAAAAGCAGAAAAGGGAAGAAATAAGTGAAGTAGAAAAATCAAAACAGTAAGAGAATTGATCAATTCGAAGGCCAGTTCTATGAGTATGC
This sequence comes from Uromys caudimaculatus, assembly GCA_028551405.1. NCBI lineage: Eukaryota > Metazoa > Chordata > Mammalia > Rodentia > Muridae > Uromys > Uromys caudimaculatus. The sequence goes on along the minus strand of CM052718.1, from coordinate 26,234,234 downwards.
CCAGAAGGGTCACCAGCCCCCTTTTGTCTATGGCTGAACCAGAGAAAGGGCTTGCCAGAAGCCAGACCTAAGTGAATGACTTGAGGAACAGGCAATGGGCAGTCTTTATGTTCTTTGTGAGAGATGGGCTATTAGTCTGAGCTTCCAGCTAGACTTATAGGTCACACTCTTTGGGATGGCAAGGACAGTAGATGCTCTGGGTAGGCTGGCCTCTTAGAAGACATGATCCGTTGATTTTTTTAAGTCCCCTACCTGATCTTGGAAGTGGTGCTTGGTTGCACTGCGTGTCTTTTACTAAAGCAAAAGGAACAGTGTCTCTCCCTGTCCTACATGGTTCAGAGATCTGCCCTGACCTTTTTGTGGGGTTGCTGCTTTGCAGATCCAATTGCACCCAGGGTTCTTAGACTCTGCTGCTGCTGGTAGGTGCCTTTCTGCAGCTGCCTCCAGCTGGGATTGCCACTGAGGCCCTTCTGTTGAGCCTGGGCTCCTGTAGAAGGAAATGAGGGACAGGAATGCCAGCTTCCTCTGACCCCGGGCTCTGTTCACACACACAGGGTTGTGTGTAGCTGGAGAGAGCTTCCAGCTTTGCAGATCCTGCCAAGAGCTGGTCAGCCTGGTCAGTGGGAGTGAAGTTAAGTTAGGTTAAGCCTACGAGTACCAGAGAATCTGTCCAGTGGGATCATACAGTGGAAGTCAGAGCTGGGATGCCTGTAGACATGACAGAACTAGGCTAGGAGATTCGGCTGTTCTGTGGCCTCTTGCCAGCTGCAGATGCTGTTGTGTTCCATGGGAACTCCTGTTTATTTAAAGATTTTTATATATGTGAGTACACTGCACATTGATGCTGTCTTCAAACACACCAGAAGAGGGCATCAGACCCCATTACAGATGGACCATGTTGGACCATGTGGTTGCTGAGAATTGAACTCAGGACCTCTGGAAGAGCAGTCAGTGCTCTTAACTGCTGAGCCATCTCTCCAGTCCCCTTGAGTCCACTCTTCAGTGGTGGCTATGTAACTTTTCCCTACTAATTGGAACATGGAGGAGGTTAGGCTTGTTGAGACTCCAGACATACAGGGGGTTTACAAGGCTCAAGAAATAAATAAATCTCCCAAGTCTCAGGAAGCCCCGAAGCTTACAAGATTCATCAGCTCTTCTCTCCCAGGCTTCTACAGGTGGAAGATAGGAGACTCTCTCTAAGATGCACCTTTCATGAGCTGTCCCCTAGGCTAGGGTGAGAGCTTTAGTGACATAGCTACCTTTGAGTCACCCATGTCTGTAAGTAACCATTCACACGCACTCCTTTACGTAGCCTCCAACAGACCTGGGCGAATTGTTTTTTTTTTTTTTTTGCCATCAGTGCCATGTCTGGGGTTCATGGCTCACCAGAAAAGGACACACAGCAGCTGTCCTTTACATGTCAGCTGTGGCAAGCCATCATAGACCCAGCTGGTGACACTGGCTCTTCCCTCTATCCTGGATCTAGGTGGTCCCTGGGCTTCCCAATCTCTGGGGTGGGGCCACATTCTTTCCTGTCTCCAGGGAGTGTGGTCAGGGATCTTCACCACTTAGCATTCCTGTGACTGGCCAGATGGGGGACACTTAGGAGTCACTTCCCTCCTCCCAGAGTGTTTCCACACTTGGAAATGGTTAGGACTTCAGCTTGGGCTCTCCTAGACCTCTTCTGTGCCCGATCCCCGTGTGCAGGTGACTTTCTATACCCAGAATACTCGGAGCATCTGCAGAGAGGAGCAGGAAGTGCTGCAGATGGAATGTGGATAGCAAAGAATCCCCTCCTGACAGGTGTTTGACTCTGCTGACCACTAGGAGGCGCACTGGCACCAGGCTTGGCCCTCAACTCCAGGAATGGCAGTCCCAGGGAACAGCCACTACACAGAAGCCCATAAAGGGTGTCTCCCGTGGCTCTTGGAAAGCTTCCTAATTTCTTGGGTTGGGGCATGTTTCTTCTTGCCTTTCCCTCCATCTCTCTTGCTCATGGTGGATGAATGTCCTACAGTGTCTGGTATACAGGGCAGTGGCTCTAGAGCAAGCCAGCTCCCATTTACAGGCAATGGTGGCTGAGTGTGGGAGTCTGTGTAAAATATCCCAGCCTCAGCAGATCCAGTCAGCACCTTGCTCCAAGTGAGGACCTGGAGGGGCCCAGAAAAAGAGATTCACTGGGCGGAGGTAACAGGACTCACCCAGGACCAAGCAGTTGCTTACCTAGACTTTGAGGCTTGGTGGCTTAGGGAGTTTGGATCATATATCACCTTTCACAGTCCTCTTTTGGAAGCAGGTTTAGTGTGCTTCAAGGTTTAGAGTGTAGGTGCATAAAAAGAGGAACCCTCACTATACCTCTGTCATTTGCAAAGGGCAGGGTTTGCCATACAGGTCCACATTTGTGGGCCTGCAGGATAGTAGCTATAGTGGAACAGGCTAGCCTGCTTAGCAGCAAGGAGGACTGCCTGTTTGGGTATTTGCTGAATACCTCTCCCACATCCAACCACACAGTCTCACCCCACTCAGGAAGCTACAGAAATCCAAGTAGCACCCAGGGGCCAAGGTAGCAGCAACAGGAACCCATTTCATGGGAAAGCAAGCAGTGGGTGATAGACGGTCTCTAGGGCTGTGCTCTGCTGAGTCCCCCTTCTAGCCTGCATCTCGTCAGCTTGTACCGAGTCACACCACCAACATACACATCTGGAAGAGTCCCTAAGGAATGAGTGAGGTCATCTGGTAACTGGACTCACCTTGGACCTTGGCTATGTGCAGTGCCCTCAAAACTCTATGAGGAACCTTGGGGAAACAGAATCTCAGGGTTGAAGCCTGGGTACACTATCCTTCCGCCCCACATGGGACTTGGAGAGAGTTTTCCCCTTCCAGGATGGAGATGCCTTCCAGGCCAGGTCCAGGCGCTACTGCATGCTGCCAAGGCTTGTCCAGGGTGGCATATACCAGAAGCTCTACCATCCCACTCACCACTCCACACAACTGCAGTAGTTTTAGATAATTTATTTCCAAGTAGAGGTTCAAGGTAGAAAAATAAATGGAACAAGTATAAAATCAGAGGAGATGAAGCATGTCTATTCCCCATCTTCCATGCTGGGGAGCAGGTCACATCTTCCTGTCCTGGGGCAGGCACTGTGCTATAGATGTCATCGCTCTTGGTGCCCACCAGGACCCAGCCCCAGCCTTGAAGGGCATCCCCCAGCCTTAGCATCTGGTGCCTCTATCATGGCCAAGGATGGACCATGGGGACCCTGGGTACTAGAAGGGAAGGGGCAAGGGAAATTCCAAGCAGTGCGTTACAGGCAGAGAGCCATAATAGCGAGAAGACCGAGGCTCGTTGCCAGGCCCAGGGTGCCACTGCTGAGTAGGGTACGCGCGGGTGCAGCGTTGTGCAGATTCTCATTACACAGGTCACCCTGGCAGCATTGTGTGACCTCGGAACCACTGCTGATGTGGCCCTGCTGGCTGTAGTCGGAGTTGCAGGAGGTTGCACAGTCTTTCCTCACCAGGTTCCCATTCAGAGGCTCCACTGCACACAGGAGGGGAAAGAGCGTCAGGCCTGGCTTACTGTGCACCCTGGCTCCTACAGAGCATCATCCATTCTTGACCCCCAGTAGCACCATGACCGGCCCATCCTTAGGATCAAACCTAGGGCTCATCCCTTGGCCCTGAGGGACTTGGGCTGCGACTCACCTGCGGTGACGGTTTTGCAGTAGTAGGAGTTGGGAGGACAGACCTGAGGTTTCTTACAGTTGGTACTGCCATTGCACACATGACATTGGAGTGCCCAGGCTGAAGGAGGAGAGTTATCGAGTCAGTCAAGTAAAGGCCTTCGGAATTTGTCACCCCAGCTACTGCCCTGGATGCCACAAAGCTTGTGTCTGTGTTTAGCTGGGAGGGTGTCTAGATATCCCTTGGAGCCCTAGAGATAGGAAGTTCTATCCATTGCCATCCCTGGGCAGAGGTAAGGAAGCAGAGTAGAGAGAAGACTTTTCAAGGACCTCAGGATATTCCTGGTCTTTACTAAGCTTCCCCCACCCCAAAGGTTTGAGTTCTAAAGAGCCTGGAGAAAGACCACCCTAGTATTGCCCAGGACAGATAAGAGGTAGCAAAGGTGGTAAGGGAAACCTCTCAAGATACCTCCAGCTCTCCTCTCTCAAAACACTCGTTTTCTAAGGGTCAGTGTTAAAATTCCCTCACTCTGAAATAGTGTGTTTTTATGATCCGGTGAGTTAAGATGTTAAACTCATTTTGTTTTCAATTTCAAGAGACAAGTACCCCTCACCATAAGTGTTCTCTGAGCCTAAATTCCAACTTCTTACATTTGATGAGACCCTGTCAAGCCCAGCCCTGTCTAGTATCAAGACAAAGCTACCCACCCCTTCCCAGTGCAGCCTCTCACCTGGGCTAGTGGCCACAGCCAAGGCGAGGAGGAGGATCAGAGCTGTCTTCATCCTAAACACCGTCTGGAAGCAGTGGGGGCCCTTTCTTTCCCCAGATCTTATAGATGGGGCAGGAGCCGTGGGAGGAGTGAGGGCAGGCCAGATCGCAGCATGCAAATCAGGGCCCACCCCACCCTTCCGGGCCCCATGCCCAATAGCCCAGAACAGGTCTGGCTCCTGCCACCTAGAGGGACTGAAGTTCCTGGTCCCCTCAGCGCTACAGCCTCCCTGAGCAGGGCTGGCTGTGGAACAGAAGCCTGGCAAACCATTCTGGTTCTTGCTCCAGACACTGGATGCTCCTGCTGTTGTCTCTGCCACTCTCTCTGGCTCTCCGTTTCCTTGTGGATTGCGTGCCTGTACCTGGGTCACCTTGTCTTTGCCTTTCCATTTCTGTCTGTTACTCTCAGCATCCAATCATCAGTGGGTAATTCCTTCAGTCGCAGCCTATGCTGGATGTCTCGATACCCACAGGTTGGGAGGGACAGAGCTTAGATTCCTCTGTTCTGGGTTCAGTGCTTGGTTGACCCAGTGGTTCCTTGATGACGATGTGGAGGGGACTGTGGGGTGGGGAGAGAGAAGTGAGAGTCTCTGTGTGTGCTGGGTATGGCCAGGTTAGGGGCTATGAAGATTCCAGACCATGGGGGTTTGGCCATCCCAGGAAACTGGGCAGGGACAGGGTAGGACAGGGTCATCTGAGGAGCAACAAGCTCTGGAGGCTTCTCACTGCTGTGCAAATGTGAGTTTTCCTCCACTCACTTCCTCACTTCCTCCTTCTGCTTGGGCTTCAGGCCCCATTCTCATTGATCCCTCACCCCCATTCCTCACATGATGGTAGTGAGGACACTGCCATTCTCCCACCTTGTACTATTGCCTGTGTGTGTCTGCCTTGTTTTTGTGTGTCTTAGAGCTCCTCTGGCTGACCTCAGAACCTAGGACCACAGGCAGGTGCTGATGAAGGCTTCTGTCATGACCCCTGAGATCCACCTAATGTTCTCTTTGTGTGTATAGGAGACATTCTTTGCCCTATGACTCTAGTTCTTAGTGGAAAGGTAACTAACCCCTAGCTGCTGATTCTGTCTACTCATCTGGGGGTAGACTAAGTGGGCCCTATAGGATCCTCCCTCTGCTCCTGCCCTGGAGATCCAGACTATTGGCAATGGGCTAAGCACAGACAAAGATTAGTGTTGGACCTGTCCCACTAGTATCCCTGAAAAGTAGATGGACAAGCACCAAGGATGGGCAGGTCAGAACCTACTTCAGGGATGGTTGGCCTGGGCCAGGCTGAGATTCTTGGAGCCCTATAGACCTTTGGGCCAACCAAGACTCTTGGCCCCTCCTCTCTGCTTTCTCTGGAACTAGCTGGCTCCTGAGACGAATCAAGTGAAGTAAAGTTTTAACCACTTGTTGGTATCAGTGAACAAGTGTCCTCGGAACTTCCATGTGGTTCTTCTTGAAGTAGTTTTTGGACTTGGTAGGACCTGAAATCTGGAAGTGGCTTGGATAAGAGCCCCTGGAGAAGGCTCATCTCTGTCCCATGCCTTCCCCTGTTTTGCTAAGTAATAGCTGGCTCCCTGGGATTTGCTTATGGAAGCTGGAATGCTACAGGAAAGGCCTGAAATTCAGAGTCCTGCTTCCTTGGAAAGGTCCACCCAGCTCCAGCCCCCCTCCCTGAATACATCAGACATAGGGAGAATGGGTGGGTAGAGGGATAGGAGGGTGGTTCCAAGCCTTGAGAACAGAACTTGGGTCTCCATGACAGGGCGGTGACAGAGGAGTTGGCTAACAGGGGAAGATGACTCACTGGGAAACTGCCAGAAAAACAGGTTTGGAGTTTCTCCTGAACTCGGTGGAGTTCTGGGGTCTGGGAATAAAGGGTAGAAAAGAAGTGGGGGTCTGGGCCTGAGACAGAGCAGTGTGCCGCAGGCTTCATGCTCACACTCTGGGTAAGAGGAGATATCTGCACGCTTGCTTGCTCCCAGGGACCTCAGACTTCATGATGGCCATGGGTCTTGAATCTGGAGGCCCTAGGTGAGGTCCACATCCATGGTGGGAAGGATCTTTGTCTTTGGAAGGTTTGCTAGGAGGATGTGTCCGCTGTCTATCCCCAGCTGGGTTCTACAGAAATATAAAACAGCCACATACTAAATTTGCCCTTAGGAAACTGTGTGATTCTGGTGACAGGAGTTCTTTGGGTATTGAGGCAGTCAACAAGGGTCCTGTTGGAGGCGGTTCCAGATGGAATGGGCACAGGAACCATCAATTCCTTCACATCTGCCTTCTGTACCCCCTTCATGCAGAATCATTGCTTCGTGCAGACCCTCTTTGTCCTGGTTCGTAGCTCCCGGGTCTGGGGCTGAGACCTAAACTCCACCTTGGACATGCTGGCAGAAGAATATTGCCCAGGAAGCGGGATGAGTGGGACACAGGGCAGGGGGCACGATCATCTGCCCCTCACCCTTGTCCATTCCCTAACCTCATTAGACTGACCAGGAAGTTGAGAGACAAGCCTGGACTTCTGTCTGGAGCAGAGGTCACCCTGCTCATGTCCCTCCCCCTTGCATTCATGAATGTGACACAGAGATAACAAGGACCTCGTGAGCGGCCCAGAGGGAAGGCATATGGGTGAAAGAAAGTGCAACAGAACACCACAGCCCTTCTGAAAGTACAGTCCAGGGCCTTTTCCTGGCCTGAAGAGAGCACTCAGTAGACAGGTCAGATTCAAACACCTTTGGGTATAAGGTGTAGACACACTCCAGGATCCTCCAAAGTCACTCTGTACTTCAAAGCACTTCATTCATTCATTCATTCATTCATTAATTCATAATACTTTATAAGGACCTGCTGCACTCTAGTCACTGCTTGTATAAGGGACACTGAGGGAGGAGAGAGGCAAGCCACAGTCCTGTGCCAGACTAGTAGGAGAGAGGGACATAGATGTCACTGCTCTGTGTAGTGCACTGAATGAGTATGACAACTAGAGAGGTAGGGAGCTGGAGCAGTCTAGGAGGACTGACTTATGTAGATCTGTCTAAGCTGGGACCTGAGGTTGGTGCCCATCAGCTGGTGGAGAGGACACTAGACAAGGGCACCAGAGTCTTGGCTTCCCACGCCACACCTTTGCACTAGCTCTTTTTCTGCAAGGCCATGTAAGTGCTCTATGAGTCAGACAACAGAATGAGGAGTGTTTCCCTGGGGCCCCTTCTGTCCTTAATCACACAGGTAGAGCCTCAGATGACACAGAGTCAGGCAGAAAGAACCCTGGTCAGCATCACTGAAGAAAAGGAGCCATCACTTGGCCTCTGGACCTGGGGCTTTCCCTACACAACCCTTTCTCCTGACACAGGAGTAACCTTTATGCATAGAGCCACAAACTAGACATGGGTACTGCTCACTTGTCTGGCACCTGTCATAGCGTTCACACACCTCGAATTATCCTCGGAGGCTCTGGCCACCACCACCAGTTCC
>CM052718.1:26205495-26225818 GCA_028551405.1 Uromys caudimaculatus | reverse complement strand
GCCAATCAGTGGAGGACACGCTGCCTCAGGGCTATATAGCAGCGCCATTCTGGGGCCCTGGGGTCTTCCTCCTTTCATCATGCAATAAACGCATTGCTGCAGAAGGATCCGTGTGTCCGCGTGGGTTCTTGCTGGCGAGAGGTGCGCAGGACAGCATCTCTGCCTTCTGGGCCTTTGTCCTTAGCCTATGACTTCCACTGATGTGATCTGTTGTTGGGAGACTAGAAGTTACCCTGTAAGAGAACGCTGAGATTGTCAAGGATGGGAGTCAAAGTTGGCAAGACTGAGGGTGGCAGCTCAGGAGCCTGTGACACATGGGTAACTTAGGGGATAGGAGAGAATGTGGGGAGAACAACTCCAGTTCTTCCCTAGAGGGAAAGGGACATCTCACCACACGACTGCCCTGTTGACCTGCCTGTCATTAGCACTATCCTTGGAGCAGGTGGCTGTCCTCACATGACTGGTGGGAGGCCTGGCCCTGCTCCTTCATCCTCGGGTGGTTGAGGCTGGATCAGGAGGCTCAGCCAGGTGCCCTCAAGGATCCCACTTTGGCGCTGGATCAAGGGCAAGGGTGTGTTGCTTGTGAGGAGTTTGCAAGGTGCTGTAGTCTTCTCTGGGTGTGGAAACAGCCTCAGGACAGGGAGGAGGGTCCTAAGCTGCCCTGCCAGGGAGCTCTCAAGAAGTATGCTGTCTGCACCCAGAGTTACATAAGAGGGAGGAATGGGCAGGTCCTTGGAGTGCAGATACCAGTGCCCAGAGTAGAGGGTACATCATATACGTGACCAGGTCAGATGGCCAGCTGGGCAGATGGAAAGAGTTAGACAGAACTTCCTACTGGTTGTCACACTGGGCTTGATCCCAGGGTTAGCCTTCCATTTCTGGCTATACTAGGACCAGCCTTAGCCCGGGAGAGTTCTAGTTGCGTCTTCCCCACCCTGGCCTCAGCTGACCTGGGGAGCCAGTGCTTCAGTGGTCCCTTGTGTGCACCAGCCTCTTCCAGATACACCCTCCGCAGACCCTGGGGCTCCAAGCCAACTGCCTTACCTCTCAGTTAACCCCATGATTCCCAAGCTTGAAAGCGATGGCTATGTCCCCAGCTTCACCGTCTTCAAATCACTTCTTTCCTAGAGCCAAGGCCTTGACCTTAGACATTGCTGAATGGCGTCCCTCCTGCTGACCTCGTTGCTCTTAGGATCAAGCCCAGTCTCTTTACCTTATTGTCCCAGCCTACCATTCATCCATTCATTCGCTCATCCACCTATCCTTTACCCACCATTCATCCTCCATCCATCCACCTATGGATCTATGTATCCTTGCCCAGTTATCTTCCTCCCTCCATCCATTCATTCATCCACCCATCATCTGCATACCCATCTGTCCATCTACATCAGCCCACTGACTCGTCCTGGACCACCCAATCTGGCACAGTCCCCTTCACTCCACCAGTTGTCCTAACCTATTTGTCTTCTTGGGCCTTGTTCATATTTCATGTCTCGAAATTCTCTTTGCTGTCTTTCCTGAATGGTGTCCTGAAAATCTGAGTCCTACTTAGGCTGGCCATTCCCCTTTCTACTGCCCCCTTTCCAGGGGCTTTACACTCTTAGCACCTGCAGGCCCCTCAAGCCACCCCCAAGCTTTGCATGTGCTATGCCACTGTGGGGCAGGAGCCCTGGTACTTTCCCACGGCAGCCAGTATTACTGTCTCCCTGTAGGCCTCTTCCTCCCTCTGCTTTGGCAACCCCTAACATGGATTGGCAGCTTTGCTGGCAGTTAGCATCTCTTGCCACAGGGCAGGGTGAGTCTGTTGTCATTAAGGGATCCAAATGTAGCAGGAGGCTTGTCTTCAGGAGGCTCCCTGAGTGTGCTGACTGCAGATGTGTGGGCACCCTGAGGAGCTGAGAGAGCTCAGGCTGCCTACATCATCTACCTCCCCAGGAGCTGTAAAGGTTGATTGGAGGGTATTCTAGAAAGTTCTGTGTACAACCACTTCCTCTTCCGAGACCAAGAAGGGTTCTTAGCTTGGTGACAACCTGTCCCCCTGCCCTGCCCGACTTTTGAAAACTGAACCCTGGGAGGAGACTGTTGCAACCACACAATGGGGACTGGCTGAAGGGTGAGGCCCATCTGGTTAAACTGTGGGAAAGTTGGTCAGACAGGAGAGGGCCTGATGTTCCTGGATGGTTGCCTCACAACTCTAGGCCCCAGACTCCAGAGGAGTAGGCTGGCCACACAGGGAAGGTGTACCTAAGAGATGCAGGGGCTGAGGATGCTCAGGTTTCAAGGGGCCTTGCTCAGCACCCTCAGCTCACTCAGGACTCTCAGCCCTCCCGACCTTTCTTGCCCTCCACAGCTGCAGGTATGTGATAAGGTGAGAGCCCTCTCTGTTGTCCTAGCTTGACGCTCCCAAGACTTAGGAACCAGTGCTACAAAATGCTGCTCAGTGCATGGTTCTGACTTAGGCAGTCTTTGAGGGCATTGTGAAGCAGGGCACTTGAGTCTAGACACTAAAGGACTGTGGCCCTGGGAGGTTAGGAGGCATCTTCTGGAACTCGTGAAAACCCACACAGGGAGGTAGCAAGGAGGGAAGGAGTGGGTGTGTCCTGGCTCCATTGCCTGGAGTTGCAGCAGGCGACGGAAGGGATGCTGAGTGGTAGAGCCAAGTACCATTCTCCCAGGAGAGGAAAACACTATCTGAGGAGGCTCTGTGCCAAGCCCAGGTAGTGGAAGTCATCCCTGCTAGGCAGATAGGACACTCACTATTGCTTACCTATCCTGGATGTTTGTCCTTGTCGCCAGGAAATATGAGGCAAATACTGTACCTCTGAGTTCTATCTCCAGCTTCAGATGTAAAAGGGAACGGCAAAGAGACATATCTTTTAGCCTCTGGGAAAGAAGCAGAAGAGCAGGGTGGAGATCTGGGGCTGGATAGGTAAGCTAGCAGGGCAGGCAGTTCCCACAGGCCTGGAGACAGGGAAAACTCAGGGGTACAAGCTCCAAACCTGAGCAAGCACTAGGCTGCCCCATACAAGGCAGAGCAGGCTCACCAGGTACTGGAGCACTGGGCAGATATGATCGTATTAAATGTCAACTTGAAAAAATCTACACTCACTTGGGAGATGAGTCTCTGGCCATGTCCATGAAGGATTATCCTGACTATATTATTTGAGGTGAGAGGACCTACCATGGCTGGGATCCTGAACTGCGTAAGTGGAGACCTGAAACTGACTAGGTAGGGGCTGAGAGAGGGTTCAGGAGTTAAGAGCACTGGCTGCTCATCCAGAGGAGCCTGGTTTGGATTTCAGCACTCACATGGTAGCTCACAGCCATCTCTAACTCCAGTTCCAAGGGATCTGATACTCTGACCTACCCAGGTACCAGGCACATATGTGGTACATAGATATGCATGCAGAGAAAACACTAATATGCATAAAAGAAACTATTTTAGAAGGGAACTGAGCAGCAAGCATGCATTTCTCTGTGTTTCTGGACTGTGGACTCAATGTGATCAGATGCTTCCATTTCTGGTTGCCTTGACCTCTTTACCATGATGGCCTGGACCTTGAAGGGTGAGCCAAAATAAACTTTTTCTCCAGCTGCTTTTGTCAGAGTGTTTTATTACAGTGACGAGGAAAGACAGCAGGGGTAGGGAATAAAGGTCTCCAGACTTGAAGGGCTCTGGCTTTGCCCCTCAAGAAGAGCCCCCAAGGAGACATGGCTTTGGGTGGCCTCAGAGTACTGGTGACTGTTCAGAAAGCTGAGGGTTTGCCATGCCACCAACCCAAAAGTATGGACTTTTGGGGACCCGGGGGCACTGTGACAGATGTGAGCATCTCACCAGGAGGAGCACCAGGGACATCATAGCTTGGAAGAGCTCTCAGGGGACCCTTGTAAGTTGGGGTGTGGTAGGAGTCTGTTTCCTCTATTTTGGCCAACAGGACCAGCACAGACACAGGAGACCTGAGTCCAAGGCAGAGGCACCACTCCTGCACCTGGGCTTATTTGTGCATTAAGAATCTCACCTCGCCCTGTCTCATGTCTACCTGCCTGTCTCTGAGGATAAGGTTGACCAAGGATAAGAAATGCCCAAGACCCAACACCTTAGACCAAGCAGATTTGCACATTTATTCTTCTCCTAGGACAGCACTGGGGAAGGGTTGGCAAGATGGTGCTGCCAGGGAGGAAAAGCAGGCTTCCCCATGCCCATCCCAACACCTGACATGAAGCCCCAGGTGATCTGCCTTACCCTACACACATACACACAGTGGGAAGTCAGGGGATCTTTGAAAAGCTGATGTTCAGTTAGACAGTGCCCAAACCTTACACTCATGTCTTATGCCAGGGTCACTTCATGCATAGAAGAAGCCCAGGGATCCAGATGGCCATATATAGTAGCATCCTTTCAGGCAAGGAGAAGGTAGTGTTGGGGAAACATCAGCTCTTCCTACTGAAGGTAGTTAGGCACTTCCAGGACTCAATAAAAGGCTGAGGTCTCATGGAGGTGAGGGTTTTTGGGAGGTATGTCCTTGTGTTGGAGGATTTCCTGAGGCAGGAGAGCTGAGCTCTGGGGCAGGAGCCTTTGGAACAGATGTCATTACTTCCTTTCTGTGAGAGAAGGGAAGACTGAATGTGTCTTGGGGTTAATGGCGAGAGAGAGAGAGTAACAGCCTGGGCTGGGGATAGGATGCTGCTGATGCTGCAGACAGATCCCCGATGATACCGGAAAGGCCACCTAGGCCCTCACCAGGCAGCTCGAAGCAGCACCCACAGTAGGCTGATAGAGGCGCTGGCCCATATAGCCCCAAGGCTGCCAGTCAGACCTGAGGCAGCACTGCGGTTGCACTGGCTGCCCTGACAGCAGGAGACAGAGAGGGCACGGCCATCTGAAGACACGGTGCTGTTGGGGCAGGTTGGGGCGCAGGACTTCATGACCAGGATGCCACCAGGGTTAGCTGTGGAAACAGGAGGAATGGCCATGGGTATTGTCCCCATAGTACCCACAGCTGTCACCACCCTGCCAGCTCTCAGGAAACCTGCAGCCTGGGGGCCACATGCTTTGAGGTAATTCCTGGGTCTCTGAGTGTTTGAGGTGGCAGCTTGGAGGTGTCCCAAAGAGCCTTGTGAATGGTGTCCTTCCTCAATGCCCGTGGGGACATGTCTTCTTTATGATGGACTGGCCTGTGTGATAGCTGAGGCCAAAGACTGAATTGAAGATTCCTCTCTCGGTCTCTGGGTCCCTCAGTTTCCTCTATTTTCCCTTTCCTGAGAGCTAATTCTCCTCTCTTTTCTCCACCCCTTCCTTCTCCTCTCCTCTGGATTCAGATACCAGAAAAGAGGCTTGGGCCCCATTTCGCTCTCACACTTCTTGGGTCTGGGATGCGCTAGATGGAATGAGTGACCATAAAGCTCCCTGGCCTACACAGGGGCCTCTAGGTCTCATGATCTTGAGGAAAACTGAGGCTGGGCTTACAAGGGTCCTTGGAAAAAGAGAGGTTTGGGGGTGTCTCAGGAAGGACCACTGTGCAAGACTTGCTTTGTTTCTGCATGCACATGGTGGGGATGACTTGCTTTGTGTATACACACACAGCGGGGACAGCAGAACTCCTGAGAACACATGGCCCTAGGAAAAAGAAGAACCTTCCCTTAACCTACACTGTTCAGAGGTTCTGGGAGCTATGACCCCAGCCCTGTGTGCAGGGGCCTCTAGCCTGGAGTTGGCCCAGATACCGTGTGATGGAGGTGAGATAACTGTTTCAGGATGCTTCTATGCCTTAGTTTCTCCACCTAGAAAATGAACAAAGGTGGAACCAGTCTTTGCCTCACCCTTCTTTAGGAAAACAAGAAAATTGTGGATAATTTGAGAGTTGGGCTGGAGTAAAGAGAGCATGGATAACATGTTAATCATTAGCTGGCAGTAGTTAGTGACCCAGCTCAGTGCCACTCTGAATCATCTGCTCCCGACCTTGGCCACACAGGGAGCCAAGACTCAGAGTGGATTGCAGAAGCTGCTCCTAGATGAAATAGGACCCAAGGCCATTGACAAGTGCTACAAATTGTTTCTACCTGTCCAGGCCCAGGAAACCCTCACTGTAGGGACACACAGCCTCCTCCTGGGGCAAAAGGGATGCTAGATTTCACATCTTGCAGTAAATGATCAATTCTAAAGTAGGGACCTTTACCATCCCAGATAAATCAGAAGTAGCCTCAGTGGCTGTGTGTGAAAGACTGATAGGAGTTATGGACACCGGGGGCACCCTTACTTGCCCAGTGTTTAGAGCGAGAAGGCCCTGGTAACCTATTTATCCTCTCTCCCTTGAAACCCAGCAGACAGAGGGGTCCCCTAACCCATGAGACTAACACACTGCATCCGCAGCAGACCACTAACATCATTGCATCCCTCTTTCTCCTTACCTTGGGGCCAGAACACTGAACAGGGGCAGAACAGATGCCTCTTTCTACCCACAATGGACTCTCCTACCAAAAGCTTCTTGTCCCCAGCCCCTGTTGCTTCTCCAGGGTACTTTCTGCTGCCTTCTGAAGGATGTCTTTAAACTCTGCTTGGCTGTGACCTCTGAGGACCTGGAGTAAGCAATAGCTTCACGTATCTCCATGTTCCCACATTCAGCAGACACTCTGGGAGGTGGATGGACAGATTACAGGCCAGATCGATGCGTGCTCAGCAAGGGGCAAATGCCAGAAGGGCAAGGACAGGGCAGGAGCCCTAGAATGGCAGATGGAAACTGTTGCCCAGCGACGGAACTATGGGGAACTCTGATTTCTGGGTACCCTCGGGCCTCACTGGTTTCCATCTTTACTTCAGCAGGGCTCCTCTGATTGAGTCTTTGTTAGATTTTGGCTGCTGGACAAAGATCCTATCCTTGCTGTTCTGTGCAATCAGCTGTGCCCTGGGCAATCGCTGGGTCTGCAGCCCACTAGGTCTTTACCTCTTGTAGCACAACTGTGGATAACTAAGGGCAGCTGCCCCTGGGCAGGGTACTCCTCTGCAAGGTGAGGAGGCTCCTGGAGGCAGTACAGTATATGATGCTTCCTCCTAGAGGCCAAGCAGCACAAGAACCAGCCAGAGTGTAGACAGAAGTATCACGCAGGGTCTGGGCTGGGTACTTGCATGGCTCTACCAGGATTAGATTGTCTGCCTCTTCATAAAATAGGGATGATTCCAAGTCTGGGCTAGAAGGGCCATGTCACCCCTGGGATTTGTAGGAAACTGTTCTTGTGGACAGCCCCAGGGCATACTGGGAAGCCACCTGACTTCCTTCCCCTCTTCCCAGAATGGGATCTTGGATGAAGCTGCCTACTGACCGTAGCACCTTTCAGTCACTGGTGCCAAAGGCCTCATGACCCAATACCAATGGCATCAGCAAAGAAAGGATCCCCAAACCCTTTGAGACCTATAGGTGACATTGTCCACCTGGATCTTCAGAGTCTGAAAAATCTGTCAGCTTCTCTGCTAACACCCACACTTTCTTCTGGGATCACTTCAGATAAGTGACCCCTGCCCCCAGCTATTCCAGCACCAAGCCTGAAATCCATCATAGCCCAACATACAAACTCAAGGCTCCAGCTAGGCCCCACTACTCAGAAGAGAAGCAGATGGGCCATGGGATGCAGGAAGGAGGGAGTCTGGCCTGGGAGTGCAAGGGACAGTGCTACTGTCAGGGATTCTCAACAGTGGCAGGATTGAATTCTAGGGTCATGGCAGGGTAGCCAGGGGCAAAGGCTATGGCTAGCTGATTGTAGACAGGGATTTGAGTGAGCAGTGAAGGTCCAGAGGGGCCTGGAATACCAGGCTGTGATGCCAGTATCGTCAATAGTTCAGCTTACATCCAATCCTCATCCCACCTAATCGTCAGCCTAGTTTGAACTGTAAACTAGAGAATGATGGTGTCCCTAGGATCTGAAGTGGTGATACTGGGGGCTTCTGATATGGAGGATGGAAAGAGGCCAAAGGGGGCTGGAAAGCACTTGTGTAGTGCTGGTGGGGTGGGATGGGGCCTGCATGGCCCAGGGTACTCACTGGCCCGAGTGATCACACAGTACTTGTCCGTCAAGGCGCACTCCACGAGAGACTCGCAGTTCTCGTGCCCACAGCACACATGGCAGTGCAGGGCCCGGGCTGGGGGGAAGCACAGGCCATCAGTCTGGGCTGGGGCTCGGGCTAAGTGCCCAGCCACCTGCCTAGTGGCCCACTCAAGGTCATACTCTCTGATCTTCCTCTCCCCTCCAGGAGTTCCCCCAGTCCTTTGGGAGGGTTTGAGAAGCTAGGACCTTCATGGTAGTGATTCTGACATGCTTCTCCCTGTATCCCTTCTGGCCTTGTGTATGTCAGTATCAAAGGGTCAGCTTGAGTTACAGGAAGGTGTGTGGAGTGATGGCATGCTACCCTCAGGCTAGACTCAAAGGTTTTCTGCCTAAAGCTTCTCTGGCACCTATGAACTCCCACACTTAAATGCCTCTCTTCTCTGTATTTATCTCTCTGTCAAGGAGTCTGAGAACAATAGTGATTATAGAAGAGCTTTATTTCCTAAATGGGGGGCAGGATCAGACGGGTAGGTAGATGTATGTATGTATATACATATGAGTGGGTGGGTCAATGGATGGATGTGTGCATAGGAGGGTGGGAGAATGGGTGAATGGATAGAGAGATGAAAATATGTATGTATGGTTGGATGAGTGGAGAGATGGATAGGTAGAAAGGTAGATAGATTGAAGCATGGATGCCTAGATGGGCAAATGGATGGATGGACAGATGGGTGGGTGGATGGGTGGGTGGATGGGTGAGCGTGCAATTATAATGACTAGATGGATAGATGAGTGGATGGATGCATGTGTGAGCGGATGAGCAGAAGAATAGGCAGATGGATATGGGGAGAGGGTGCATGGATGGATGGGTAGATGGGTTCATGCTTAGTGGATGGGTAGGTAGAGGGACAGATGGTGGACTGCAGAAGGGATGGAGTATCAGGAGGAAATATAAAGGAGGTGATTTAACCTCTAATTCTTATGACCCTTAATGCGATCGATGGTGTCCTCACTTACAATGTGGGATTAGTAGTGTTCTTGGTCTTTTCAGATGATAAGATGACAGAATTCATAATGTACATGGCTCTTGTCCCTTCCTTCCTTCCTTGGAAGAGGACTAGACAAATGGCTTCCTAACCAGGGCGAGTAGCAGCAACAATGTTTTGTGTCTCTAAGCATCAGTAGGTACTTAGAGCTGTTCATCTGGAGGGAAGGAAACAGCCTGCCCCTGCCCCATTCTGCCCAAGGCCTGTTGGTGGTCCTCATCTCCAGGCTGAAGGCAGAGGCTTCAGCGAAAGTCTGCCAGTGCTAGGGAGCTGGTCAGGCTTCTGATGTGGGTAGTTCCAGATGCTGTGACATTGGCCACAGCTTCCAACCACAGAAAATGACAAGAGACCCCCCTCAACAGGACACAGGCTTTGTAGGCATGGCTGACCCATTGGGCCGTAAGGGTGGCTTGGGCAGAAGGCACAGCAATTACTCCATGGTGACTTCTGCTGAGAGGCAATATGGTTTGTGAGGGGACAGGATAGTTGGGAAGCCCCACACCTGAGCCCACATGGGTGAATTCCTCTGTGTGGTTGAAAACAGCTGCATGGGCCAATGATGCTGAACTGCAGAGCCAAGGCCAGCTTGGAGGGTTGCAAGGACCCCTAACCTGTGACAAGACATACTAGGGGTTCTGGAACAAAGGCTGAGCTGCTGGGAAAGATGTCTTTGTGCCTAGGCCTTGGGAGGGGTGCCCTGTAGGAGTTTCGCTTAAGGGTATTCAATTGCAGGTGTGTCCTGTAGGGGTTTCTTTGTAAGAGTGTCAGGTAACAGGTGTCCTAACAATGCACACCTGCTTGGACCTTGTCAATTATACTGGTGGAGTTAGACAACTACACCTCCCACATACGAGTCATCGGTATTGAAGCTGTGGAGGCCCTGTGTTGAGAGTTGGGAAGTATCTGTGGCACTCTTTTTTCTGTATAAGGGAAATTCAATGAGAATGTCTCCTCATTGGGGATGTCTCCTAGCTATGATCTGTCACCCCATACAGTACCTCTGCATACTAGTCCTCAGTCCTGTTTGGCTGGGGAGACACTCCTAAGTTATTCTAGGCAAGGAGCTCATAGTACTCCAGTTTCCTCACTGTGGTCCCCAGAGACCTTCTGCCCTAGGAGCTGGTGGGAGTCCATGGGTTGCCACCCTTAAGCCTTCAGAGCCCCACTGAGTTCCCAGTAGGCACTGTCCTGCAGGAATGCTCTAAGGTCAACCAATCTTCCAGGAAAGCTTAGCCTTGAGGACAAAAGTGTCCCAGCCAGCCAGTGTCCCCACCTTCTGACTCAGACCTCTCCCTTACCTATAGTTGCTTCCTGCCTCCAGGGCCGATGGTGCCTGCTCAGTGGCTGTCCCTGGTCTGAGTCCAAGTATCTTCCTCTCTGCATTTCCTAACTGATGCTCCCAGCCTGATCCTGATCTCTTCCCTGTTCCCCGGGCCAGCCTCCAGCCCTTGGAGTCTCCCTCCACCTGCCTTTCTCCCCTCCTACATGTGCGCCTGATGGCTAGACTGCTTCCCAGGGCCCTCTTCTTCCCCCTCCGCCCCCTCCTCATACTCAGGAGAAGTCGATGGGGCTAATTATCCTGGAGATGATAATTATTCCACTGATAATCACAGGCTGAAGTTCATCCCTCCCACCTCCGGCCTCATTTCTGTCCCTAAACCAGGTCATCAGAGTCAGGTCAGAGTGGGCTGGAGGGATTGACCTATACAGTCTGTCTTGTTGATGTCCTTTCTTCCTTTTTTAACACAAAGAGTTCTACGTTCCAGGAGTGCCTCATCCTGAGAAGAGGGGGGAGAGTTGGCCATTCTTGCTAAATCCCAGGACCCAGTGCTCACAAGTGGCACCCAGAGTACTTCCCCTTCCTGCACCCCTGTCTTCTCTAACTTTTACAACCCCCCCCCCCACACACGCACATACACAAACATCCAGAAAGGTATCACACACTATCTAAAAGGAAGAGGCTTCCCAATCAATCTAGGTGGGCAGGGAATCACCATAGAAGCCTCTTTCTCATCCCCTGCAACCTCCTTATCAGGTCAGTGCCCTAAATGGTACCCTCTCTCTCAGCTCTGAAGCCCCACCAGCCCCAGACTCCTGCACCCTTCCCAGAGGCTGCCTGCCTCCCCTCAAACCAGGTGTAGCCAGTGCCTTACCCAGAGAAGCACACACAACAGCCAGCAGCAACAGCACCAGGAGGGGCCTCATCATGGACGTCCACCAGCAACTGGGAGCCACCAGGGAGAGGGTGCATTTATAAGGCCACGGGGTACCTGAGAAACCTGGTAATTTGTCTGGAGGATGGGCTTGGGGCAGCAGGGCTGGCCTGAGTCATGTCACCCAGGCTCCCTCAGCCTACCTCCAAGGTGCCCTTTGGCCTGCCCTTTGGTCCTGAACCAGCAGCCTCCCCTGCTGGTTCCCGAGACCTGCAGTTAAGAGACCTCAGAGACACTCAGGAGAAGGAAGGGGGTCTGCAGTGACAGCCCTGTCTTGTAGTCTGAGAAGAATGTGACTCTCCCCTGGGAGTCTGAAGACTGGGTCTCCTGAGTATCACAGTCCCTCCCCTCTGTGTTCTCCATCACATCAGAAAGATAGCAACCTAATTTAATGGGAGAAGCTGAGGTATGGTGGCCTGAAGCTGGCTCCTTCAATCTCAGTGGGCACACAGTTGCTGAGGACCAGGTGGAAAGGCTGATTCTCAGAGGTCAGGATTGTGGCTCTGCCTATTTAGAGTCGGATCCGAAGCAAGGAAACTCACCAGGGCAACGGCTAGGTATACTGGCAGCCTGGTATGCATCCCATTCTGTATCTGGCCTCCATCTTGAGAGCTGTGCAATGACCAGGAGTCCCAGGAGAGATTGGAAATGATTTGTGCTCATATTGGTGGTGGGGTCTTGCTGATGTCTTGGAGGCTGAGAGAAGGGAGCTCACACTCTTACTATCTCCTGTCTCATCCTATGGCTGTTCCTGCTTCCATATCCCCCTGCCCAGACCTCCTGCCTAGGCCTCCCTGGGCTCCCCTGGCTTTATGTGACTGTCTAAGTAGATTCTGATTTCCTTAATCCTTAGTACAGGCCACTCCCTTTACCTTCAGACCCTCATCCAGGGTAGCCTTGTGCCCAGAACACACCCCCCTCCGGCAAATCATCTTTATAAAAACATTCTTCTTAGCCCCTACCCTGACCTGTGTCTAGGAGTTACCCACACAGAGCCTGAATCTCTTTCTATATGTCTTCTAGAGGCCCAGAATCCTAAGGGTCTCTTCTCTGTCTCCCTTGAGCTGAATCCAGATGCTGGGAGCCTCACTGGGCTCTTAGTGGCAAAGGGTAGTGGTCAAGGAGGGGGAGGAGGTAAGGTCGCACACCCAGAAGAGCAGGGAAATGGCTTCCTGACCTCAGCACCAGGGTTGTAGAGTCAGAATCTGACCTTACACCATGTGCTCCAGGCAGTTCTGACATCTTACTTGAATGGTTTCTCAGATTCTTTGGAACCTTCATGGTTTGGGACACAAGTGTTTCCACTGAAGAGGAACTGACCTTTATCAGGAGCATTGAGAATGCCCTGTGAGAGCTATGAGGATCCCATCTCTGATGGCTTCCCTGTTCCAAGGGCCTTAATATGCTGCTCAAGAATGAGGTGGTGTTGACAGTGACCCCTGCTGTCCCCTAGCCTTTTTTTCTGCTTACCTACTCCACAGACTCATGTCGCCTCTGAGCTTGGGACCTCCTACGTGTGGATGATGATGGTCAAGTGAGCTCCAGGGCCTGGCTGCACATAGCAGTCTCTACACTCCGTGATCTGGAGCTGGGACTCAACCCCCCTGGGATACCATGAGCTTCTCTGTCAGGCCAGGGAGTCTGCTTGCTTAGCTCTCCAGATGATTAGCAGTGACGTAGTAGCAGAAATGAGGTGATGGGGTAGACCTTGTGTTAGTCAGCAGTACATGGACCCTGATCAGAGGCCTAGAGAAGAGAGGTAGGCCCCAGGCTGTGACCACAGGCTTACTACTTCCTATGGGTGGATCCTAGATGGGCACCTCAGAGCAGGAGGCATATCGCCTCCTGGAACGTGTCTCCATCCCTGCACCCACACAGCCACACGGCTCCGTGAGAGAAGAAAAAGGGGGAGTTTGAGAGGCAGAGGCATCAGGAGTGTGCAAAACTGGCGCCACCCCTGTCCCAAGTAGTAAACCAGCTTCTCAGCATCAGGCTGGGAACCACTGATGCAGACTGCAGGCACAGGGGCTTGGGATGGTACCTACGTGCACATGTGTGGTGGAATCCACACTAACAGAGGTGATCATGGTCAGATGGCAGCTGGGCCAGGGGCCAGTGGCACTTCCTGGAGAAGCTGCAAGGCATTTCCAAGTATGAGTGGACTCTTGAAAGTAGAAAATTAGCCAATGTGACACAGAAAACAGGCCAGGATCTGACAGCTTCCGAGGACTCTGTGCTGCCGATGTAGGCTGGATCACACAGGATGCCTCTTAAGTTCACTAATTTGGAGATCTTCAAGGGTGGTGTGTCCTTTAAGAGGGAACTGATGAATGCTGACCCTAACCAAACTCGAGGGGCTTTTAAGGAGCTAAGGTTCTGTGGCCTCTGTGGGGTGAAGTGCTACACTGTTCACCAGTGGGAAGTGGAGAGCCACAGGACCTGCTAGGGTGGAGCTGAGGTATGCCGAGGCTGGAGCTGTCTATGATAGCCTCTTGTTAAGCTAATGAGCTACCCAAGTCCCACTCATGCAGCTGGATGGGCACTAGTTATAGCCTAGACTCTCCTAGCTGGTCCATAATTAACATATGTCTTTCTAGTCTGGCATTAGCCTCTACTCTCAGATGCCAACAGGGGACAAGGTTCCCACTCCTGGGAAGTGGAGGGTACATGGGGAACCTGGCATGGACCAACCATCTGTGCCAGATCCAAGGAGCTCAGGCCCACTACAGAAGAATTCTGGATCCCTGTCAAGAGCCCAGGGCTGTCCTGTAGACCAAGGGCCTAAGTTTGCCCCCATATACTTTGTCTGGAGACCTTGGCTTCCTCCTATCCTTCCTCCCTGCCTTTCCCCAGCTATGCTGGGGACTTTGTAGAACAGTCACTTCATAGTGTCTGAACTCACTCTATGGGAAGCAGCACAACCATCCAACCAGAGGTTCACTGCACGTCCTATCTTCGTAAACCCCTTATGTAAGATAACACAGGTTTGTGTATGACCGGTGCCTGCTCTGTGATTCACAATAAACCAATTCTTGCTTGCTTAGAATGGCTCATCCAGGGTAGATGCTGT
Organism: Uromys caudimaculatus; assembly: GCA_028551405.1. Classification (NCBI taxonomy): domain Eukaryota; kingdom Metazoa; phylum Chordata; class Mammalia; order Rodentia; family Muridae; genus Uromys; species Uromys caudimaculatus. Next base: position 26,211,452 of record CM052718.1, on the reverse strand, counting down.
AAAAGCTGCTATTCCTTGTTAAGGAGACAGCAACAAAGAAGAAGGTCTGGATGTTCCCCCACCCCTGACACACACACACTCAAGAGTTTTGGTCCAGGTGAGTTGGCACATGGAGAGAGAGCCTGTGGAGACAGATACTGAGGGCCAACCACACCTTATAAACCACAGCTCAGGCTCTTGTGTGCCCAGAGGTCTTCTGCCTGCCACTTGCTAATGAGCCCCAAACACACTCCCAGACCTCTCTGCACCCCCTGGAGCTGCCAGAGTCCCTCTCAGGCATAGCTGGCAAGCCAGTAAGGAGAAAGTGAGCACCTGAGCAGAGTGACTTTGTCTACTTAGTGAAGGGTCTGGAGCTCAGTCAGCCCTAAATTCCTCTCCCTTCACAAGGGATAAACTGAGTCTGAGTGAGCAAGAAATCAGAACTTGAAGTCAGGCCCCTCAGCTAGCAAGCAGGTGCTAGGACTGGAGACTTAAGAAGGTGGGTATAAGGGCTTCTGTATCAAGGTGCCTCATAGGAGACCCCTCTTTTCAAGGAAAGCAGGATAGCTTGGGAACACAAGGCCTATGCTGGAATCAGTCAGCAGACAAACAGGGGACTTAGGCTCTTTCTCAGGGGAGAGATAGGATATTGAGATGTACTTACAATTGGAGATCTGGACTAACATGCACCCACCCTGCTGTGGGTACTAGGTCTGTCCCAGGCTTTCCAACCCTTCTTTGTCATCTGAAAGATCAAGATCAATAATAATCTTGATGGCAAATAGAGGGTCCCACCAGTTGCAGACTAGACAGAGAGACTGATATCTGGTCAAACGTGCAGCACAACTTCCCAGTGCTCTTGACCCCTGAAACTGCTCTGTGGTGGGAGAAATGGCTGACCTAGCAGTGAGACAGAGTGGACTGATGAGCCCAAAGCCAAGGCACTACTCAGACTTCCGTTCTTAGATGTAATTCACATGTTCACAATTTATCCCTTCAGTATCCACAGCTTTCACCAACATCTGTGTCTGTCCCAGCGATAGTCTTGACCCCGGTCCCTGGAAAGCTCATGGTCTACATTGCATCCCTAAGGATTTGCCTCTTCTGGGTGTTAAATGTTGTTGGAATCACATAACACATGGACTCTTGGTTCCTCCATGTTGTAGCATGTGTCAACACACCAGTCCTTTTTATGGCAGAGTAGTCTTCCTTCAGTGGACTGGGTCACACTGTGCACACCATGAGCCAGCTGGTAAACAGGAAGTTATGCAGCACCATGAGGGCCCAGCAGTTAAGAAAATGGTAAAAGCTGGGTATGGTGGCCTGTTGCTACAATCTCAGCACTTGGGGGAGCTCTGGGATCCATCAGAGACTTTGTTTCTAAACCAAGGGTATATAGCCTATTGGTAGAGTCTAGCTTGTACAAGGCCCAAGAGACAATTCCCAGTATTGCCCAAAATGATAAATAACAAACAAACAAACAAACAAACAAACAAACAAAAAAACAGAAGGGGAGATTCAGCTACATAAGAGAATTCCACGAGTTACTGAGTTATGTGGCATCCTGCCCCGGAAAGAGCAGAGCCCAGGTAGTATCTCAGCTATGGTTGCGTTCAGTGACTATGCTCCAGAGAGCATGCCATGGGGACATGGAAGGAAGACAGCTAGGAGGCAGCTGGTATTCTGGGGACCTAAGTCAAATCCACAGCAACAAGTCTTGTAAGTAAGGAGCCACTGGAAAATGCATATTCCTTCTGTCTCCTCCTATCATCTCAGAATCTCCACATGGACCAACCACGTTACCACACTGAGGGACATTCCAATATTGGCCAGTACCGGCAGCTGACAAGATCCTAGAAAACCAAGCAAAGTCTCCAGTCACTTCTTTCTGGAGGAGGCTTAAGGGGTCATGATGGTTGGGTTAGGGGGGACCCTCAGTAGAATTCTGGAGCAGAAAAGGGATATTGAGGAAAACAAATAAAACTGCAGCAAAACGCGGGGCAGTACTGAGTCATTAGCCTTAATGAACAGACCCCAGGAATCTAAGGGGTAGAGGTAGGGGAAGCTGGGGCTAAGGAATGTGGGGACCAGATAGCTATACCGTCTTTTCAAATTCTTTGTGAATCTACAAATATTACAAAAGGGAAAGTTGATATGAGAATGTGGCGATGCCTATGGAAGGCCAGGGACTCAAGGTGTGTTTTGTGTTCTTAAAGGAGCTGCGGGGCAAGCACCACCCTTCCCATATCCAAACAGGTTCCAGTGGGAGCAGCGCAGGCAGCCAGAAGCTCCCTCGGGAGTGGTTTTGTTCTGCAGGTAGCAACAGGATCTCTCCAGAAGCCTGAAGAAGGCAAAGAACTTGTTTGTTTTACCCGATAAGACGCTGAGATAGTGAAGCGAAGGCTACAATTCAGGCCATCACTCATTAATCCATAATGAGTATTGCGACTTCCAGGTACGCTTGAACCTAGGGCCTGTCTCACTGGCCCTGACCTTGGTCACACTCTAAGCCTCTATCCTGGTCACAGCTGAGCTCTGATCTTGATCAGAGCTGTTGTCACACTCTGAGCCTCCATCCAGGTCATAGCCGAGCACTGGGCCTCATTATTTCCTGAGTGCTGATTCTGTTTACACACACTGAGCTCTGATCTTGATCTGACTCTGAGTTCTTATCCTGGTCACATACTGGCCCTGATCCTTGTCACACAGAGTCCTGGCCTAGGTCATGGAGATTGAGAGGTATTGTCTCAGATCTCAGAACAGAGCTTGGAAGAGCAAAGGCATGTAGAGTGCCCTGTCGCGCTCTCTCCCGTTGGGGAAGCGCAGGGCGGGCGGAGTGTCCGGGTCCGGGGACCGCCAGGGGTTGGGTCCCCAGAGTACTCGCCCTAGGCTTCAAGGATCACCGCCGGCCTCAGCCCTCTTCGTTGCATCCGCGGGGCCTGACGCTGCGGGAGTGAGACGCCGGGTCGAGTACCCCGGCGCTGATGGAGTCCACCGACTCGGTGCCCAAGCCGTCGCGCGCTGCCGAACGCTGCCGAGCGCTGCCAGTCTTGGCCAGCCTCTTGGCCGCGGTGTAGGGAGGGAGCGGACAGAGATCAGCCGCGGGCATCCACCGGCTCCGTTGTGCTCAGAGCACTCGCTGCCCTGCGCCCCTGCCGTTAAACCCAAGAGTCACAGCTCCCTTAGACAAAAGTTCTCCGATGCCAAAATAGTTTCTATCTTTATTCGTTCTGGATGGCGGGCAGCGCTCCGAGGGCAGGCGGGTGGAGAAGGAGGGGAGAGAGAGCTACTTGGGTCAAGGTGTTCTATTTATAGTTCTGAGAGAGGGGGACGGGGCTTGGTAGTTGATACTTTCCATTGGCCAGCTTGGGAGCCCTAATCGTTGCCTCATTTGCCTCTACACAAGTTTCACATGCCAGGCCTCTCTCCATACAGGGGTCGTGATAGTTATGAAGAATTTCCCGGGAGCGTTGGCCAGAAGCATAAATTCTGGTCCCTGGTGTATGTACCACTGGGTCTCCAGAGCTTCTAGTTTATGCTCAACCGGGCGTTATAGATCACTGTCCCACAGTGCCCCACAAAGGGTTAAAGGGTAGCTGGGACTTAGATTATGAGGTTCTGAACAAGTGCAGTGACTGCTGAAAATTAGATAGTGCAGGGCATCTGGGTGCTTACTCCTGACCAACCTTGGTTTTTGCCCCCTCTTTTCCTTACCATGCATAACATCTTGACTACCTTCTGTCTTCCTTTAGGGGTGGGCACAACCTTCCTCCAGCCTATCCTGAGGGATCCTGCCTTAGTTCTGGGTTCACTCAATGCCATCATTGCTACACTGGCTGTTGTCTGCCCAGGCATGTCCTAGCTGCTCACTCCCGAAGCATTGCTGGCTTCTGGTGAGGAGACAGGAGCAGGAGGCAAAGACATAGATAATATGTTCCTGGTGCCTGGGGTGGCTGGGTGTACCAGTCCTGGCCAGTCTGACCAGCCAGAGCTGGGATACAGGGATGCCTGTGCTTTTGACTGGGAGGTAGCTGATATTTTTTTGCAGGAGACAGCTGTGTAAACAAGGGCATTCTGCCTGCCCTCCAAGTTCCCAGCACTCTTTGGAGTGACCTGACAGTTGACTGATACACAGGATGTGTAAAGTTCCTGTCTTTACACAGGGACCATGAAGGTAGACCAGGAAAGGTAAACAGCCAGGGCAGAGAACTTGGTAAATGAAGCTGTGACTACTTAAAGGACATTCTCCTGGGTTCCCTTTTCAAGTTATGGTACCCATCAGGTTTCTTTACTCATTGCCAGATAAAATGTTGGCACCTCCCGGTCAGGGCATTGCCACCTATGCAAGGCTGTGGGACAGGTGGTACCACCAAACTCCAGACTCTCCCTCTAGCACCCCCTGCTGGCCAAGCCAAGTATGGCGTGTAGAGATGCTTCCTGAGCCTTAGCTGTGTACAAAGCTTGGCTACCAGCAGTCTGCCTGGGCCACCATGGCACCTTCAAGCTTCAAGAGTGAAGTGGACTGATGTCCCAGCCACTGCCCCTTTGGACTCAGCCCATTAGTCACCAAGTGATGTGTTAATTGATTTTCTATGGCTGTGACAAAATAATCAAAACAAACCGGTTACTCAGGAGAGCAAAGATTTATTTTGGCTCAAAATTTCAGAGTTTTTGGTCACTGTTCAGATGGTTGCACGGGTGTTAGCATCGGGTAAGATAAAATCATGGTGGAAAGGCATGGTGGATGAAGACCAGTCATCTCATGGGGACAAGCAAAGTAGGGGGACATATACAAAGAGGGTCTGGGGATCCCTCAAAGTTATGCCCTCAGTGACCTGCTCTCTCTATGACCTCCTAGCAGCTCATTCAACTGTGAACATACCAGCAGATTAATCACTGATGAAGCGAGCCCCCTCATGATCTAATTCACCTACCACTAGCTGGAGACCAAGCCTTTAACACATGAGCCTTTGTGGGAAGCTCCTGTTTCTGAACAATAGCCCGCCCCCAACTTTCAGCAGATGACTGTCATGCTTCTATCCATGGACAACTGGCCAGAGCCTCAGGGGTCCAACATCTCAGATGGCCCCCACTTCAGGTACCTCTCTCTTGTACCCACCAGCCTGCATCATGGCTCTACCAACCTCCTCACATCCTCTCATCTTTCACAAGAATTTTCCCAAAATGGCAGCTGAATTCTGGCACTTGGTGTGAGCTAACAGAAAGGACATTCCATGTCCTTCTGCAGGGATGTGGAGAGAGAAGATTTGTCCGCTGCTGGTCAGCTATCAGCTACTCACTCTACTTCAGAATTCCGTGCTCTGACTTCATGAGCGTGCTGTGCTGTGCTTCTTACTCATAAGCTTAATTCCCCTGGACAAGCCGGCCACCAGGTCATGCCTGCATTTTCTCCTAAAGCCTTGTATTTTAAGATTAATTTACTTTTATTTTATGTATATGGGTTTTGCCTGAAGGTATAGATGTGAATGCCTGGTACCATCAGAGGTCAAAAGACGGTCCTGGAAGTGAAGTTAGAGACAACTGTGATCTGTCATGTCATGTGGGTGCTGGAAGCCCAACGTTAATCGCCAGGTCTCCTCAAGAGCAGTAAGTGCTCTTAACCACTGAGCCAATCTCTTCAGTCATCTACCTTACTTTTAAAAACAGAGACTCTAACAAACCCAGAGCTCCCTGAGTTAGCTATGCTGGTTAGTCAATGAGGCGTAGGGACTTCCAGATCTCCATTCCACAGATGTGGGAGTTACAGGTATGCACCCAACACAGCTTGTACAAGGGTGCTGGACATGTAAACTCAGGTCCTTGGGCTTGTGTTCCTGGCACTTTATAGACTGAGACATCTCCTCAGCTCCCTGTCACCTTCTTATTTCAAGATAATAAAACAACAACAACAACAACAACAAAACAAACAAGCAAAACCAGTGATTTCAGCATCTGCCCATTTCCATGATCTCTTTGTT
>CM052718.1:26188835-26204995 GCA_028551405.1 Uromys caudimaculatus | reverse complement strand
CTGAGGGAGTTTGCAGCTCCATGGAGGGAGCAACAGTGTCAACTGGCCTGACACCCCCCCCCCGGTGCTCCTGGAGGCTGGACCACCAACCAAAGAATACACATCGAGGGACCCATGGTTCGGACTACATATGTGGCAGAGGAGGGCCTTGTTGGCCATCAGGGGTAGGAGAGGCCCTTGGGTCTGAGGGTGTTAGAGGCCCCAGTAAAGGGGAATGTCAAGGTGGGAATACGGGAGTGGGTGGGCAGGTGGGTGGGAGGGGGAATACCTCATAGAGGCGGGGGAAGAGGGGATAGGGGGTTTCCAAAGAGGAGACCTGGAAACATTGGAAATGTAAATAAAGTATCAAAAAAGAAAGAAAAATATGGCAGAAAAATTAATAAAATGGATTTGGGCAAAATACACAGTGCTTAGATTGGCATCGTCTTCAGGAATTTCTGTAGTTCAGTTATACCTGCTGTTGCTGTATTTGCTCATATGTAAACTGTACGCCAGCACAGAATCCATTTTGCATAATGAGATTTTAATTTGTATAAAATATTTATAAAATTTCTAGGTATAGAGTACCATTATTTATGCACTTTCCTGAAGGACTTATTTAGTGCATATAAATAAATCAAATATTATTATTGTTATTCAATTAAAAAAAAAAAAAAAAGCAAATAGAGCAGACGGAAGCAAGGAAAGCCAGGAGGGGAGCGGAGTAGAGGGAGCAAAGTGGAAGAGGAAGAGGGAAGAACAGAGAGCCCAGGAAGCCAAGCCCGCAATGCTGTGCACGGATGGGGCTTTAACCGTTATTTGCACTTTAAACCTTAACTACTTAGCTTTTCTAACAGTTTTCAGAACTAGCACAGTTGCAAAGGTGGTGAGACCGGGTGGCCCCACACCTCTGAGAGTGGTCCCTCTGTCCTGCTAGTAGGGCCATCATGATCACAGCCATACCTGGCATCCAAGGATCACCTGTGCCTGCTGACTAATTACCCACGGCATAACAGGGCTATGGTTGGCTTGGCCACTCATTCACCCATCAAGAGGATACCTGGCTCATTTCTAGCTTGGGGCAATTACTGATGCTGCTACTGTGAGCGTCCATGTACAGGTTTTTTATGAATGACTGAACCTTTCTCTCTCTAAGATAAACACTCAAGAGTCAATTACTGCTGCTCATATGGTAAAAGTTCTGTACTTACTTTAGTTTTGTGATAGTTCTTTTGGTTAATCCGTTTATTCTTTTGATGCTCAAATGCTTCATATCATCTTTGTTAATTTTGTTTCATTCCGTCATAGGACTGTATATTGAAGTCTACCAACTGACCATCTATCTCTGCTAATGTGTGCCTTATACATTTTGAGGTGATGTAAACTGATGCAGGCACATGTAGAATTCTATCTCCCTGTTGGATTGACTCTTTGGCAACCGTGCAAAGCTTCCCATTGTAGTTACGTGACTGATGGCAGAACCTCTACCTCACTTCTTTTGTTTAATGTCTGCACAGAGTGCACAGAGGCCGACTCGCCTCTACCTCCTCATCCCATTTTCAAATATCCACATGACGGCCCAGGCTAAGCAAACAGCATCTCTACAGGGCCCTAGGTGCAAGCAGAGATGGGCAAGGCCTGGGAGAACGCCCGTAGCCTTTTATTCTCCAGCTGCTCTCCCTCACTGATGCTGGGTTCTGAGTACCCAGACTTGGCCTCGCAGTCTCCCTGAGACCCTGAACCTGCCTCCTTAGAATCCAGATCTACCTTGGGCCCCTCCAGTCTGTGTCCCTTGTCAGAGCCCGGATCTACCCTCTTATTTTACAGCTTAGAAGCCGGACCCCCTCTTTCTCATTCTCCACCCCACCCCCTTCCAGCACAGACTCCATCCACCCTGGGTTCCTGAAGCTTAGACTCCATTCCTGTGACTCAGGTCACCTGACCCCAGCTGCAGCCAGCACTTCTCCACAGAAGGCCAGCTACTTGCAAAACAAGTTTGATGAATTTGTCTCAACTTTGTAACTCCAAAGGGAGTGTGGGCCAGGTATACACACGTTTGCTACTTCCCTGCATGGGCATGAATAGGGCAACTGTAGCCTGCAGACCAATTACAGATGTCCTTTCCTCAATGGCATCTTCCTTAAAATGTGTGAAATCCAAGTTTTATGTCCATAAATAAGCTTTCTTGGGACAAATTGTGTCTATTGTCTTTCATTATTGTGGCCCCTTGGCACATGAGCACACACCAAGCCCTTCCTCTGCTCCCTGTGGGCCACTACAGGCCCATGTAGTTCTTCACTACATTAAATATGCTGCACAATTCCTTAATTCTATACACTAGGTTATGTCCCGAAGACCTTTTTACTCCTTATACAGTTGGTATATATAATTATATATAATATATATGATATAATATGAGATATATGATATATAATATATATATTGTCATGGTCTTTCATTGCTTCTCATTTTCCTGCCACAGTCAAAAGGTGAGAAGGTGAGAGGGGAAGAGGAGGAGAGGGATGCAGAGAGGGTCAAAGTGTCCTTTAAGTATTTATTTTATGTTTAATTATATGAGTGCCAGTGCCTGAGGCCTTGGATCCCTTGAAGCTAGAAGTACTGACAGACATGGATGCTTAGGGTTTGCAAGAACAATAAGCACTCGCAAGCACTAAGCCATGTCTGCAGTCTCTAAAAGTGTTCTTAAAACCAGCCCATCCCCGTGATAACAGCACTAGTCCATTCAGATCTAACCTTTCTACAGCCCCCACCCCAACACACAGCACTAACATGCCGGGGAGTGAATTTCCAACATCTGCAATTTGGGGACATATCTAGACAGAAGCTGTTCTGTGGATTCTGTCATTTCTAGGCAAGAGCATCTAGAGAACTCCAGAGGACATCCTCTACCTTCTCAAGTCTAAAGACTGAGAACAGCTTGTCACCTCTTTACGTTTATTTATTCAATTGATGTATGTGGTGGTGGTGGTGGTGGTGGTGGTGGTGGTGGTGGTGGTGGTGGTGGCGGTGGTGGTGTGTGTCCTCCTATGTATATGGGCATGCAGAGACCAAAGGAGGGTGTCAGGTGTCCTGACAGCCCTTACTTTCCACTTGCCTCATTTCTTCAGGACAGGGTCTTTCGCTGAGGCTGGAGCTAGGCTGGTGGCTAGCAATCCTCCACCCAACACAGACTGGACATATAGGCGCCCACAGCACATCTGGAGATTTTTTTTTTTTAATTAGGTGCTGGGAATTTGAACTAAAGTCCTGTTTGCCTAGCAAGTACTCTCATGTGCTGTTCTGTTCTGTTTGTTTGTCTTAAAAACCAAGCGTAAGTCATCTGGTAAAAGGAACCTCAATTAACAAAATGCCTCCATAAGATTGGCCTATAGGCAAGTCTGTAGGGCATTTTCTTGACTGATGATTAATATGGGGGGTTAATATAAAGGTACTACTTTGGGCAGTGCTACCTCTGGGCCGGTGGTTCTAGGTTGTATAAGAAAGCAGACTGAGCAAAGCCCTGGGAGCAAGGCAATAAGCAGAATTCCTCCACCGTCGCTGCTTCAGTTCTTGCCTCTGATGTCCTTTTATTCTTTTGTAATTGACTGTAAGCTGTAAGGTGAAAGAAATCCCTTCCTCCTCAAGTTGATTTTGGTCAGTTTTGTCATAGGAAGAGGATGGAGATCCCCACTGAGCTATCTCTCCAGTCTCTATATTTATCTCCATACCTAGGTTTGACCAGACTGAACCAATACACCAAATATAAACCTCACAGTCCCACACTATCCTAGATTCGCGGTGAAACCTCTTTGAATTGTTCTCTCATGGAGAGCCTGCACTGGGTCTCTCTGTGTGTGCTGTGCATCCCCTAACTTCCTGCTTCATTTGGGATGTTTCCTCCTCAGCTTTTTGTCTAGGCTTTCATTTTAATTTTGTCTTTTAGAGATCTAGCGCTATAAAAGTAACTTGTATTTTCCTGAATTAATTGTCATCTCAGAGGCTTAGTGCCTCTGTTTGTTGACCTAGGCCTAGTCCTGGAAGCTTTTAGCCTCGTACAGTCTAGTCCAGGCTTAGAATGTTTTCAGCCTCTGAGACTCTCTGCTGAATAAGCTCCTCCCTTCCTAGTTCTTTCTGATCTCTGGCTGGCTGGTTCAGCTCAGCCCTTCTACCCCAAAACTCCTCTCCCAGCTGTTACTCATTCTGGCTTCTCCCGGATGGCTCTGCTTGGCATCAAACTAACTCTAGGAATCTGTTCTAATCTTCTGGCTCCTTCTCATTCTCTGGCTTGTTCTGTTTCACCTGTGTCTAGTTTATTTTCTCTGCAACCTGTCTCTATAAAAACTCTCCTGGTAAAACAGCTTCTTTTTTTCTCCCCCTCCCCCTCCCCTTTCCCCCCTCCCCTTCTCCCCCTCCCCCTCTCCCCTTCCCCTCCCCCTCCCCTCCCTCTCTCCCTCCCTCTCCCTCTCCCTCTCCCCCCTCTCCCCTTCCCTCTCCCCCTTCCCCTTCTACCTCTCTATGCACTGCTCTCTTAAGTAGCTTCTCTTTCCTCTCTCTTCTCATAAGAGTTGGGCATATCCTATTCTGTCAAATCTTTCTCTGATTTGTCACTTTGTCTGCCATTCTATTAGACACAACTTTCAAATGCAGCTTCTGTAAACTAACTTTACTTTGATTGTTTGGGATTAAAGGTGTATACTAAAGGCTGAGCCACACCACAACTAGAAACAGGGATTTATTTATTTATTTATTTATTTATTTATTTATTTATTTATTTATTTATTTAAGTAAATAGCACAATCTTAGGATTCACAGTGTGAGCAAATATCCTGCAACACAGAGCTATTGTAATGTCATCCTCCATATGACACTACAGAGCCAGAGAAAGCAGACATTCAGGAGGCAGCTGCTAGCCTCAGGAAGTAGGTGACCAAGGCCAGGCACCATAATTCATATTTCACCACTTTTAAACTTTATTTTTACTTTATGCTTCTGATATGCACAGGATAGATTGGCATGCAGTTGAAAAGAATTCTACATGTTTTTCATTGGGCATCTTTAACAGATACCAGCAGGTGGTCTCTCAGCCTTTGCTATAGTCTGCATGGCTAGATTTCCAAAGAATTCATGCAGAAGCCTAACACCATGGTCATGGGGCTAAACAGAGGAAATCAGTGGCATGCGGGTAGGCCATGAGGGCCCTTCTCTTATGAATTAGATACTAATATAAAAGACATGAAAGGAGTAGCCTGGGCCCTTTGACCCTTCTACTATGTGCGGACACATAGAAGGTGACATCCATGAAGAAGGCTTCTCAACAAGGCATCTCATCTGTTGCCCCCATCTTAGACTTCTCAGACCTAGATCTGAGAGTAATACATTTCTATTATTTATAAATTATCCATCCCAGCTGGATGGAGGGGGTATGTGCCTTTAATCCCAGCACTGGGGACGCAGAGGCAGGGAGCTTCTCTGTTCTGTAAATTCAAAACCAGCCTTGTCTACAGAGTAAGTTCCAGGACAGCCAGAAATGCACAGAGAAACCCTGTCTCAAAACAACAACAACAAAACAAACAAAAACAAACAAATTATACATCCCAAGGTATTTCGCTATAGTAACACAAACTGATTCGAGAGCAATCTAGTGAGACATCTTGCTGCAAACATAGATATCAACAACAAGCCCCACCATATCTGTGCTTCTTACTCTATTTTTCTTACTGACTTCACCTTGATGCTTTGCAGTAGTGGTGATAATTCATTTGTTTATTGTGGTTCTGTGATTAGTTTTGGCATTTGATTTAGGCTTCATATAGGTAACTTTTATCTTGTGGTTGCCATTTCCCTCAATTCTTAGTTCTATGTTAAAGTCACATGCAAGGGCTCATGACAACTTACTCTGTTCCTTGATTGTTTGTTTGTTTGTTTGTTTTACTGAGACAAGATCTTATGATTTAGCTTGACTGGCCTAGAACTCTTTATGTAGACCAGACTGGCCTCAAATTCTCAGAGCTCTGCCTTCTTCTGTGTCTTAGCTATATTGCTGTGAAGAGACACTATGATGAAGGCAACATATAAAGTAAAGCATTGACTTGGGGGCTTGCTTACAGTTTCAGAGGGTAAGTTCATGACCTTGTGGGAAATGTGACAGCAGCAGACAGGCAGGCACTGGAGCAGTAGCTGAGTGCTTACATCTGACCCACAGACAGGAGGCAGAGCATGAGATGGCATGCTGTGTGGGAACCTTTGAAACCTCAAGATCTACCTCCAACAGCACACCTCTAACAAGACCACACCTCCTAATCCTCCCAAAACAGTTCTACCACATAGGGACGAAGCATTCAGATATATGAGTCTATGAGGGCCATGTTCATTCAAACCAGCACACTCTTTCCCTTTTGAGAGCTGAGATTGAAGGCATACACCACCACAGGTAGCTTAGCAATAGAGTTCTTTCTTGTTTTCTTTTTATAAAAGATTCATGTATTTTTATTTTATATGAAAGAGTGTTTTGCCTGCATGTATGTATGCAATACAAACATTTAAGACTGCCATGAGCCTCTATTTAGGTGCTGAGAATTAAACCCAGCATATCTGCAAGAGAGGATCTTGGTAGCTTAACCATTGAGCCATCTCTCCATCCTGAGTTTTCTTAATGCTCCTGACTGGAAATAGCATTTGTGTCTGATAAGCATGTCTGTTCAATGATGTAGAAGCTCTAAGAGCCTGTGAGGTCAAAATTTATGAATCAATACCTGGGGTGGTTCATTTGACCTGCCCATGACCTGCTCACAGTTAAGGACTCCGGATCCCTCCCTTGTGCTGTTATGTGGTTCTGAGTCCACCAGTAGAGCAGCCAGTGGCCTGTGGGTCTCCTGACACTTGGCTCTCCTTAGGAGCTACCTCTGTACCCAATGTACACTTGCTTTTGTTTTAAAGCCTGCACATTGGTAGGGCGTTTTCTACCTGGGGAGTTTATAATGCTGAGAATAATGGTGTCTCACGGAACCTGAACCTTCCTACCCTCGGTGTGTGTTTAAGGCCACAGCAGTGTCTAGAGAGGGGACCTTCAAACAGGGACACTCCACCCTCAGCTGCTCACCTCCTTGGCTCACATTTACTAGCAAATACACCTTTTTAACCTAGTTGGAGTGCTATGGCTTGGAGTTTTCTGTCACAGCACATGCATTCTAGCAGTGTGACAGCCACTGGGCTTAGCAACGTTATTTAGGACAGTCTGTCCCTTGGCTTATTCACAGTAAGTTCTCAAGGTTTACAGGGTCTGCCATCCCTGTCCTTCCGTCTCCAGCTCCTGGTACCACTCTTTCCTTATGTCGGCTGCCTCCTTGCTTTGACTTCCTTCTCTGCCTGCTGAGACACATTTCCACAGGATTGCACTTAACTGCTCTCTACTTATTTTATCTGGTGCTGGCCACTGAACTCAGGGCCTTGCATGTACTAGACAAGCACTCTACTCGGTCGGCTTGGATTGGTTACTTTTCTTACTACTTTGACAAAAATACACACACACACACACACACACACACACACACACACACACACACCAAACCATCAAACAAACCCAAACAACCACCAGTTTGAGGAAGCAAGGGCTTCGCTTGACTCACAGTGGATACCCCTGAATGCAGACTATCCCTGGTAGCAAGTGCTTGTACTCTGGTGGGCAAACAAGTAGCTGCTGTGTACAGTCTGCCACGGTGGGAAAGGTGTGCTGTAGTCCGAGGCAGCTGTTGGACTGTATCTGCAGTCAGGAAGCAAAGAGAGATGAACTCTGGCGCTCAGCTCATTTCTCCTTTTTATGTAGTCCTGGCCCTCAGCCTATGGTATGCTGCTGCCTACATTTAACCTAGCTCATTTCAATTAACCTGAGAAAACCTCCCAGAGAAATTTGTCTTCTAGATGACTCTTGATCCTTTCAAGTGACAGGATTACCTGTCACAGCCACACACTCAGCCCATGTGACTACTTTTGAAATCAAGGCAGAAAATAGTCACTCTGTGGCCTTTTGGAGTGGCTCACACTTAGGGACACATCGGCCACCTGCTTTCCCAACTAGTGTACATGGACTTGCTATCAGGGAAAGTCTACGTTCACTGACATCCACAGTGCTGGGTTTCCCTATGGCTGCTCCCTGCCTCTCACCCCGTTCTTGTCTCTCTCTTGCCCTTAAGGATGTTTGCCATTGACTTTGCTCTCATATTACTCAGAGACCAGCCTCATTTGAATCTTGTTCTGAGACAGCCAGAGGGATATGACAGACGGAAAACAAATGTGTTTTCCAAATATAGCAACTCACACTTGTAATTCTGGCTTTTTTGGGGGTGGGGGGACAGCTGAGGAAAGAGAGTCACACGTTTGAGGCTATCTTGAGCTACATAACAAATTCCAAGGCAACCTGAATAAGACCTTGGCCAGGAGAAGGGGAATTCTTTCTCCTTTCCAGCCATGTATTTAACAATGTCATTTACTGAACATTGCTCACGTGCACACACACACACTTACACACACACACACACACACACACACACACACACACACACACGGGGGGGGGGGCACACATGAAAGGGAGCTTCTGCGCCCTCCTATTGTTCTGCCAGGTTGATGGAAGAATTCCCTGGCCATTGTGTGGTATTGGGCTTGTTCCCATTCCACCCTGTTTACATAGCTGCCTGCCCTTGGACTAGGGGGGCTGTGTCTACCACGTAGGTCCCTGCTCATAATGAGCTCTCACATAAGATCCTACCCATTGTAGCCCCTGACTTTCCTAAGCACTAACCTCTGCATCTCCTTCCTTCTGCCGAGAGCCTTCTAGAAGGAGTATCTAGCACTTGCAGACAACATACTCGCCTTGCCTTCCACCTCCTCATCCTTATGAATGAGGATATGCTGGCCAATCTGAGGTAGGCATTTTCTCAATTAAGTTTCCTCTTCCAAGACAAAAATCCAACCAAATAAACAAAAACCCTTCCCAGGACACTGTATTCGTTCTCTGATGAATTCACTAACCCCCCCCCCCCCGTTTCTTTGAGTCACTCGACTTGTATGGGAATGGCCTGGCGGCTGTTATTGGTAAGATCAGGGTCAGGGTGTAAACTCATAGCCTGTGATAGACTGAGATGCTAGAGAGGTCAACTCCAGTCCTGAAGGTATTGTCCATCCCTCAATATCCCTGATCCCTGTCCCCTAAATAGACCTTGACCCCTATGACAGAGATACCTCGGGAACAGTGCATATTTTCTAGAAGATTCTCCAAGCCTCTCTATCCACTTACCTAAGACAAGAGAGGAGATAGAGTGTATAGGCACATCCTGCCCTGACACTAGGCAAAATCCATGGCAGACGTCTTTGTTTGGTAGAGGTCAGCTCCTATGGAGAGCTGCAGCTCAATGGGAATGTGGAGGGCATGTACCTGCTATGTCTATCTGTCCAAGTTTATGATGGCAAAAAAAGAAAAAAAAGAAAAAGAAAAGAAGTCTATGGATGGAAACTTACAGATGTTTGTTTGCTCATGTGTCAGAAAGTGGGCCAGATAACACAGTTGTTTTCCCTTCAGAATATTTACCTTTAACTACTTCGTCCTTCCTTTTGATCCTGGGTCCCTCTGCCTATTGTGTTTGTGGATGAGATGTGAGCTCTCCTTCCCCATCAACTCAGAGGCAGTGGAACAGAAAGGGGAGAGCCTATGCTTAATTCTTGGGACACTGGCCAGCAAAACTGTGGCAAGACCTGAGAGTGGTTCATATGGAAGCTGAGAAGTTGCTGGTGCCGACAGCTATGGAGTTTCCTACTTGCCATTCCAGAGACAGCAGAAGTCAAACCAACAGGTAGCAAAGGAAAAACATATTTAATCAGACAGGTCCAGCAAGGAACAGAGAATTCATGCCCCACAAGGCATGTTCCAGGTCCTTCTGTGGCTTACAGCAGGCTGAGGGCTGAGAGGCTATTAGCAGTAAGGACCATGAAGCTAGGCAGTAACAGCTCAGTGTATCTATG
Source organism: Uromys caudimaculatus (assembly GCA_028551405.1). Classification (NCBI taxonomy): domain Eukaryota; kingdom Metazoa; phylum Chordata; class Mammalia; order Rodentia; family Muridae; genus Uromys; species Uromys caudimaculatus. The sequence continues at coordinate 26,195,005 of CM052718.1, read as the reverse complement.
TCTTCTCTCACTGGCTTTTCCAGGCTGTTCCTTTGCCAACTGGATAGAGGGTGGCCCACTCTCATTACATAAGTCCCATTTACAGCACCTAAAAAATAAGAAGGGCATGGGTTTTTCTAACAGAAACTCCTTAGGCTCAGATGGTTGATTGACGTATGGGTGCATAATCGGGGGGATTGGACATATTCGTGTGCACTGCTTTGACACGTAGAAGAAACGTTCGAATATTCCTAATGGGAAGGAAAGAGAAAGATCATGAGTTCAAAGCCCCAATATCAGAGCCTCTCTGGATGAACTGTACTCATTGGGGGCTTTGTCAAATGAGAGCATCAGTCAGAGAGCAGGACCTAGCTGCCTCAGGATGGACTGTGTGGCCCTCCACATGCTGTAAAGATTTGGGGCTCTATTCACAAACTCTGGATCCTTGATCTTCTTACACAGAGTTGGCTCAAGTGACAGAAACAGACAGATGCAAACAGTGAGGGCTTCTGGCCATCCTGGCTTAGATGCAGGTGGGAGGCTAGTCTTTGAACCTCACCTTGCATTGCACAAGATAGTTCCCCCTCCCCCATCCTACAACCTTCCCAAAACACGGGGGGGGGGGCTGTGTGTGAGTGCGCTGGTGAGGGGCTGGATTTGAAGGCACAGGTGCTGACAACACCATTGTAGATAGAATGTTATGGGTTCCCAGGATCCACTCTAAGAAACTCTTGTATCCAGTATGTCAGTAGTGAATCCTGAAGGGCTAAGTCAGTCTGCAACCATTAAAGCAATAGCTTCTTCTTCAAGAATATCCATTAAGCTGTGATTCTTGTCTCTATTAAGTCCTTCATAAAACTTACCTGGATCCTACTCTCAGTAAGGCATTTGACATCATTATAGCTTCAATTTTTTAAAAAAATAAAAATAGATAAAGATAAAACTACCCTACTCTCCTGGCATTTTTAATACATTTGACCGACTGCTGCTATTGCACCCCTTCCTGGCTCATGCTACCCAGTGCTGAGGCCTGCACTTGCCTCTCAGAGTTCTTCATCTCCAGTGTTTTTGTTGCTCTGTTTTTTTAAAGGTCACCTTTGATTGACAGCTCTTATTCTTGAAAGCGTTTGTTGTTCTGCCCACAGGACCCAAGGGGGAAACCCAGAATGAACCAACACTTACGCGTGACAGCCAACAAACAGAACTTTTTTTCAGAAGGACACGTGACTGAATTCGAGCAGTTAAAGCTGCTCTCAGCCTCACATACGTGACAGTTGATACCTGAGAGCCCGAGTGGGGGATTGGAGAAGAGAGAAAAAGAAAATGAGACCAGTGTTCATCCTGCAGTACCAGACCTGTCATCCTATTCCCCATAGCAACCAAGTCCAGTGAACCCCCACTCTCCCCATGCCCACAGTCAGTGCATGCCACCTGCCCTCCTTTCCACTGGGTGTTTCATTTGGACTTTCACATCTAGAAATACTGCATGAACCCAAATTCTCAAGTAGACGCTCTAGTATCAAGATGCCAAAGGGCATCCATTCTCACAGCACCAAGGCCAGGGTGGTCTTGGTTTTCTAGGACTTCCTCATAAGAAGGAAGAGTGATGGGAGAGACAGACCAGGAACCCCTGGGAATGAGCAATCCATGCTTGCCCTTAGGGGAAAACTCCAAATCAGAAGCACATCTACCCCACCCTACCCCCATTCCTGGACTTTAGTGTACCCAACCACAATAGACTCTCTCTCTGGAGTCCCTAACCTTCGCAGTCTTGTATCTTCTAGTGGCTTAGGGATGCAGTACTTACTCTCCTCGTCCTCGGTCTGCACCAACGGTAAGCCCATGACTATGAGCAAGGCCAGTAGGATCACCATGTCCAGAGGATGCTTGGTCCTGTTGAGGAGAGGAGCAAGTGGCTAGCTCTGCTCACTGAAGTCCCAGTCCCGCGTGGCACAGAATGCTCTGTCTCCTGGTCCAGATCCCACCCCCACCCCCACCCACCACCTTGCCGCTGCCCCTGCCTCCCTATCACCGTGGGGCATCACACCACGGAGAATCTTTCTCACACTTTCTACCCCAGATAGTCGATATTCTGGACCACTTGCTGGCCCTTGAAATGAGCGGTTAATTTGCCGGCACCCCCCAACCACACTCACTTCCTCAGCAGCCCGTGCCTCAGCGTGTCCATGGGTCCCTGCATCTGACAGGCGAAGTCGGAGACTCAGCTGGTTTGGGGTCGTTCTCCCCACACTGCCCCCTACAGGGTGCCGCTGGTGCTCTTTCTGGAACATTCCAGCTCCCCCCAACCTTGCCGTCTCATTGAGGTCCGCCCAGAGAGGGCTACTCAGGGTTTATGTGACACCCAGCAAACAGCGCCCTCTGCCTGACCCCACGACAATTACTCATCTCCGGAACCTTCTTCCCTGGCAGCCAGACACACCAGACAACCCCACTCTGACCTTTCTTATGCCCCTGAGGCAGATGTGGTGCCAGAGTCTGACTGTGTTCAGATTAGTTCCATGAATGAATACACACGTACAAGTTACTAGACTGACAGGTTTACAGAACACAACTGCTTCCATCTGGCACAGGAAGCGCGTCTGCGGATTCGTCATTGAGCTGTCCCATAGAAAACTCCAGCCAAATCCAGTCCAGTTTTTCTTGCCTCCTTTTCACCCTGCTTTCTCCCCATGGTCCTGTGATAATGTTTTTATTTTTTTCATAGTTGCATGTATTTCCTAGCCGAAATTTAGCACAGCATGTTTAAAAAAAAAAAAAAAAAAAAAAAAAAAAAAAGCTTTTTTGGCAGAATTGTTATGTTGTAGGCAGTACTGTATTGTCTAGAATGTCATTCTCAGTGTATGAAGTACACATGGGCATCTTCCCACCAATGAGATGGTAAGTCAAAGGGTCAGCTGTATTTGTGACTTAGACCACTCTTCCCAAGTTGCTGCATATATCAGTGGATAACTTTGTCCTTATGATAAACGTAGATAATAATCTGTTTGTTTTTAAGTAAAGAGCATTCTTATCTACCCTTTGGAGTCTCACTATCTTATCAATGCAAATAGGATCCTGGTGTAATTTTTAGTCTCCATTTTTAATGAGCTGGGGCTGAACAAGTATCTTATTTCTAGTGGATATCAGCATCTATCTATTTATCTATTTATTTATTGTGACCCCTCCTTGTGTGTCCCTGGTCCACTTTCCTATTGCTCTCTTTATGGCAAGATTAGTTTGGTGGTGGTGGCGATGACGGTGACGACGATGAAAATTCACCTTCTCCCATTTCCCATTTGCTGTCAGTACTTTTAACAAGTAGAGTGTTTATTTTGTAACATGTGTCCCACCCTCCTTGGGCAATTCTAACTAAATGCTAGAGAAGGAGTACAAACAACAGAGATTTATGCCTTGCAGCAGTGGAGGCTGGAAAGCCCCAAGATCAAAGTGCCAAGAGTCTCTCTGTCTGCTGAGGGCTTGTTGTTTTTTAGATGGTACCGTCTAGGTTTGATTGCATGGTAGAAAGAAGGAAGGGTTGAACTCACACTCAGCATAACCATGCCCAAGAGGAGCCTTCATGGCCTAACTAGTCCCCAAGGACTTCACTTCTCAATACCACCGCAAAGATTGTGTGTGCGTGTGCGTGTGTACATGTGTGTGTGTGTGTGTGTGTGTGTGTATGTGTGTGTATGCGTGTGTATGCGTGTGTGTGTGTGTGTGTGTGTGTGTGTGTGTGTGTGTAGTTTGGAGGAACACCTATACTGAAGTCACAGCTAGAGCAGGATACGGGTACCACCATGCTGACCATGAAAAACGGGTCCTGATGAACATCCCCAGCCTGAATTTGGGATCCAGGACTGACTTTGAAATTCTCTGGGATGCCCCAAATTAATGTAACCACAAACATTTCTCAAACAATGAGAAATAATCCTCTCTTATAGATTCCTTCAGTCAACAAGGAACAGAATAATGTAGACTAGCAGGTTCTCGGGCTGCAGGCTGTGACCCTTTTGGGTCAATTTGTAACAATGAAAATACATCCTGCATATCGGATATTTATATTATGATTTTTAGCACTACTAAAATTACAGTTATGAAGTAGTAACAAAATAATTTTATGGTTGGGGGGATCACCACAAGACTACCTGTATTAAAGAGTCACAGCGTTAAGAAAGCTGAGAACCACTGATGGAGACCAACTAAAGATTCAGTGACCCCCAAATTCTCTACCTGTGACCATGTGTTCCCTTATTACTATGGCAAAATATTTGATAAATGCAAATAAAGCTATGAATGGTGAGCCCCAACAACAAAATTATTTTTGTTGCTACTTCATAACTGTAGGTTTACTACTGTTATGAATTGTAATGCAAATATCTGATATTTCTGAACCACAGGTGGAGAACTGCTGAACTAAAGGAAGGGTTTAGTTGGGTTCCCAATTGGCAGGTAGAGTGAAGGCAGATAGATGGTGGTAAGAATGGACCCCTGGAACTCACAACTCCAAGGAACAGGAATCTCCAGAGAAAGAGTCAGAACTGTCTATAAAGGTCAAGACTTTTAACCCTCTTCAAGAAGATTTTACAACCTCCAAAAAGAGCACCATGGAGATGAATGATTCTGTGGGGATCGTGAGGGTTTGCCTCTAAACCATAATACTGGCTAGGATGAGACCCTAGCACACATAAGAAAGCGTTATGCAGGTGGTTACCTCAGGCTTCTAACCCCATCATCTGTAGTGGGCTGGCCTGATGCTGCTTGTATTCTAATGCTAATACTGGTTCATCAAGGTCAGGTTGCCTCAGAGATGAAAGGGTCCCAAGTAGAACCAAGTGATGCGATGTGACCTTGCCCCCAAGTTATTTCTGATTGGTAAATAAAGATGCCAGCAGCTAATAGTTAGGCAGAAGAGACATAGGTGGAGTTTAGGATTTCTGGGCTGGAGGTCGGTGGAAAATGACCAGAGGGAGAGAAGAAGTGAATGGAGGAAAAGCCACCATGGGTTAGGTGGGTCATGGAAACATGGCCCTGAGGGCTGGCCAATTGCAGTTAAGAGCATCCCAGATGAAACATAGAAAGTAATAACTCAGGGCTGTTGATAGGAAAGTAGATTCTAATAGCATAGAGTGTAGGTGTCTGCCCAGCTCTCGTGCTGTTTAAGGCTTATTGTAATTATAAAAGTTGTTTGAGTCCTTTATCCAGGAACTAAACAGTCAAAGGTGGGGTAGAAACCCTGGGTCAGGATTAAAAGTTTCTACCACAATCATCTGCATGCAGTTACCAGTGTGTGCTGTCAGAAGGTCTGTTGACAAATTCAGGCCTTTTCTTTTCTTTTTCTTTTTTTGTCACTTCCCTGAATAGACAGGCCAAAAGATGCAGCAGTAGTTGCTCTGCTCGTAGGTAATCTAGGCTACTTGATTTGATTCTTGCGTGCAGTCATATGCTTTCAAGCACTTTAAATGCTCTCAAGGACCATCATCAGGCAGCTCAGAGACATCAGGATTTGATGCTTCCCCTTGCTCTTGCTTTCATTTAGCCTTGGGTTGTTCTCACTTCCCAGATCCCAAAGAACACAACCCTGGCATGGAGATTCCAAGCTGCTTCAAGGTAACTCAACTGAGGTGTCCCCGCCTCAAGAGAATGGTCTGTATTGACTGTTTTCTCAGGACTTAGGAGATAGCTTGTGAGTCACTCTAGCATATGGCCTACTGAATTTCTTCTTGCCCTGGTAATCTACCTGACAGGAACAAAGATAATTTGAAGAGACACCTGTGTCTCTCCTTTTGGTTAACAGACCCTTGAATCAGGTGACCCCTGAGAAACTGGAATGCCCATCAGCAATCTCATGCTGGGAAAAAGAGAAAATACTGAAGTCTGGTGAAAATCAAAGGAGGAACTTGCCTACAAGCAAAGAGATTTCCCACAGTACTGACAACTTGTCAGACTATCTTAATGGAGATATTGGGGCCCAGACAATGATGGGCAGGGCCATACCTTGACTGGGACTGCTTAGAGAAGCATAACTCTGGCCTCCATGTGAACCTTAAATTCAGGATCCTGAAGACTGATTAGACTAGGTTAACGGATCTCATTGTCCCTCTGCCAAAAGTGGCCATATTAACCACCCCATATCTATCTATCTATCTATCTATCTATCTATCTATCTATCTATCTATCTATCTATCTATCTA
>CM052718.1:26165102-26180422 GCA_028551405.1 Uromys caudimaculatus | reverse complement strand
TCCATGTGGAGAACCCATGAGTCAGGCTCATAACCTCCTGTGCTCTCCCCTGTCTCCCTAAAGATGGAATGCCTGGTGCCTACTGGAGAATGCAGCCCCTCATACCCTGCGGAGCCTGGGCAACCAGGCAGGAAGCTCTGTCAGTGCTTGGCTATGGTAAGGAAGCCCCTTACCTGAAAATGGGCCCCAGCTCCTGGAAGGCCTGATGCATCTCCAGGTGAAGGTTCTCTTGGCCCTGCTCCCTCAGGATCTGTATCATCTTCAGCCACTTGTTCCTGGAGTACTGTGGTATGGCTTCAAAGGGCTGCAGTGTCTTGGGGGCCAGTGTTGCCATGGTGCCCAGTGCCCTCGTCCTGTGCAGGCCCCACCAGGATCTTGCCAGCCACACATCTGCTGTCACCCTGAGAGCCATTGCCATCCTCCCTCTTCCTGTGTTTAGTCCGTGGCCTTTTATGTTGCCTTGAGGACATGAATTGCTGACTGATAATGACCCTGCAGGATATGTCCCTGGACTTGCCCTAGAAATGTATTCTGACCTGATGGCTCTGCTGGAGGCAGAGGAAGGAGGTAGCCTTCTCCCTGGTCCTTCCTCTGCAGTGCCTGCTGGTGAGTGGGAGTTGAGGTCAGGTGCAGACTCTACTTGAACACTCAAAAAATGTCCAATGGTGGTCAGAGCCTTCTTTCTCCTCCCCATGGTGAGAGCCGCCAGATGCACATATTTTTCCTTACTGTAGATTTTTGAATGATCCCTCCTGACTTAAAAATCACTAGCCAGATTAAGGGGATGGGGGTTTACTAACTGTTGTGATTTACAGTTAAGTGTTGTTTTTTAAAATTTTCTCATTTTCTCTTCAAATTGAGAAATAACAATGAAATCCATTTGTCACAGGGTAAGGGGGGGACTTACTTGGTCAAGTAGGAGAGCCTGAGTTGAGATGTCTCAGAACCTCGTAAAAGCTAGGTACATTAGGGTGGGAGTCTAACCCCAGCACTGTGGGAGCTGAGGGTGGCAGATATCAGAGCTCATTAGACGGCCAGTCTATAGTCAAATGCACACATGTACGCGCACACACACACACACACACACAGAGAGAGAGAGAGAGAGAGAGAGAGAGAGAGAGAGAGAGAGAGAGAGAGAGTCAAACGTCTACCGCACATATGTATGTGCATAGGTGTATACATGTGTATTTACATACACATTTCTGATGTTTCTGATACAGAAGAGGTGGTTGTTGTTGTTGTTTCCAGACAAGGTCTTTCTATGTAACCCTGGCTGTCCTGGAGCTCACTTGTGGACCTGGCTGCTTGCTACCTGTTTTACAGGTGCTTGCCACCAGGCTCCATTAACTCACGGATGGTGTAGCTGCCCTGCTCCCAGAAATCAAGCTAAGCCCCTGCTGCAAACAGGTTCTTGAGAAATTTTAAGAGCCGACACTTAATAAATCAAGACAGTTAGGAAACCACCACCCCTCCCCCCCCCAATCTGGCTAGTCATTTTTAAGTCAGGATGAATCATTCAAGGCTCTGAAATAAGGTAAAATATGTGCGTCTGACAGCTCTTATCCTGGGGAGGAGAAAGAAGGTCCCTGCTGTGCAGGAGCGTATAGATCCAGTGACAGATGGGGTGAGCACAAACCCTACCCCTCTCCCTCAGAGCTGCAAGATGAAGCTATGGTCTTATCCAATATCTGGATCCTCGGCAGAGAGTCCATAAGTGCTCTTTCCCATTTCCATGCTGAAAAGTTTTAGAAGTCAGGTATTTCCTTAGCTCAGGGAGTGTCTCTGAAGGTTCTCTTTCAGATTCCCCCTTTAGTCCCACCTCCTGTATGTCACAGTTGCCTCTCGTATTCTACTTTAAGCTTCTAATGGAGCCATTCTCCAGACTTGTGAAGAGAAGCCTCAGTTTCCCCTTCTGTTCCAGTGATGTCAGCTCTTATCTTCTGACCTGACTATGCCTTCCCTCATCTCCCCACGTAAAGGCCCAATCATAACCACTGTGGTGTCCGGGCTCTCTCTACTAATACAAGAAGTGAATCTTTATGGCCTGCTTTCCAGATGAGGTACATTTAGAGCCCATCAGAGAATCACAAATAAGTGGGATGTATTAGCTTCCTGACTTCCCTAGCCAGCAGCTGGTGCCTGCTTGTCTAGTTGCTCTCAGTTCATCTTAGGATTAAAGAGTTGCAGACAGTCAGCTACATGACTGAACCCATGTCCAGAAAGGGGAGGGAGGGGAATCTTGAACCCTAGGAAGTCGGGGACTTTAGGTATCAGGCTATGCTAGTTCAGCATGGGTTGATTGTAACTCTCAGGCATACCAGTCTTTTGGGGGGAAAGACAGTAGGAATAGACTTTAGTTTAGGGACTATAGAAAGCACTATTTCATGCCTGTTACTTTTGCATTTTCTCTACCCTGACACTCCTGCAGAATCTTAAAATAAAATCTGTCTCAAGTTCTCTAGTATAAAGTCAATGAGGTCCAGGCTAGTGAGGCTCTAGAGAAGAGTAAGTCTTTGTTGTGAATAAAGTCAGAGACTATTGTATTATAGGCTAGGAAGCATCTGGCTGTTTCTACTCATGGCTTGGAAATTTGAATGTGGTCAAATCAAGCATAATAGACTAAGTTGTCCAGTGAAGCTATTTCAAGACAGCACAGCACCAAAGCTGGGTGAGCTGCTCACTGTTCTTAGTCAGAGTTATAGTGAGAGAAGCAAAAAAATGTGAAAATTTGGTTTTGAGTAAAGGAAGGGGACACAAACGGAGTTAATGTTTCACCCAGAGGAGACAAGTTTAGTTTGGTCAAAACAGGTATGCCTGTTAGAGAGATCTGCACAGAAGGAGAAGCCTCACACTTGCCCTTGAAGAAGAGGAGCAGCACCTAGAGGCTAAGACCCAACATTTGGAGAGCTTAAAAGTACAGTCTTTGGAAAGCTTTCATTCCAAAAGAGTGGGACTTTACAGAGGGTTCCAGGGCATCCTTCTCCAGCAGATCCATCTAGGGAAAAGTTTTCCCAGTTTCATGCAGGGAGATGCTCAGAGACTATTATAGCTGGGAGAGAAGGGACCTGTGACAGTTTGTGTATATGCTCAGCCCAGGAAGTGGCACTATTAGAAGGTGTGGCCCTGTTGGAGTAGATGTGTCACTGTGGGTGTGGGTTTTAAGACCTTCATCCTAGCTGCCTGGAAGCCAGTATTCTGCTGGTAGCCTCCAGATGAAGATGTGTAATGTAAAACTCAAAGTGACTCTTAGCTACCAGGAGACCCCTAAATGAGACTCAAGAATGGAGTTCGATGCAAAAGCAAGGGGTTTATTGTTCCAGCTCGTTGTGGTCATCCTACACCCAGAGGAGAGGCGACCCCTTCTCTTTCTTTCATAAGCTTTTTATATAATTTTTGAGGGCAGCTTATAGCAACAGCAACTAGGCACGTAATGATTGGTGGTTCTGGTGACCTTTACATTAATTGACTGGGCAGGGAGGGATACTCAGGGACTTTCCCCAAGGCCCAGTGGGAAGATCCAAGTTGGGACTCTCTCAGATGTAGAACTCTCCGCTCCTCCTGCACCATGCCTGCCTAGATGCTTCCATGTTCCTGCCTTGATGATAATGGACTGAACCTCTAAACCTGTAAGCAAGCCCCAATTAAATGTTCTTTTTAAGAGTTGCTTTGGTCATGGTGTCTGTTCACAACATTAAAACCCTAACTAAGACAGGACCCTTGGCTGTACCTCAAGTTGGCAACACAGCTTTGGCATCATTCACATGATGCTTATTTTGTAGGTATGCACCATGCACCAGGATGAAGGTGAAAGAGGCTTGTGCCAAGTTTCCAAAAGTTACTGAGTCCAGACAATGTAAAACTCATGATTGGGCTATGCAGAAAGCAGTGAGGAGGAATCCTAAGTTACAGTGGAGACCTCAGGATATAGGAGACATCAGAAATGTGGAAGTCTGCCAAGGAAAGCTATGGTGCTGCGTAGAGCCTGGTCAGTGGAGATAACATGCTACAATCAACAGACCTAGAGAGGTAGGGCTTGCTAGGCCCTCTGAACCCAGATGATGCCATCTTAAGCTAAAGATGCCAACCAAACATGGAACTTAAACATTTGATGTTTTCCCTGCTGAATACCAGTCTTGCTTTGGCTTGATCTTCATTAACTATGTCCCTGGGGTGGTTAGCTTTAATTGTCAACTCGACACTACCTTAGGTACCTGAGAAGAGAACCTCAGTGAGGGATTGTCTACATGTGGTTGGCCTGTGGGCATGTCTATGAATGAATATGTCTTAATCAAATTCATTTCTGTGAAAAGACCAGCCCTCTGTGGACAGTACCATGTCCTAGGCAGGAAGCCAAAGCTGTGAAGAAATCAAGCTGAGAGAAAACAAGTGAGCGATCATGCACATGCTTCAGTCCTTGATGGTGGATATGATGTGACTAGCCAAAGTCCGTTCCCTTAATGACAGGCTATAACTTGGAATTGTAAGCCAAACAAACGCTTTCCCTCCCAAGTTGCTTTTTGTCAGGCTATTTTGTCACAGCAACAGAAATGAAACTAGGGCACCTCAATTTCTCCCTTTTAGAACAAGGACAGTACTCTGAGCCTTGGTATGTGAGAAGTATATCACTTGGTGCTTTATTTTTATAAGATCACAGTTAAGAGATGATCTTAGGTCCGAGAAGAGACTTCAAGCTTTTGAACAGTATTGTAACTGCTAAGTCACAGGGATTTTTAGAGTGAACTAGAAACCCTTTGAATTGTGAGCTACGGGCTTTTTTGGAGTCAGGGACAGAGTGCTATGGTTTGGCTGTGAAATGTCTCCACAGGCTCGTGTATTTGAATACTTAGTCTTCAACTCATGGCTCTGGATTTGGGGGTTGTAGAATATTGGGGAGGTAAGGCCTCGCTGGAAAAAGAGGATATCTGGAAGAAAGGCCTTAAGATTTATAGCCTGGCCCATCTGTGTTTTATGCATGTTTTATGTTTTCTGTTCCATCAAGATGTAGGGAGGTGCCAGGCAGTGGTGGTGCATACCTTTAATCCCAGCACTTGGGAGGCAGAGGCAGGTGGATTTCTGAGTTCAAGGCCAGCCTGGTCTACAGAGTGAGTTCCAGGACAGCCAGGGCTACACAGAGAAACCCTGTCTCGAAAAAACAAACCAAACCAAACAAACAAACAAAAAAAGATGTAGGGAAGTGAGTCACCTACTTCTGTGCCTTCCCTACCACAATGAACTGTATCCCTTGTGAGAGTTGGCTTTGTCAACTTTACACAATCTAGAGTCCCCTGTAAAAGGATCTCAATGAGGGATTGTCTGCATTCGGTTGGTTTGTGGACGTGTCTACGGGTGAATGTCTTTATTAAATTCATTGATGTGGGAAGACCCAGTCCACTGTGGGCAGAACCATTACCTAGGCAGAGAGTCCTGCACTGTATAAAAGTGGAGAAATCAAGATGAGCATAAGCAAAGCAAGCAAGTGAATATATGTAGCATCTGTTTCTTTTTTACTTTTGATGTACCAGCTGTCTGAACTTTCTGCCTTGACTTCCCCACAATGATGGACTGCAACCTGAAATTCTAAGCTAAAACAAACCTTATATCCCCTAAGTTTGTTTGTTTGTTTGTTGTCAAATTTTTTTATCATAGCAACAGAAATGAAGCAAGAACAGTTTTCAAACCGTGAACTGAAATAATGTTCCCTCCTTTAAATTGCTTTTATCAGATCTTCTGGTAAAGTATAGCAAGAGAAGTGGCTAACACACATATTTGGTTCACATGCAACTGTTTTGCCGTGGGAAGTTAGTCTACTCTTTTAGCAATTCGTCAACATACAACACAACCCAGGTTGACATTGTGTATGTCTGTAGAATCTATCCTCTCTGCTGGCAAACATTGTGTGCCTTTGGCCAACAGTTGCCTGGTCCCAAGGCCCCAGCCAATGGTTACTACTGTTTTTCTACCTTCAGCTTTTTAAAAAAATATTTTTTAAAGAATTATTTATTTATTTTTTGGGAGGCATGGGAGAGGAGCTGGGTGGGAGAGGGAAGGGGGAGGGGAAAAGGGGAACATGATCAGGTATTGGGGGAACAAGAGAGAAGCCCTGAGGGCCAGCAGAAAGAATGGAACCTCTGGGGTGGGAGATGGGGGGACCCTCTAGAATGTACCATAGATATGGGAGGTAAGAGACTCTCAGGACTCAAAGGGAAGGACCTTAGACCAAAGGCCCTACAGTGGGGAGAGGGAACTTGCAGAGCCTACCTCCAGTAGAAAGACAGGGCATCAAGTGGAGGGATGGGGTTGCCATCCCACAGTCAAACACTCTGACCCAGAATTGCTCCTGTCTGAAAGAACTGCAGGGACAAAAATGGAGAAGAGACTGAGGGAAAGGAGGTCCAGTGACCAGCCCAACTTGGGATCCATCTCAAGGGGAAGCTCCAAGGACTGACTTTATTACTGATGCTATGGTGTGCTTACAGACAGGAGCCTAGCATGGCTGTCCTCTGAGAGGCCCAATAAGCAGCTGACTGAGACAGATGCAGATACTTACACCCAACCAATGGACTGAAGTCAGGGACCCTTGTGGTTGAATTAGGGAAAGGTTGGAAGGAGCTGAGGAGGAAGGCGACCCATAAGAAGACCAGCAGTCTCAACTAATCCAGACCCCTGAGATCTCTCAGACACTGAGCCACCAACCAGGCAGCATACACTAGCTGGTCCGAGGCCCCTGACACATATACAGAAGAGGACTCTTGGTCTGGCCTCAGTGAGAGAAGATGAGCCTAACTTTTGAGAGACTTGAGGCCCCAGGGAGTTGGGAGGCCTGGCGACAGGGGGCAGGAGGCATCCTCTTGGAGACAGTGGGAAGGAGGAATGGGAGGTGAAACTGTGGGAGGGTGGACTGGGAGGGGATAACAATTGGACTGTTAAAAAAATAAAAGTAATTTTTAAAATTATTTATTTTATGTACGAGTACACTGTAGCTGTCTTCAGACACACCAGAAGGGGGCATCAGGTCCCATTACAGATGGTTGTGAGCCACCATGTGGTTGCTGGGAATTGAACTCAGGACCTCTGGAAAAGCAGTCAGTACTCTTAACTGCTGAGCCATCTCTCCAGCCCTCGATACCTTTGGCTTTTTTAAGTGTAGCTTTCTTCAATTCACCTGCTTCTTGTATGCCCACTCTTAGTTTCCCTATGCTTTACTTGCTTTACCTAATATAACACCTTCTAGATCCTTCCAGGTGATGCAAGTGCTATGCTTCCTTCCCCTCTTTGCTCAGGGTAAGTAGTGTTTCCTTATGTATGGACCACTTTTATTATTTATTTATTTACTTATTTATTTGCTGGTTGGTTAGTTTGGTTGGTTGGTTGGTTTCTTGAGACAGGTTTTCTCTGTGTAACAGCTCCAGTTGTCCTGGAACTCACTTTGTAGACCAGGCTGGCTTCAAACTCACAGAGATCCTCCTGCTTCTGCCTCCGGAGGGCTGGAGCTAAAGGCTTGTGCTACCTATTGTCTGGCTCCGACTGTTTTCTCTACTGACTAGTCTGAGTGCATGTCTTGGCTCTCTGAACCATGCTATGATTAAGACAGAGTGCCCTTTGACATAAAGATTTTGTTTCCTTTGGGTGTAAATTGTGAGTTCAGTGCATGACTCAGGGTGCTGGCCTTGCTTTCTGAGGTCCTCCTGCTCTTTCTCATGGCTGTGCCAATTTGCTTTCCCACCAATTGTGTACAGAGGTTCCCCTTACTGCCTCCCTCCCTTCTCAGTGCTTCTGGGCTTTTGCCTTTTTAAAAATGACCACCCTGACAGCATCAGGTATTTCTCACGGTGGGTTAAGTTGGATGACGAGGAGGGTTGAATGTCTTTTGTGTCCTCTCTCTCATTTGTGTGTCTTCTCTTAAGACTATCTTAAGACTGCTCAGACCCTTTGCCCATTTGCTGACTCTGTCATTTGTTTTCTTGCTAATTGAGTTGAATGAACACTGGGTTCCCAGTTGGTGGTGCAGTCTTTGGAGGCTGTGATACTTTGGAAGGCATATGTCTTGCGTGAGGATTTATAGGGCTTATAAAACATGTGGCTTGCTTTTCTTTTTCTTCCAGTCTCTAAGTTGTCTCTACAACCATTGATCAGTTCCTTGTGATCCAATAGGTATTTTTAGTTTACTATACTTCCGTTTGTGAATTCAAAGCTGTGTTGTTGTCTGATTGCTATGTAGAAGTATGAGCTTGGAGTGACTTTTATTTAGAGACTGGCTATGGTGTAAGGAACCATGGATCAGTGCCCAGGTGACAAGGGTTGATGAAAAGAAGTGACTGATTTTGGTTTCTGCCCCTACTATGTGCCATGCATGTCAGTCAGTGTAGTAACCTGTATACATTACTTCATGAAATTCATAGGCCAGGAGACCTTTGCAGATGACAGCTCCAGCTGATGAACAGTCCAAGATCAAGAACACTAATATCTCATGAAGCCTCTTTTATAGACACAAAGAACAAGGCTAGAAGTAAATGCTGCAAGTAAGGATGGAAACTCTCCAATGCAAATAACATATTAAATGCATACTGAACACCAATAGTTAAAAGTAGGAGCTGGGAAATCAGAAAATGTCTAACCCAGAAGGAAATTAAAACATAGCACAGCAAAACCTAGCAAGTAACAAAGTCAACACCCAGAGAGAAATTCTACATTCAGACCATTAACCTTGGTTTCTGCTCAACTTTTTATGTAATCTTTACCGTTGTCCGTTTTCACTTCCCTGGCTACTTTATTGCTAAGTGGTATTTTGAGTGACTGTGAGTGAAAAATCTTTGTGATTTTTATTTGAGGAAATTCAGTATGGATGCACAATACTCTGGTCACACTCCTAAACGCAACAATCAGCTCAGAGCCTTGTGAAGTCTTGGGGTTTCCCCAGGTATAGAGACACGTCCCTAAGTGAAGACTGAGATCAGCCACATATGTAATGTCACAATGGAACCAATATTTTGTGTACTGATTTAAAATATATTAATATTAAAGAATTAATCATTACAACACACAGGCCAGTTGCTTCAAGAGAGCATGTCATAAGCGGAGGGCAGGCAGAGAAGGTGGCTCACCTTGTGACTCTCAGGAAATGGAAGAGCTGAGTCCCAGATCCTAACAGCCCTAATCAAGAACACACTCGTGAAGCCCAGACTTCCTTCCACTGAGATATAGCCCATAAAATCCCACCACCTCACAGTGGTGCAATGTGTTGGAATCCTTTTCCTTGGTGTTAGGGGACTATGAGCCACAAGTACCCCCTGCTTAGCAGATCAATTAGCTCTGACCATCATGGGAAAACACTTCAAACTGGAGCTTCAACAACAGAGTTTATTTTTCACAGCCAAGGAGATGACTGAGTGATGAAGCCAAGAGTACAGGAGTTTCAGACACTTTCCATGGCTTGCAGAAGACTTGTCTTCCACATGGTGGCTGTCTCTGTGAGCCCGTGACCTCACTCTCTTCTTGGGAGATTGGATTAGGCATAACCCAGTAACCTCATTTCACAAGAATTACCTCATTAAAGGCCCTGTCTCCACACTGCCTCAAACTCAAAGGCCATAGACTTGGCACTCGCAGCTCAAGTAGATGTGCTTTGGTGCTGAGCACAGGAGACCCTGTGAAGTAGTTGTTCTTGGCCAAAACTTTTTGCCTACATTCTTGCAGCTGAAAGGAAACCTGAAAAATGCTCATGTTCTGGGCCACTTTCATGATTCAAGAGAATAAAGCTTTGTCCAAGCGGTATGTGCTGGCAGAAGTCAGCAACACCTTGACCTCCTGGAAGAAGACATCCGTCCCTGTAGGAACTTCACACACTATCAGAGTTCCAGCAAGTCCTCCTGCCTGCATCTCTGACACTACCACCACCCAGTCCTTAGCAAGTGCAACGGTGCCAACTCTTATAAATGCTATAGAGTCACCAACTCATATGTACCAGCTCCACTGTGAAGCTGCTTCTTCAAACAAAACACAGAGATATCTATCTATCTATCTATCTATCTATCTATCTATCTATCTATCTATCTATCTATCTATCTATCATCTATCATCGATCTATAATCTATCAGCTATCTATTATCTATCCATTATATATCAACTATTATCTATGCATCTTTCTGCCCCCACAAACCCATATGTGTGTGTGAAAATGTTTTTGTGGCTCATGTCATAATAATGGGGAGCCTAAGGAAGGGAATGACTTCTGGCTTCATCCTGAGGCCCTTGGAAGGCCATGGACACCTGGAGTGACCGTTGGAGAACATGGGGAAGACCACCCAGCAGAGACTGCTTGTTGCCACCAAGATACTCCCAGTCCCTTCTCTGTCCCTGATGCCAGAAGTCTTCAGCTGTGAACCTTGTACAGGTGTTAAAAGATGACAGTGTGACCTCCCCTCCCCCAAAAATATTCCCCTGGCAGAGAAGTGTGACCTGGGTGTCAGGACAGAGGTAGGCTTGTGGCCTGACTAGAACCCCAGATGCAAAAGTGACTAGCTCACAGGCCGGAAAGTGAGGACAGGGCTGGAGCTGGGCATCAAAACAAATCGGTAGACCATCTGCACATCCTCTTGCCTCAATGTCTCCACCTGGAAGGTTTTCAGTATCTGAAACACAAGGTTGGGGGGGGGTTCATATGGCCTCCTCAGCAGGGCAGAGCACTAGCCCATCTACTGCTAAACTGTTTAGTGCAGCCACCATGCTGAAAATAGGACTTCCTGTGGAGGACTGAGGGCCAACTCTAGAGACTTTACCAAACATAGGAAGCCCAGATAGACCCTGAAGGCCTATGCTTTTGTTCCAAACACCACTCATCAGTATCCCGCATCTCACAGGCCCCACCCAGAGCTGCTCACATGGTGAAGCAGGAGCAGCATCTCCACCTCTGCCAGGCGCCTCCCCAGGCACTGGCGCACCCCAAAGCCGAAGGCCAGGTGCTGGAAACTTCTTTTCCTCTCCAGCCAGCGCTGAGGCATATAGCGTTCAGGCCTTGGGAACACTGCGGGGTTTCGGCCCATGGAGTAGAGATAAAGTAGGACCAATGTCTGTGGGCAGATGTCAAGGGTAAGGTCAGCTGCCTCTTCGAGGTAATGCAGGGCAGGGCAATTGGTGGATGTATGAAGATCACTCACCCCAGCAGGGACATGGTAGTTCTGAAGCACCAAGTCTGAGCTTAGAATTCTCTCCAAAAAGCCACCAACAGGATAGAGCCTGGAGATGAGGAAGCAACAGCAGAGGCCTTAGATAGGAAGGGCTGCTCCTGTCCACATCTGCACCTTTCTCCCACAGATCCTCCAGGAATGTGGTTCCTGGCTCTGCTGAGCTCAGCCAACCTCCAGAGGAACAATAGCACTCAGCCATAGGAAGAAGAGCAGAGAACATGAACCCAGAAAAGAGAGAATACTGAACAGCAGGGAAGGAAGGGCAGCCAGCACCTACCTCAAGGTCTCTTTAAGGGCAGCCCTCAGCAAGGGCAGGTCTGACATGGCCTTCTGGGGATTTGCAGCAATGCTGGCCTCAACTGCCAGACTCTCCTGCCGCAGGGCCTGCTGAACATCTGGGTTCCGAGCCAGCTCAAAAAGGGTCATTACCAAGGGGATTGCTGTCTGCAGAAGCCAGAGAGCAATCTCAGACACCCTCCCAAAAGGCACCACTACTACAAAGAGGCCCTTCCCTAGGAGAAGTGCATGGACATAGCAGAATCAGGACCCAGGGAGCTGTGACCTTCTGTCCTAATGTTTACCTGGAATTCTTGCTCTAAGTCCTGAGAGACAGGCCACAGACATTCCAGTCCTGGCCACTGTCTTAGCACCTTCACGGTCTGGTGCTAACAGCCTGCTCTAGTATACAGTGGTACCTGGGTGTCACTTGAGGACCCGGCCACTCTACATTTCCCAGTACCTGAATGATAATGGCTGTTCTCAGGCCCCTCAGCACTGACCTCACTTCCCAGGCCTGAAATAGGTCCATGTTCCCCACCCTGCCTCCTCTTGCTTCAGTGAGAAGCTTCAGAGTGAGCCCAAGCCTCCAGATTGCCTTTTTTATGGCATAACCCACAGAAACAGCCTCTGATGTCTCTCCCTGATGTCCCCAGCCTGCCTCCATGCTCTGCCTGGGCACACTTACCCTGTATTTTTCTAATTTGTAATAAGACCTGATGTATGGCCCTTCTTGATGGAACCCTCCCCCCTGCTGATCTTACCTGTCTCCCTGTCTCTCCTCTTAGGCAGCCAACCTCTTCAACCCCCAACCCTCCAACACGCCCCCACCCTCCCACTCCTGTGAGCCTAAGTTGCTGTGTGCTAATGCTGCCCTCCTGAAGGCTCGTCTTTCATGAGCTCACTGATCTCTGCCTGTTCATCTAAAGATCGCTCTCTTCCTTGTACACTTCTAGGTACACCCTTCAGTCAAGAGCAAGAGGCTCCTGGGAGGAGGAAAAAGCCTGGGAATACAGTTCATAGGAAATGTTTTGGGGAACACAGAGGAGGAGTCCCAGGGGACTCCCAGAGCATGGCCTGACCGTGTCTACGCTCCCAGCGGTGAGCTCCATCGAGTTCGCTTTGATGGCGTCGAGAGGCAAAGCTCCCTGAGATATTAGTTCTGCCACAATGCCACTGTAAGTCTGAGAGCTGCCGAGTCTGAGCTCCTGGTGCACCTTCCAGATACATCTGTTGGCTAGAGATGTGAGGGGGGTCTTGAAGACAAGCAGTGCCCACTGGCCTGTTGTGCATCCTACCCTCATAACCAATGACAGTCCCTTCTCTTCTCCCGTTATCTCTGGGTCAGTTCAGTTACAGGCTTGGTAGGAACATGTTGGAAGAGCAGGAAGCAGCGGTTGCTGTCATTTGAGATGAGCCCAGTATAGCCATGAATAAAGATAGATAGTAATTAGGCTGACCCGGTGTCTCCTGCCCCATGGCTTGTCCCAGGTCAGTGGCCCTCACCATACTCAGAGATGACGTCCCAGGCATCAAAATGTTCTTTCCACACCCGGGTGCTTGTCCAGCGAGTCAGACTTTTGGGTAAGAACAGGAGCTGTGTGGTGGACTTGAACACTGAGTGCAGGGCGTGGAGGAACTTCAGGCTGCCAGGGCTGAGGTCATGGCCAAGGAGGCCCAGCCGCTCTCCAAAAAGAGCAAAGTTGCTAGCTGAAAAAAGAATGGGACCCCTGATATAAGGTAATCCCTGTCCTCAAGACTACCTTGGCTCTCCCTGCCTCCCTGCCTCCCTTAAGTTGAGCCTTTGCCCTGGCCACACACCTTCTATAGTGTAGTTAAAAAGGCTTTGCTGGACATCCATAGTAAGGCTCCCGCGAGCATTCTGAAGCACCTTCTTTTTCAGGGCCTCCAAGAAGTCCCTTGCTACCACATCCACCATGGGCACAAATTTTTGAACAGCTTTTGGTGACAGCACATTTGGGTTGAGCTGCAATCGGTTGAAACGCCACTCTGCCCCATTTCTGCAGAACACAGACAGAGCTAGACACTTCCAAGGGAACACCTGGCCCCAGGCCTATGTCCATCTTCCTGACTCTCAAAGAAATTGAAGAAAAGAGGTGTTGGGCTCAGAGGCAGAGTCTGCAGGTCCTGATCCCACTCCTTTCTTTCAAAGCAGCCTCCATATGTTGGGGCAGAGGTCACTAAGTCTAAGGTGGATTTGCCACATCCATACCCAAGATGAAAGGAGACTCTGCTGTCAAGCTCTGCCAACCTGGCCTATACCACCACCCCACAGAAGAGAAGCCTAGCTGAGTTCACTCACCCTGTCATCCTGTAGAGTATGTGGTTTCTGAGACATCAGCATCCACCTGTCTCAGCTAAGGGATCCCATCTTTCCTAGGACAGGAGCCTCAGCAGAGGACCACTTACAACATCCACAAACTGAAGTCCAGGGTGCAGGGCTCCCATGGAGATTCTCCAGTAAGGGACAGGCAGGAGTTTGCACACTGAGCCACACAAGCAGGAAGCATGTCCTTTTGTGTGCTAAAGCCTGCAACCACTAGCAGTGATCACATGTACCCACACAGGACCTCAAAAACATGTGTAAACAAGCCCTTGTCTGCACAAAACTAACACAACAGCCGTGCACAAAGATGCAAACATACAGAGAGTCACAGAAGCACACAACACACACTTTCACATCTACACAGAAAAATATGGACACATTTACACACATGCAAGAATATACAGGTACGTACTTGCACACATATGGTCTCCCTGCTTTCTCAAAGATACATGCTCACACTTTGCCCAGAGCTGCAATTTGCATCTGGCCTCCCTGCCAGACTCCCTGCAATTTGCATCTGGTAAGTGCCTAACCCATGTGCCTATTTCCCCAAAATTTTTATCAACAAAAGAATTCCCTCTACCATGGGACTGGTGCGCCTGTGTGACTTCCCTTGGTAGGCCTCCCAATATCCACTAGTGATCTCTTTCCAGCCTATCCACTCTGAGCAGCAGGAGCCCCTGCTTAGCTCTCTAGATGTACATCCAACTGCAAGCGGGAACTCTCCCCTTTCACCATCTGACGCAGTTTTGATGGTGAGTCCACAAGAGCTCCTACTCCTTGTTTTCCACCCCTTCAAGCCCAGAACAGTCTATCTCAAATCTCTGGGAAAAAGAAGGACTTCATTGCTGGATATCAGGCTGTGACAGAAGCCAGCTATGGCCCTACGCCAGTGGCACCCCCTTCCTGGGCCAACTTTGAAACTGGTAGGAAAGAGAGCCACACTCTAGAAAAGCCTATTCAGAGCAGAAGCTTGGGACAAGAGGCATTCCTCTACTACCCCCCTCGTCCTCAGGCCCAGGATCTCCATGGCATGGTATCAACCCATGCTTGGTCGTGACTGGTCTCCACACCACCACCCAAGCAGGATCTGCATCTTGTGTCTGGGCCACCAATCTCAGCTCCCTCCTTATTCCCAGTGTCCACTCACAGCAAGAACACACCACGTCTCAGGCCACGGAGTTCTCTGTGGGCCACCCAGGGCTCTAGGTGCATCCGACGGGGGAGCATACTCTCCACCTGGTGCAGCTTCTCGGCATCCTCTGGCTGCATCACAGACACGATCTGTGTTCTTCCTACACTGTGCCTGTGGGGTGAAGCACTGAGCCCTGCTGAAGTGGAATACCCTCCACCTGAGCTCCCTGCAGAGCCAGCCCTGTCAGTGTGCTCTCTCAGTTCATCCTCTTCTAGACCTTGCTTCCCCCAAAGGAGGGCTCTCCCAGTGTCTGCCTGACTCCCCTCCACTTCAGCACCCCAGCACTCTGTCCTCTCAGCAGTGAGCAGTGCCTTTCTCT
>CM052718.1:26148318-26164602 GCA_028551405.1 Uromys caudimaculatus | reverse complement strand
TCCATGTGGAGAACCCATGAGTCAGGCTCATAACCTCCTGTGCTCTCCCCTGTCTCCCTAAAGATGGAATGCCTGGTGCCTACTGGAGAATGCAGCCCCTCATACCCTGTGGAGCCTGGGCAACCAGGCAGGAAGCTCTGTCAGTGCTTGGCTATGGTAAGGAAGCCCCTTACCTGAAAATGGGCCCCAGCTCCTGGAAGGCCTGATGCATCTCCAGGTGAAGGTTCTCTTGGCCCTGCTCCCTCAGGATCTGTATCATCTTCAGCCACTTGTTCCTGGAGTACTGTGGTATGGCTTCAAAGGGCTGCAGTGTCTTGGGGGCCAGTGTTGCCATGGTGCCCAGTGCCCTCGTCCTGTGCAGGCCCCACCAGGATCTTGCCAGCCACACATCTGCTGTCACCCTGAGAGCCATTGCCATCCTCCTATCTTCAGCTCACAGCCTTTTATCCTGCCTAAGTACTGTACTGTTCGACTAATCACGTCATGGAAGAAACTGTCCCTGGACTTGTCTGAGACATTTGGGCTCTGGTCATGGCTGGGGCTAAACTGTCAGTAGGAACATATGACCAGCTCCCTAACACCTGCTAAGCCTGCGGGTGGGTAGAAACTGAGAGCAGGTATAGTGTCTACAAGGGGGGCTGTGTAGACTGAGATAGTTGGGGGCAGAGATCACTCTCTTCCCCCTATAGATGGAAAAAGGAAGATGGATGGATCCTTCTCTTTTGAAGATATCATAGAAGACCTTGATTTCTTTTAATAGACTTGGGTTAGTTTTAAGGTTTTTTTTTTGGTTGGTGTGTGTGTGTGTGTGTGTGTGTGTGTGTGTGTGTGTGTGTGTGTATGTGTGTGTCTTTAGTGAAAATAAATCTAATGACTAGAAAATGTAAAAAAGTATTGTATCTTCCCCCCAACAAGTTTGAATTCAGTTTCATTAAAAAGGAAGAAAGCTTTTCATCGTTGCTACACGTGAGACCAGAATAACACTTGTAGCATCCTGGTGGTGACGTCACAGTGGCACATGAGATCCTGAGAGCAAACTTCTCATGGGCCCAGGACTGTCCTCTCCATCACCTGTGGTCTGGTTGGACAAGCCTCACCCTCAGCTTCCATCTCCCCTCCTCACACATGTCAGATCCTCTAGCTTGCCAGGTGTCTGCTGTCTTGGTACAGTGGGGCTGGACAGGACTATCGGCCATACCGAACCTCACCATCTTCAGGAGTTCCGCTGGACCTGACCACAGAAGCTCATCACATCTGAGCCTGTTGTTGTTGAGACTCCCTCACAGAAGGACCCCTGCCTGAATATCCTATCACCCCTCCACACCCATTGTATGTCACTGTCCCCTAACTGAACATGGTCTCAGGGTCTCTGAGAAAGGCCAGAGTACATTAAGAGGAGAGTTAGAAGAGGGGTTCCATCTACACAGCCATAGGGGAAGCCAGCATTCCAGCTGGGTGTAGACCTTCCAAGGTAGCTTCTTTAATGTCATCTATGCTCCTGCCCCAAAAGCCCTCACCCATTTCTCTGTAAGGCTAATAACCTCATTGGTTCCACAGAGGTGAACTTTGGTAGACTCCTACTTTGGCTTGCCAGTGGGACTTTATGAGGAGTAGATAGACCTTGCTTAGATTCCTCACCTTCCACACCTAGAGAAAACTCTCAGGACTCATGGCAACACAGCCCCTAGTTCTACTTGGA
This sequence comes from Uromys caudimaculatus, assembly GCA_028551405.1. Classification (NCBI taxonomy): domain Eukaryota; kingdom Metazoa; phylum Chordata; class Mammalia; order Rodentia; family Muridae; genus Uromys; species Uromys caudimaculatus. The sequence continues at coordinate 26,162,903 of CM052718.1, read as the reverse complement.
GAATGTCAGGACTCAGAATGTGTCCATTCATTCTCTCATTAGTTAAACAAACAGTGTTAGCAGGTCAGAATACACAGAGTATTGGGAACACCCATGTGGAACGGTGCGATCTTTAGAGTCTCTGGCACGTACATATAATAGGATTGCCTGCAACGAAGCTGGTGTACCGTTTGGCATGTTGGGAGTCTATAATGAGAGAAGTGACTTCTAGACCTTTCCTTAAGAACTGTTTTGGCACACGGTATGTACTCACTGATGAGTGGATATTAGCCCAAAAGTTCGGAATACCCAAGAGTCAATTCACAGACCATATGAAGCCTAAGAAGAAGGAAGACCAAAATGTGGATGCTTCAGTGCTTCTTAGAAGGGTGAACAAAATACTCACAGGAGGAAATACGGAGACAAAGTGTGGAGCAGACTGAAGGAAAGGCCATCCAGAGACTGCCCCATCTGCGGATCCATCCCATATACAGCCACCAAACCCGGACGCTATTGTGGATGCTGGGAAGTGCTTGCTGATGGAAGCATGATAAGCTGTCTCCTGAGAGGCTCAGGCAGAGTCTGACAAATACAGAGGCAGATGCTCGCAGCCAGCCATTGGACTGAGCGCAGGGGTCCCTGATAGAGGAGTTGGAGAAAGGACTGAAAGAACTGAGGAGGATTTGCAGCCCCATGGAGGGAGCAACTGTGTCAACAGGCCAGACCCCCCCAGGAGCTCCTAGGGACAAGACCACCAACCAAAGAATACACACGGAAGGACCCATGGCGCTGGCCACATATGTGGCAGAGGAGGGCCTTGTTGGACATCAGTGGGAGGAGAAGCCCTTGGCCTGAGGGTGTTCGGTAACCCAGTGTAGGGGAATGCCAGGGCGGGAAGATGGGAGTGAATGGGTGGGGGAGCACCCTCATTAGAGGCATGGGGAGGGGGATGGGACAGGGGGTTTCCGAAGGGGAGACCTGGAAAGGGGAAAACATTTGAAATGTAAATAAAGAAAATATCAAAAAAAAAAAAAAAGAAAGAAAGAAAGAGAACTGTTCGAGCTTATTGAAAAAAAAAAGAAAAAGGATCTGAAAGTACAGAGAATTCCCACAAACACACTTCCCCCAGGCATAGCCTCCTGCTCTGTCATCCCCAGGGGTGCTCTTCATAGACAATGAACCCAGGCTGACATATTTCCATCACTCCATGACCTCAGCTTCCACAGGGTTTTGGCCCTCAACATGCTGTGGGGTCGACACCCATGGAGACACCATAGGAGCGTCATACAGAATGCTTTCATCTCCTTAGGTGTCTGCCTCTACCTGTTCATGCCCCATCACACATCTCTGGCAACCACTGACCTTTCTACTCACCCACCTTTCTCCCTTTACACTTTTTTGTGTGTGTGTGCGTGCGTGTATTTGTGCACGTGTGCATGTCTATGTGCATTGTGGTATGGGGGCGTGTGTGTGCATGTGTGCCTGTGTTTGTGCATGTGTGTGTGTGTCTATGTGGGGGGAATGTGCAAGTGTGTGCATGTGTGGTGTGTGCGTGTCTATATGCATGTGGTGTGTGTGTGTGTGTGTGTGTGTGTGTGTGTGTGTGTGTGTGTGTGTGAGTGGAAACCAAGAGACAACTTTGGGTATCATTCTACACACACCATCTACCTTTTTCTTTCTCTTTTTGAACAGAAATCTCTCACTGGCCTAAAATTTGCCAAGTCGGAGGGGCTGGCTAGCCAGCGAGCCCCAGAGACCCACCTGTCTCTACCTCTCCAGCATTGGGATTACAAGTGCATGCCCCATGCTGGACTTTTTAAAACAAGATTTAGTTTATTGTGTTTAACTCTGTGTACATATGTGTGTCTGTGCATGTGAATGCCTGCGCTAGCAGAGGTGTCAGGTTACCCCTGGAACTCAAGTCATAGATGGGGGTGAGGAAGGCTAGGGGGTGGAGGGGCCAGGGGGAGGGGGGGGTGGAGGGGGGTGATCTCCCTGACATGAGTGCTGGGAACTGAATTCTGATATTCATGTTTGCAAGGCATGCCTGTCACCAGCAGACCGCCCAGGCCTCTCTCCCTGTCTTTTCTCACAGTGCTCAGCCATATGCCTTGTAGACTTTCGCATTGACTTCTTTCTCATAGTCATTTGGGTTTTCTTTGGTGGATCCACCATTTCCTTTTAGAATTGAAGAACACCCCAGGTTCTGCCTAAGCCAGAGTGTCTTGATCTCTTTACCAACAAAAGAACACCTTAACTTCTCCCAAGTTTGATAACCAGGGATAAGTCTACCAGCAACCTCTTTTGTGAATTCTACTTGCAATTCATTTGAATAAACACCAACGTGTGCGCTTGCAGGCTGTAGCCTGTCTTGAGTAAGTCTTCCAGAGTGGCTGCATCTGAGTTCTCATCCGAAATGAATGAAGATTCCTGGTGCTCCAAGTCTTTACTAGACAAGGCTGAGACCAGGTACTCTCTGTTCGTCGATGAAGGTCCTTAGCTTGGCCATGGTTATGGCTGGGAGCCCAGAGGGGCCTTCTGTGGGAGGCTTAGACTGCAGCTGGGTAATCGAAGGCCCCCTCCATGTTCCCCACAGCGGTTCTCATTGAAGAGACAGTCCTTGGTTCCAAACTGTTTATTGGTTGTTCATTGAGGAAAAATGGATGGGTACTATACCTCTCAGAGTGGGCCTGAGGTTAAATACCTTTTGCAGGGAAGAATGTCTGGGAAGGGAAGCTTATTGGCTAAACCCTCGGTGCCTCTACATACCTTATCAGCATGGAGAACTCTGTTCTGGGCCTGTGGTCAAAAATGGGTGTCTTCAGTCACTTTCCACATGGTTTTCAGAGACAGTGTCTTGCTCAACCTGAAACTCACCAACTTAACTAGCTTGGCTGGCCAGCAAAGCCCAGGGATTCTCCTGTCTGCCTTTCCAGTGCCAGGATTACAGATGTGTGCCACACCTGGCTTTTACATGGGCACAGTGCATCAAACTCGCTTTTCATCCTTTGTGTGGCAAGCACTTTATCAACAAAACCTTCTCCCCCACCCCTCCCCCTCACTCCTGACCAAAGATTATGTGGGATACAGAATTCTGCATCACAGGGGTTTTCCTTTCAATCCTTTAAATGCTTCTTTCTGGTGACTTCTAAAAAGCCAAACATGATGATGGTTTTTGCTCCTGCACAGCCCAGATTTTTGTTACTCTGTTTTATTTATTTTTTCTTTATGTTGATGCAGTTTAAATACTATATACTTAGGTGTAGGGGGATTTGTTTTGACTTTTAAAACATTAACTATTTTGTGAGGGGCACACACAAGCTATCGCTGCATGCATGAGGAAGTCAGAGCGCAGCTTTCTGGAGTCACCCCTCACCTTCCAGCTTGTTGAGACAAGGTCTCCCTTCCTGTCTCTGATGTTTGCTTGCTCTAGGCTAGCTGGCCAACGCACTACCAGCTCATTCTCCTGCTCAGCCTCCTATTTCACTGTAAGAATCCTGGGATTACAGACTTATGTCATGGTATAAAGGTATCTTATTTGATTTATTTGGTTCAGTGGTTGGTTGGTTGGTTGGTTGGTTGGTTGGATTTTGGTTTTTCAAGACAGTGTTTCTCTGTGCGGCTCTGGTTTCCTTGAACTTACTATGCAGACCAGGCTAACTTCAAATTCAGAGATCCTCCTGCCTCTGCCTCCCAAGTGCTAGAATTGAAGGTGTGTGCTACCACCACTCAGCTGGTTTTGTTCTTAAATATATTTCTGACAAAATAAGACAAGTTTAAACATTAAGATTTTTCACTCCCCTTATAGGTTCTTTTATGAAGGATTCTGTTAGTCAGTGTTCCACTACTTTGGCAAAGTACCAGAGATAAGAACTTACAAAGAGAAAAGGTTTGTTTGGATTTGTGGTTTCAATCCATGGTCAGTTGGCTTCATTGCTTTTGGACCAGTGGTGAGCATGTTGTGGTTAGAATATGCATGAGAAGAAACTGCTCACCTCACAGCAGAGAGAGAGAGAGGGAGAGAGAGAGAGAGAGAGAGAGAGAGAGAGAGAGAGAGAGAGAGAGAGAGAAGAAGGGTCTGGATCCTTTCAAGGTCACACTCCCAACATGACATAAGTTCCTCCCACAAGGCCCCAACCTGTAAATGTCCCACTATTTTCCATTAGTGCCACAGGAGGATGACCTTATCTTCTATGAGCCTTTGTTTAAAAAACAAAAATGCATGTTGCAAATAGAGTAAATATGGATAAAATTTGGGGGTGAAGCTGATCCATACTAACTTGGTTTTTAAAACTCTTTTCTTAGGGATGATAGAAATGGCTCAGCAATTTATTTTTACTTTTATTTTTCAGAAACAATGGTAACTCAATCTCTGGGTGCAACAACTAAAACCTAATCTTGTAAGCCTTAATAAATCTGATTCCTCCAGTGGTGAATCCTTGCGGATCCGCCATGATACCGGGAAACTCTAGCAGCTACATCTTGCCCTTACACTATCCCTGTTCCAAAAAAGTACCCAGCAATTTAAAATGTGCTGCTCTTGCAAAGAACTCAAGTTAAGTTCCCAGCACCCATATCAAGCAGCTTGAAACTACCTGTGACTTCAACTCAAGGGATTCAACTTCCTCTTCTGACTAATTCAGGCACCTATAGTCACATATCCAACCCACACACAGACACATACATGCAGACACAGACAAAGACTCACACACAGACACACACACACACACACACACACAAATACTCTAACACAGACACAGACTCACACAAACAGAGACATACACAGACACGCACAGGCACACTCACACAGACACACACAGGCACACTCACACAAATACAGACACATACACACAGACTCAGACACAGACATATACACACAGAGAGACACAGATACAGAAACACACGCAGAAAGAGACATAGGAATGGGCACACACACATACACACAGACACACACAGAAAGACACAGACACTGTGGTGGTTTGAATATGCTTGGCCTGTAGGGAGTGGCACTATTAGAAGATATGACCTTATTGGAGAAGGTGTGGCCTTGTTAGAGAAAGTGTGTCACTGTGGAGGTGGGATTTTGATGTCTTAAATGTTCAAGCTACAGCCAATGTGGAACACATCCAGTCTTCTCCTGTTTATCTTCCAAACAAGATGTAGGACTCTCAGCTCCTCCAGCACCAAGTCAGCCTGCAAGCTGCCATGCTTCCCACCTTGATGATAATGGACTAAACCTCTGAACCTGGAAGCAAGCACCAATTAAATGTTTGTCATTATAAGAGTTGCCTTGGTCATGGTGTCTCTTCACAGCAATAGAACCCTAAGTAAGACAGACACCATACACTTAATTAAAAATAAATAATCTCCTTTTAAGACCTCCTTTTTACCTTTGTTTTCCAAAATGAGTCCAGGGGTAAACTTGTGTTGTTTCCATTTTAGCTAAGACCGATTAGAAAAATAATCTTCAAATTTATTATTATTATTTCATTGAATGTCTGGGTATGGATGCTCTTGTGCCATAGTATATTTGTAGAGGTGGAAGGACAGCTTTCAAGAGTCGGTTCTCTCGTCACTACAATTCGGGGATTGAACTCAGGTCACTGGGCTTAAATGACAAATGCTATTATGAGGTGAGCCACTGAAGAGCCAACCTGCCTCCGTTTTTTGGCTTAAAAGCCATTTATAGCAAAGACAAACTAGGCTCACTCCAGTTTATGATTAAACCTCTGTTTCTCAAGGGTCGGGCTATGCCGCACCCATAACCTTAACCACAAATAGTTCTGTTCTTCACTGTCTGTTCAGGAATGGCAATCATGTCTTTATTTCAAAAAGTTGTTTATAGCCATCTCGCAACCTTGCCTTTGTTTCAAGAAGTTATCTGACCACTCACAACTGCCTTGTTATGACTGCCTGTTGTTATGACTGCCTGTTGTTATGACTACCTTGTTATGTCCACCTTGCTTTGCTCCAGGAGGAACCGATTTGTTATGCTAGTGTTCTGCTCCTGTAATCCCACCTGTTTTGCCCACCAAATCCCCTGAGCTATGAAAACCATGTCTTCCTCACATCTAATGCTGACCCCTCAAACACTGCCGTAGGGGGAGGCAGCCCATGTACACACATTTAAAAGCTTGCTTTAATTAATTGCTTGCTTTAATTAATCTGGCCATGATGATTTGGGCCAGTGGTCTTTCTCCTCTCATCTTTGAAATCAGCACCATTTCATATCCCCTCTTGAAAAATATTTATTTATTTTTTATGTTTGAGTGTTTTGCCTGGTGTGTGTGTGTGTGTGTGTGTGTGTGTGTGTGTGTGTGTGTGTGTGTGTACCACATGTGTGCCTAGAGTCCTTGGAGATCAGTACATACGCTCCCTTGGCATCGGAGCTGTGGATGGTTGAGAGCTGCCACGTCGGTGCCAGGAACTAACCCACATTCAGATAAAAGGAGTACTTTGGAAGAACATTTATTCTCTCCCCCTTTGCTTGCTTGGCCTCCCTCCTGGCACACAGTTGACTTCCCTTTGCTGCTGCTGCTGCTGCTGATGATGATGATGATGATGATGATGATGGTGGTGGTGGTGGTGGTGATGATGATGATTCCTTGCCTGAGAGCAGAATCAGCATTTCCAAGCTTTCATTGTTGAATAAAGACAAGCAGCTTCTGAGAATTTCCTGGGCTTCCAGTACCAGACTGGGACGACTGAGGCACCCCACCATGTGGACTGAGTAATTACTAGCCCTCACCCCTTAGTAGAGATAGCTATTCTGGGACTGGACTGGCTGTGTAGACGATCCACATAAGGTGAAGAATGAAACTGGAATCAGTGCCATCTTTGCAGGCCCTGGGTCAAAACTCCAGGGTCTGACCTCGTGGCTTACCCTTACACATTTAACCACAATAAGACTCTTGAAACGGGTTTCCATGTCACAGTTATCACAGCAAAGCTTTAGGCAGGGCTACATGGAAACTCCCTAGCAAGGTAGCAAAGCTTTGTGACCTTGACAATCGGCGTGAGCTCTGTTGGCTGATAAAGAGCTCAGGTTAGGACCTAGAGGAAGGAGCCAGGATAAGCACAAGGATGGATTCTATTGGTGGAGGGTGTGCGTGGGGCCTCTTACACAGGGATGAGTTCTGCTCACTGACAGACAAAGCCAAGGATTAGACCCCAAATGGCTCTCAGAATATTGAGGGGATTCAGGTAGAGGCTGGCTCCTAATAGAACAGCCAAGGGTCACCAGGTTGTTTGACCACTTTCACGGGCATTCCCGGTGACCAGCCATCACTCATTTCCTTCTGTGGAAGCAAATAGGCTCAAATGATGGACCGTCATGGTTTCTCCAGGGCTTACTCTACGCTGTGCTTCCTACAGCACGTATGACTTGGTTGTCCCATTAAAACAGCTCCTCGGCTATGGTGGGATTGTGGGCCCATCTTCTCTCCTCCATGCTGGGATGTTGTTGTTGAGGTTATGTACATCTAACACATGCTGTCACAATTGCCATGAGTTCGTGTGTACATCTGCCCTGCTCTGTCTGGCAATCATTGTCCACCTCTGGCTCTTACAACCTTTCTGAGGCCTGAGGAGAGGGGTGTGAAATTGATGTCTTGTCTGTGTCTGAGCACTCCACAGTCTCTGTGTTAACTGTCATTTACTGTAAGAAGTTTCTCTAAAGAGGATTGGGAGACACACTGATGTACGGGTGTATAACAATAGTCATGAGAGTCACTTTAATGTTATATCTATTTAGCAGAATAATCGTACTAGATTTTTTCCTTAGAGGCCATGACCTTAGGTTCTTAGCCTCAGTAACAGTGTTTGGTATAAACTCCATCCTATGGAGTACGCTTTAAATTCAATTCATTTAAAAAACAAAAAAAAAAGTGGTTTGTTCCTCCTGTGACGTTCATTCCACTGTTGCAGCAGTGGGCATACCTTGTCAGGCATAGCAGTGGTATAGCTCACAGGGTTCCCAACGAGGCGATGTGGATGGTTACGTTTCTCCTCTGTTAGCGTGCATAGAACCTTCTAGGACTATGAAAGCTGGCCAGTGTGTCTGAAGCTTCCAGGTGAGCGCCAGCTTGATTTCTCCACAGTCTACACCTCAAGTATGTGGCGTCTTCAGCAGCAGGGTCTTACTGCAAAGCTCTGGATGGAAAACTAGCATTGGCAGTAGTCTGTAATGCTTGGCTGTCTATGGGGCTTCACTGGTCAAAAACTCAAAAGTGGTAGCCTGTTTCTGAGGTTTTTATTTGGCAGTATGTGCTGTCTAGTTGGGGTATTGTACTCCTATTACAAGGTAACACCGTTTAAACTCTTTTAATATATGAATATGTATGTGTATTGTATATGCATATATGTGTGTATGTATACACACACACACACACACACACACACACACACACACACACACACACACACATATATATATGGAGCTCTCTAAAACTACCAAGTGGGCTTCATCCTGGTGTGGGCTGCATCCTGGTTTTGTTACCCTCTGTTATGGCTCCCCTGATCCATGGCTCTAGGCAGTTTGTCCTGATAACTTTTATTACCAGAAAAGCTCCTCCTTTGTAGCCTTTGCCTTTATTTATTTATCTGTGTCTTAAGGGGTACTTTCTAGTTACCTTTCTGTCGCTGTGATAAAACACTCTGACCGAAAACAACGTAGGGGAAGAAAAGATTTATTTCCGCTTATTCTTCCAGCACACAATCCATTGTTTAAGAAGTCAAGGCAGGAAATGAAACAGAAACCACCGTGGAGGAGGGCTGCTCACTGGCTCCTCCACCAGCTGCCAGTACAGAGGCTCCCAAGGCTCCACACTGCCCTGAGCACTGGGACGCCAAGGCAGGCTCAGCAGACGCACTACCCCAGATCTCCACCTGGGGGCGCTCAGGAGCTGCACTTCCTGTGGGTCGCTATGGCCCCAATCAGAAAGGATTCCCTTTGAGATTTGGTTCACACATCTGCATCCCTTAGGACTGTCTGGACTCAAGCTGAGATACTTCCCAAGTGGCACAGGGACTCAGGACACCCCAGCAGAGGTCCTGATGAGATCCCTTATAGCATGTAGGACTTCTGCCTGTGTGTCTTGCTGCTGCTGCTGCTGCTGCTGGCTGCTGCTGGTGGTGGTGGTGGTGGTGGTGGTGGTGGTGGTGGTGGTGGTGGTGGTGGTGGTGGTGGTGGTGGTGATGCTGCTGCTGCTGCTACAGTGAGGCCCCAGGGACCCCTGAGGCTAAAAAGAAGAGTGCAGGAGAGGTGAACGCCACCCAAATGTGAGGGGAGTAAAATGGATCTGCCAAGGAGTTGGAATGGAAGAGGCCCATGGGCAGAGAGGACAGGAGGTTTCTCCATGCTAGGAGCGCATAGCAGGAAGAGTGGGGTTATGGGTGAGAGAAATCCCAGGCACAGTGCTAGAGCCCATCAGAGGCAGTGTGGGTGTGTTAGCCATGGGCAGTCATGATCCTGCTGTTCTCTGGACTCAGTTAGTCTTACCAGTTCTCCACTCCCCATCCTTTTCTGAGGGATGGCTGGGAAGAGGGGTGCATGAGAACCCCTCTTGGGATCTTCAGCAGGCTGCAGTATATGGCATGTCTGCTGTGGGCCTCGGCCCATATGAGATGCAAGGTAACCTTGGCAGATCCATGCAGCCTGGATTCTTTGCATGTCTTTGGGGTGGCAGAGCAGTCAGCTCATTCCTCCTGTCTCAGAATGTCTGTTCTCCCCAGCTCTAGCCTCCTGCACAATCCCTGCCTAATCCTGGAGGATTTCTGAGTCAGATTCCATGGCCCTTCAGAGCTCCCCACAAGGAGACTGGAGATCTGGGTCACTAGAGGGAACTACGGTTGCCCAGAGGGTCCATCAAACACTTGACTCTGTAGCCCCAATTCTCCAGATTCCAACATCTGGTAGCTGTGTGGTGTGGATGGAAACTCTCTTCCTCTTCAGCGTCTCCATCTGCTTCTTCCACTTCTCCAAAGAGTGCTTCTGCCAGAGCCATACCGTGTATGAACTACTTGGCTTGGGGGTGTGTCTTAGAGTTTTACTGCTGAGAAGAGACACCATGACCAAGGCAACTCTTATAAAGGAAAACATTTAATTGGGGCTGGCTTACAGTTTCAGAGGCTCAGTCCATTATCATCCTGGTGGGAAGCATAGCAGTGTACAGGCAGACATGGTGCTGGAGGAGCCGAGGGTTCTACATCTTGATCCGCAGACAGCAGGAGACTGTGTGCCGCACTGGGCATAACTTGTGCATATATGAAACTCAGAGCCCACCTCCACAGTGACACACTTTCTCCAACAAGGCAACACATACTCCAGGGAGGCCACACCTCCTGATAGTGCAGCTCTGTGTGGACCAAGCATTCAAACACACGGGTCTATGGGGGGCCATACCTATTCAAACCACCACAGGGTGGCTCGTGACTGTAATTTCAGCATTCAGAAGGCTAAGACAGAAGGATTGCTGCAAGATCCAGACCATCCTGAACTTTGTCATAAATTCTAGTTCAATTGAGACCCTGTCTCAAAAAAAAAAAAAATCTAAATAATGTAATAAGCCTGTGTAAGGGCATTTACCTACCTGCCTGGAGGGAACGCTCCTCTCTCTGAGGCCTAAGAAGGAGTGTTAGGAGCTCTCTGGTTAACAGCAGTGAGCTGTGGACAGCCTTATCCTCACGGCCTTGGTCTTCTCCCAAGCCAGTCTGAAAATGTGACACTCCAGTCAGGTCACTGACAAGAACAGCCCAGAGGAGGAATTCGATGAGGAAAGTGTAGTGTTAACACAGAGCATCTAATAAAATCAAACATTTTTTCAACCAGAGATCTCAAACACTCTCCCCTCTGCCAACTTGTGAGCAAATCAAACTCTCTCAAAAAATACAAACATAAGGCATCAGTCCTTCCCCTATTCCTGTTAATGACACTCTGAGGGGCCGAGGTCGACATTTGGCTTGAGTATCGCAGGTGGAAAAACAGAAGTTTAATTGAGATTCTAGAGATATGCATTTCCTCACCAAAAATATGATATTCTTAATGTATTACCTGAGACGTTGAAGCCAGGCTCCAGGAAGGGGGGGTGGGGGCGGGGAACAGAGGCCTCAAGACAGTTGCACCATGTGTAAGAGAGGGGCGACTGAGAGCTGAAGTTGTAACTTCAGCTCAGGAGTCCATGTTTGGAGCTTGGGGAGGAATTGCACAAGCACCGCTCAGCCTGGGACTGAGTTGCTGTCCTCTCCTCAGTGCTCACCAGAGCGACAAGCCTCTGGCGATGAGTTGTACAATGTCCATGGCTGACTGCTCTCTGCAGATATGACAGGCTGGGTTCACCTCAAGTTTCACATGGGCCAGACCTGGGTCAGGGATACTTCCCAGACAATGATTTCGTTCTTCCTATTGCCAGCAGATGTTCTCTCATCCCCCAGGAGTAGAAAGAATAACACCACATCCTGAATGTATTCAATAAATAAGAAGATCAAGGCAGAAATAACTGTCACCAGAGAGAGAACTTGCGCAGGAGACTACACTATGCTACTCCCTAATAGGCCATCCAAGATTGTGACAAAGTTTTGTAGGGCTTAGAAGAAGCCAAGGGGAACCTCTGTGTTCCCTGTAATGACTAAAACAAAACAAAACAGAAAACAGGCAGTCAATCTTCAGAAGTCCTTCTTCCTGTCTCTACTAGGACAAATTGTGGAGTGTCCACAGACTTATCAGCCTACATGTAACAGGGTGCAGGATCTTAACCAACCTTGACACCTCTGGATGCCTGGAGCTGGACTTTTTAAATGCTTAATTATCTGAGAAATAGGCTTGTTTTAGTGAGTTTGTTTCTCTGCGTTTAGGAACAGTTTCAGAGCAGTAAAGCAGAAAAGTTTCTCCCTTCCTCTCCCCTAAGTATCTCCTACTAAACTCATGTTGCAGATTTAAGAAGGAGGAAGCTTCTTTCTGCTCCTGGGGGTGGATAGGTGCTGTTGGACCTTCTCAGAAATTCACAGTCCTGGAGGACTAGACCCTCTCTATAGGGTTTCCATTCCAAATTCTAACCAGACTTAGATCTCACCCTCTTATTCTTCATCTTACATATCAGGCTGTGAGACACAAGTAGCAAGTATGCCCACACAGGGGGCTTACTAAATTGGTTTCTGTGCTGCCTGATCCCTCGTCCAGGTCCCTTCCTCTTTATGGGCTCCAGAAGATGCTGTGTGCTTTCCACATCCCAGAGATGCACTTTGATATGATTTTGAATATTTGAAGCTGTTAGATGTGGAAAGATTGCCAGCATTTTCAGAGTCTCTGGCTCATAAATACCCTGAAGACATTTGCTTGCAGCGGCTGTGGAAGACCCTCCATGGCTGCAGTGGAGAGGCAGGTGCTCACTGGTAGCACTTGCCTTGGGGCTGCAGTGAAGGCTCTTGGCCATCCTCCCAGCTTCTCATCCCATTTGAAGGATGACTGCTGGTCAGCCTTTTGTTCTCTACACAGTATTGATCAGCGGTGTCAGTGCCTATAAAAGCTTAAAGTAGCCAAGGCCACCCGTTTATATGCCCAGTCAACACATATTTGCTGAGAATACTCTGTGCCAGGCACTGAATGATGTGCCAGTGAAAGGGGGAGTCTTCACTTTCAGAGTGACTATCTACTGTCAACCTAAGCTACAGGAAGGTGTGTTAGTATAATGAGCCAAATTATTTTAGTAATGTCACCTGTAGACATGATACGATTGCTTGTGGCAAGACAAGGACTCGTCGAGGTGCAGTGCCACCCATTCTGCAGGTCAGACATCAGGAAGGGTGACTCTGTGTGGAAACACTCAGTGGGGTGATTGCTCACAGTGCAGTAAATGAGGTGACGCGGGGTGTGTGGGCGTGTCGAGGTGGCATAGGTGTGGCCGTGTCCTGCCTCTCTTTTATCAAATACACCCAACAGACACAATGCCCGGATGTCCCTGCTCATAACATTTGGGTCTACAAAGTCTTGATGTTGTGACAGTGTGAACATACCCACACCCCATTCTATTCTACACTTTAGTCCAAGATTCAGTAACTGAGGTGAGCAAGCCAACGTGTCCATATAACGACGTGGGCCTTGGATTCGGCAACTTTGCCCACATCCAGGAGCAACTGTGTATAAAAGCCAGCATCCTCATAGTTTCTTCACAGAAGGCCAGTAATGGAACAGATGTAGTAAAGCCCACAGGACTATGGCTTTTACGGCTTTTAGACAAATGACCTAAATTATGCCTTAGCAGCACCATTAAATGTCAGCAAACGATGGCATAATACAAGAAATGTACAAAGGGGACACGGCCACCAACCCGGCAGTGTAAGCTCAGCTCAGTGTCCATGCAAGAGGATGGGATGAGACATTTCAAACAGCAAATGACCACATCAGTTTGGTAATCAGAAGACCTTCATCCTAAGAACCCTCAGAAGTTGCTTTAAAGAAGAAAAGAAAAAACGACCCTAGATAAGATAAGGAACAGGAAATTCAGAATTGAGAAATCAATTTTGCTGACGCACACTGGTACTGGTTGACAGGAGAGGGACACTCTGGACCGAAGCCAGGCAGTGATGGATGGCAGCTCAAGCGAGCTCCTCTCCTTGGACGATCGGGGATCGTCATCTGCCCTGAACGATCCCTTTGGCCTGCAGTGTCTGACCAGTATCACCCGTGCTAATCCTCTAACTCATGGCTCCGTGCACCGTGCACACCCAGGGTGGTCAGTGAGCCTGACCCTGCGGTTCAACCCCTCTGGTCCTCTTGGCTTCCATTAATCTGCAAAGTGGTGCTGCAAAGATCAGTAGTTGGGAAACAGTGTCATAACAAAAATAACAGATTATTACACAGTTTTATAAACTAGACAAAATGAGACTATAGCATAGTTTACTCGTTTGTTTATTTAGGGACGGTCTCTTATCTCCCAGGTCGGCCTCACGTGGCTTCAAACTTGCTCTCAAGCCAAAGATGTTCTTGACCTTCTGACCCTCCTGCCTCCACCTCCCAAGTGGGGTTACAGACAGACCATAATGTTCTCTTGACATGCTGAGAATGGAAGCTGGGATTCATATACTGAAAAGCAAGCACTTTACTATCTGAACCACACCTTGGGCCTTAATTTGTTGTTTCTACCTTTTTGACACAAAGCCTTGTGTTCTCAGTTTACTGATAAGCAAGTGGAAAGCCCAGAAAAATTAGAGTCTGTGCCTGAGGACATAGGAGTGAGTGGCAGCAGGGGGTGGCCCCTTCCAGGCTGGGTCCAAGAGTTGTGGGCTACAGCATGGAAACCATTCTCTAGTGAATGCTTGAAGGACGGACACTGTAATAAAGTAAATTTTGCGGGGCCTCTGGAGCCTGTGGGACACCAGGCCCTGACCCAGTCAGTCTCCAGACCTCTGTGGCATCAGCTCTGGGTGCGGGAGGCTCAGCAGCAGAGGGTCCCCAGCACATGTACACTACCAAGAAAGCCAGTGAAAACCTGGATTCTGGGAGAAGCATGACTAAGGAGACCCCTGCTCAGGCAGTCCACTGACCCAGAGAATTTAGAAGCCAGACAGGGCACTCATGGAAATCTCCATTTCAATAGCAATAAGGCCCCCGC
>CM052718.1:26108879-26147818 GCA_028551405.1 Uromys caudimaculatus | reverse complement strand
CAGTGGTGGCGCACGCCTTTAATCCCAGCACTTGGGAGGCAGAGGCAGGTGGATTTCTGAGTTTGAGGCCAGCCTAGTTCCAGGACAGCCAGGGCTACACAGAGAAACCCTGTCTCAAAAAACCAAAAACCAAAAACAAAAACAAAACAAAAAAGAGCCAACTAACAAGTGGTACAGGATGCGCTGCTAGGGCAAAGGGGAAAGTTGATTTCTAATGCAGTAGAGGAGACGGCAGGGTACAAAGGAAGAAATGCACTGCTTCAGGCGCTCAACGGGGCTCTCTCCTGCTTTGCTCCCAGAGGGAATTTTCTGATTTTGCTGCTGCCTCTTCCTATATTGTCTCAAAAATAAGTTGGGAGGATGTCTGAGCATTTGGGAAATTTTTGAGTGGAAATGGAGGGATCTGAGAGGCAACTGGGGACGTTACATGTAGAGATGGAAGCACTTGGAAAATAAATAGCACAAAAAAAAAAAAGATAGAAATAAAAGATTCTGACTAGGTGAGCAGAAGCTCCTTTGATTCCTAGGATGGGACTGGCACAAAGCACCCCAATGGGCTTGGTCCTGAACCATTTTAAAGACTTTTACTGAGTCGCAGAAGACACCAGTCTGGTTGTTCATCCCCACAATTAACCATTTTTTGCAGGAACAAATGGCCCACTTATAAAGTAGGATGTCCTGAGAAGGGGACTTTCCATCTCCGCATCATTTACAGGGTGAAGATTTAGTTTATGAGGCATGGGGACACTCGGACCAAGTTCTATGGGCCTCGCCGCTCCTCACTCTTCTTCCTTTAAAGGAGAGTCAGCCTCTGCCCCCTGCCTTGCTTCCTCTTTCAGCTTCCAAGGAGAATCCTGTCCCCTCTCTGTTCCTGTTCCTGCTCCTGCAGCTGCTGCCACTACTGCCACTACCCCTGCCCAGCCAGCACAGGTGGAGGGAGGAGCAATCCCCAACTCCTCCTGACTCTCCTGACTTCACTTGGAGTCCACCTTACATTCTGACCTGAACTGCCCAGAGGGCTGACTCTACTACAACCTTATCCCTCCTGGCCACAGGACCCCCCAGATGCTCAGGGGACACAGTTCATGACATATGTGTCATTTCCCAGTAATGATCCTTACACTTGGAAGTTACAGAACTCTCCATTTTTAGAAGGGCCATCAGCTCTCATGGGGCTTCCAGATTCAATCATGCTGACTTACCTGTCCACCTCGGATGACTGTCAGCAATTGCTCCAAGTCCTCTTCACAACAGAGGGAAGAGAGAGGATCATGGCAGCCACCCAGAAATTGGTTCCAGGAGCAAATGGGCTGCCTACTCAGTTCAGGCTGATATCAATGCAGCCTTTCCTTTGACTGGGATTTTAATGCTCCAGAAGGAGAGGTGAGAGGCTCTGGGTCTACCACCAGATTCTGATGGGGGGACCTCTGAGAGGCTGCCAGACGGCTCACAAATTTATCTAAGGTGAGCCAGGGAAAGAATGAGAGCCCCAGAGAATATCTAGAAAGACTTTGAAGCCTATAGGACATACACTGCTTTTGACCCATAAGTCAGAGAGCATCAGTCAGCTGTGAACATGGCTTTTGTTAACCAAACTGTCCCTGACAGCTTCAGCCACCAAATGGCTTTGCTGCCTGCCTCTAGCACCCAAAGCCAGATTCTATTCACCTTTGAACAGCAAGACTTGGAGAGATATTTCAAGGAACAACTGACTGTTGTAAGAATCTGCAGATGAATGTTAAGTCCAGTTCCACAAGCTTTACAGACAGACAATGGGCATCACCTCAAGGCCCAGGCCCAGTGCTCCCATATGTGGGGATACAAAACAGAACCAACAAGAGCAAAACAGCCCAACCTTATAGCTTTGAACCACAAAGCATAATTTTTCTAAATTGATACTAATTTTTTTACCAAACATTAAATCAGTTTGGAAGTTTCATTTTACCAGAACTGACTTAAAGGAAAAAAAAAAACAAAAAAAACAAAAACTAGACAGCAAAAGACTCAGAAGTGCCACAGGTAAATCTCCTGTGACCATTCCATCAGAGGCACAAATATTTTAACATTAGAATTATAACCAAGATGTATTCAATTTCTAGGACTCTCCAACCACTCTGGAACATGTATTAATCATGCCTTTAGCCAGGCATGTCAGTATTTGAGAGGCAGAAGCAGGCAGATTTCTGTAAGCTTGAGGCGAGCCTGGTCAATATAATGAGTTCCAGCCCAGCTAGGGTTACATACCTTGTCCAATAATAATAATATTACATCAGTATAATAGAGATCTAAATTTGTGTGTCTTTTGGACTTCGAGAGTGTGCTGGTTAATTGTTTTGCCAAGTTGACCTGCTAGGGTGAGAGAACTTCAATTGAGAAGATGCCTCCATCGGATTGGCTTGTAGACAAGTCTAAAGTGCATTTTCTTCGTTAATAATTGATGTGGGAGAGCTCAGCCAACTGCAGTGAAAACCCTAGCTTATTGGAAATAACCATCAATAACAGGAGGTAGTGGCAAAATGTAGGGGGTTGGCCTGGTGCTGCTTGTATTTAAATGCTAAATACCGGCTCTCAAGATCTGGTTGCCTCCCCCCCCCACCATGAGCAGATCTTCATGTACACCCAGTGATGCTATGTAAACCTTGCTTGCCATTTATCTGGTCAATAAAGGGCTAGAGCCTGTGACTGGGCAGTAGAGAGAGAAAGGTGGGACTTGAGGATTGAGTGAGGGGTCTTGGGAGAGACACGAAAAGACACTGAGGTGGAGGAGGAGGCTATCATGAGAGGAGATGGACTATGAGCACATGACGAGTAGAAAGAGCAAGAGAAATGGGACTGCCCAGGTCCCTCCCTCGCAGCTCAGATCATGAGTGAGTCCCAGACATTTGCCACTTGAGTGATTTACAGGGTTGGAAATTTGGCTTGGCTTTTGCTTGTTTGTGAAGATGCCCTGGTTCTTCCCTCTTGGAGTAAAACTATTTAACTTATTTTGTCTGTACAGGAACCTACAGTAACTCCAAAAGAGACCTTGGTTTTTTAAAGTGTTGACATTTTTAAAGACTGTGGGACTTTTAAAATTGTGCTATGTCTTATATTGTGATATTAATCTGAGAATTTGGGAAACAAGAAAGAAAGCTTATGGCTTAATAGTGACGTTTTTGTATGTCAAGTTGACAAGGGTTCATTTGCACTGGTTACATTTTTGTTTTTTGTTTTTTGTTTTGTTTTTTTTTTCTCGAGACAGGGTTTCTCTGTGTAGCCCTGGCTGTCCTGGAACTCACTCTGTAGACCAGGCTGGCCTCGAACTCAGAAATCCACCTGCCTCTGCCTCCCAAGTGCTGGGATTAAAGGCATGCGCCACCACTGCCCGGCTCACTGGTTAGATTTTTATCATCTTGACACAAGCTAGAGTCACATGACTTGTGACTCTCTGGGCTGATGTAAAAGAGATATGTGTATTCACCAAAAATGGGGAGAGGCTGGTAAATGAGAGAAAGATGCTTCAGGTCCAGCTTGGTGAATGTTTGAGTTTCTTGGGACCAAGCCCAGCTGGTTTCCTATTTCCTACACACTTAAGTATGTCTAGGATCTCATGAAGCTTTGGCAGGAGGAAGTGGTGATTAGAACCTCAAGGGAAGGCCCTAGGAAGGTCCAGTGACCCTCTCTCGCCCTCTCCAACAAGGAATATTAATTACTGTGACCTAGCTATCTGCTATACACTTCTGTTTTGTTGCCATGACAGCAGCTACAACCTCCTGAAGGTCACCATGTGAAGGTGGCTACTCATCTTCATGATGTTCATAGTTAAATCAGGCCCAGAGAAAACACTCATCAGGAACCTCTGTAAATTCCAGCTAAGTTTCAACTGAAAAAAAAAAAAAAAAAAAAACAAACTTATTCTAGAACTTACCAAGCACAGCAAAAGTTTAAATTGTTCACATCACTAGCTGGTAAGGTGATGGCTCAAGTCTGTAATGTCAGTACTTAGGAAGCAAGGCTGGAATATAGAGTGAGGCCTCATGTGGTAGTTTGGAAGAGAAATGTCCTTCATAGGCTCATGTATTTGAACACTTGGGTTGATGGTGACCTTAGAGGAAGTTATGTAAGAGGAAGAACCTTGTTTGAGGAAGTAATTGCTAGGGGTGGGCTTTGAGAGTGAAAGACCTGACCCCCTTATGAGGAAAGTTAGACCCCTAGCACACTTGGAGCCAGAAACAGAAATAGGACTGAAATTGCATCCTTGGCCAATCCCTACCTGGCTGCATTCTTTCCCCTAAGAAACGGGTGACCTTGGCCTGCCCCAGGGCCAGAGGCACAATGTTTCAGGAACTAGCTAACCACAAAAACGTTTGTGCAACTGCCTTGTGAACATTCTGTACTTCCCCATAACGCAAATTCTTTCCGTTCCCCACCCCTTGCTTTGTGGTTTTTTCCTTTAAATACCCCTGACTTAAGCTGCTTGAGGTTGAACTCCTCTGCCCCTGCATGGGTTACGAGCTCGACCCCAGTGCACTGGTCCTCCGAATAAACCTCGTGTGATTGCAGCAAGGACAGTCTTTCGTGACTTCTTGGGGGGTCGTGCCGTCCCGAGACTTGAGGGAGGGTGTCCCCAGCTCGGGGGTCTTTCAGAGAGTTCACAGTTTCACTCCACTTTCATCTCTCTCTCTCTCTCTGTCTCTCTCTCTGTCTCTCTCTCTTTCTGCATTTGAACATGTGGTCTCTCAGACACCTGTTGCTGCTGCCAAGTGCCTTCTTCACCATGAGGAACTCTTATTCTGCCAGGAACCCTGACCCCCAAATAAATTCTTCCATAATGCTGTTTTTCTGTCCTGGTGTTTCATCTCTGCAACAGAAAAGTAATGGGATACATCCTGTCTTAGACAAAAGAAAAGAAAAGCAAAACAATAACAAAAGTCATTCAAATAAGATGTTGTGGAAGCAAAAACAAGGCAATAAAACTAAACCTGTAACAAAGAGTTCTGACTACTTCCTATCAAGAGCAGACCAGGTCTTTCAAAACAGGGCATAGGGGACAGTATCAGATTTGACTCTGTGTCCTCTCACAAGCTGCTCCGTCTCTGAACAGCCTTCCCCTTTCTAATATACAAGCTCTCTTTCACCCTAGCTTGACCTTGACACTGAAGATGACCTTGAACTCCTGACCTCCTGGCTCCACCTCCAAATGCTTAGATTACAGGCGTGCACCTCCCCTCTGGCTTACGTGGAGCTGGGGATGAACCAGGGCTTCTTGCTTTGCTAGGCAAGTACTCCAGCAAAGGAACTGCATCTCCAGGCCCTCATAGACTCCTTCAACCTTTTTACTCATGATCTCTTTCACTCAAGGGCAGTTCTATTTTGCAGAGAAAGATAGTTTATTCTGGAACCAAATAAAAATGGCCCTGGATCACATTTGGATTACCCCAAATTCCGTGTTCCGATGTGACAACAGTTGGATGAGCTTTTTATAATACCCAACAAAGTCATAAAGCACTTTTTCAAATACACTAGTGGAAACATCAGGTTGGCAGGTCATAGCAGAGCCAGAAACCTCTGCTCTAGGCCTCAGATGTCTGATAATAGCCTTTTGGTTGGAAGATGCTGGGTTCTGCACAGTGATCTGATGACTTTGTGAAGCCTGGTTAGATGGCTGTTCATTAAAAACCTTTTAGGAAACTCAGGCGATGAGATTTTCCTACGAGATCATTTGTCTACCCACAATTGGGAAAATGATTCAGGAACTTCACTTTTTAGACTACTGACCATGAGTGAGGAATGAGCCCCATTGTCCTCCAGACCTGCTAATGTCTCGCCATCTACCAAAGCTGAGATTCCACTAAGCATGCTCAAGACTGGGAATGTCCAGCCCTATATGTGCTGCCAATTCCAAGCCCCCAGTTCAAATTTCAGTATCCTCTGAGTTAGACTTGGGGCAGCATGAAGGTTTATACCCAGTCCCTTAAAGTTACCAAGACTGCACACCTCATATCTCAGCTGGAACCAGGATGGACAAGACACATGTGGAGAAGATGTACTTCCTCCGTGTGCTGGCATCAAAACATGGAGTATCTTCATTCATTCATTCATTCATTCATTCATTCATCTGTTTGTTCATTCATCCACTTTGAGAACATACTACTGCCAAGGGGTGCCAAAGAGAAAGGGATCCAGCGTGGGGAGAAAGGGCAGAGCATGGGCTGAGAGGCAGAAGGGGCTACTCCAGGGCTGCTCACACCCACTCAGCTGTCCACTACAGCCTCTGGGTTCAGGACAGAAGACTAAAGGAGAGCTGCAGGAGGGAGGAAACTGACTGCAGTGGAGCTCTGCTCTGCCTCGGGAGCAGTACTGACTCTCTCATTTCACCTGGGTCTTCCTAGGACAGGGGCCTGCTTGGAAGAGCTTTGTGAGTGAAGTGGTTCATCCAGTGAGAGGTAAGAGACAGTCCTGCCTGGGAACACCCTAGGAGCAAGCTTAGCAGACTGCGAAAAGGGTTCCTCCACTCTAGAATCACCCTCTGACTGTAGGAGGGACCTGAGGACTTTCTGACCCCACCAACCTTGACCTAGCTTATGAACTCAGCAAGGCACAGGGGACCAAACTGAAAAAGCAGGCACAGTTGTGCAACTCATGGCTAGAACCAGGGCCTGGTAGAATCCACAGATGGGTGGTTGGCCAACTTTCAATCATCCTCATGAAATAACATTCTATCTGGGAAGGTGTCTTAGTCAGGGTTTCTATTCCTGCACAAACATCATGACCAAGAAACAAGTTGGGGAGGAAAGGGTTTATTCAGCTTACACTTCCATGCTGCTGTTCATCATCAAAGGAAGTCAGGACTGGAACTCAAGCAGGTCAGGAAGCAGGAGCTGATGCAGAGGCCATGGAGGAATGCTGCTTACTGGCTTGCTTGCTTCTCCTGGCTTGCTCAGCCTGCTTTCTTATAGAGCCCAGGACTATCAGCCCACATATGGTACCACTCACAAGGGGCCCTCCCCCTTGATCACTAATTGAGAAAATGCCTTAGCATTGGATCTCATGGAGGCATTTTCTTAACTGAAACTCCTTTCTCTGTGATAACTCCAGCTTGTGTCAAGTTGACACACAAAACTAGCCAGTACAGAAGGTCAAGGGATTTATGAGCAAGAAGTGGTACAGGTTGTATCCTGTCTTAGTCAATGTTCTATTGCTGTGAACAGACACCATGACCTCGGCCACTCTTAGGAAAGAAAACACTTAACTGGGGCTTGTTTACAGTTTCAGAGGTTTTGTTCATTATCATCATAATGGGGAACATGACAGCACCCAAGCAGACAAGGTGCCTGAGAAGTAGCTGAGATTTCTGCATCTGCATCCACAGGCAAGCAGGAAGAGACTGACACTGGGCCTGGCTTGGATTTTTGACACCTCAAGCTCACCCCTCAGTGACACACTTCTTTGAACAAGGCCACACCTCTTAGTCCTTCTCAAGAAGCACTGCTCCCTGATAACTAAGCATTTGAATCTATGAGCCTATGGGAGCACTCTTATTCAAACTATCACACACCCCAATGGGTAAGGCAGGTCATCCTGTCGGCTTGACCCTGGAGATACACTGCCCTGGTCCCTGCACGTTCCTGGGAGACAGCTGAAGTAGGGGTTTCTATACATGAAGAGAGGACAGAAAGTTCTACACAAGACAACTTCAGCAAACCTTGCCATTACAGAAAACATGTCTAGAAGCCCACCAAGGTGGGGCAGGCTCAGTGGTCACAGAACTCCAGCCTGTAATAATGCCATTGGCACAAGCCTAAGTCACACCATGGATGGTCACTGTCTTAGGGGACCAGAAAGATTAACACAATTGAGTTGGAAATGTGATTCAGTTGCTTAGTATGCATGAAGCCCAAGGTTTAGTACTCATAACCCTGGTATGGTAGTGCACACCAACAATCTGTACTCAGAAGTGGAGGCAGGAGGTAGGAGGATTAGAAGTTCATCCTTAGCTACTCAGTAACTTTGAGACAACCCTGGGCTACATCAGCCCTGGTTTGTTTGTTTGTTTGTTCATTTCAATTTCTTGTTACCATTGCTCTAGAAGGGTAGATGTTTCAAGCCCAAGAAGACAGATGCAGGTGGATGGATTCTGGAATGTTTCCCAACAGCATCTGAAGGGTAATTATGGAAACCTTCTATTCAGAAATATAAAACAGTAGGGGGTGGGGCTCTGCAGGGGGCAGCTGTTCAAGCTGCGCTAGGAATCTGAATGTCTAGTCAGGTCACAAGGTCTGTGATGTCTGGACTGAGGCAGAGGTCACTTGCTACGCAAGTAAGATCTGTGGTCTTTGTGTTACAGAAGCTACAGAGTGACAACAGAAAGATTCTCCCATGTGACCCCGGACTGCCTAGGAGTAAATGAGTGAACAGGAAGAGCTGAGCCATCAGTGGAATGGGATCACAGTTTTGTGAAGAGAGAGACATCACCTGTCCCTCTCACACATGGTGTCACAAGTGGACTGACTAAAATAAGGGATCGAAGGGTAGACCAAGAGTTCAGCACATGAGATCAACTGGTGTAAAAACTCCTGGCATCATCCCTGAGATCACTGCCCTTAGGAGGGTCCTCTTTAGGGACATGGACCCCAGGGCCAGTCTTAACTCCTATAAGCTTATCACTCGCTCTCAGATTCCTCTTAGCTGCACAGAATTAATGGAGCCAGCCAGACTTCTGCAACCCCATAGATCAGAGCATTGGCAAGCCCCAGCTCACTGCACAGCCAGGATTCTCTACACAATGTTCAAAGAAGTCTAGGCTTCATGTCTGAGTAATGACAGAAACCTTAGGACGCTTGTGAACTATATATCCATAATCAATTAAGGCCTCTTCTGATGTAACTTGTCTTCCAGGTCCAAAAGAGGAGCCAGTCCTGATGAATAATGGCACCTCACTTACTGAGACCCTGCCATAAGCCACATGTAGTGCTAGACATGAGATGAAGTCCTCTGCCCTCAGGCCCTCCATAGTGACATCATGGCTGGGATTCAGATCATTAGAGCAGCCCAAGAGCAAGTATGAGAAAGATATTCTAAATATGAGGAAGACAGCTCCATCCTTGGCTACTCAGACCCATCCTGTCCCTAGGTGAGACCAAGGAGGAGAGAGAAAGCCAAGGACCCAGACACTGAGCAACAGCCTGGCCATCGCCGCCTGGATGCTTTCTGTCCTGGGAACACCCCAAACTGTGACTTCCCATACCACCAAATGTTACCATTGTTGTGTTTATAAAAGTAAAGAAAGAGGGAATATGTTTGGTGGAGGCGCAGTCAGGTGTGGGGGAAGGGGTACTTCCGCAGGCCCATGCTGAGACATCCCTTCCCCCTGAGGGACCAGCCACACGAGGGTATAGTATAGAATAGAGTTTATTCAGGGCATTGGGAGGGGAGTTGAGAGGGTAGACACAGAGAAAGGCAGAGAGAGAGAGAGAGAGAGAGAGAGAGAGAGAGAGAGAGAGAGAGAGAGAGAAGAGGCCAGCATGAGCACACGGAGAGGTGGGGAGGGGAAGGGGAGAGAAGGGACAGAGGGGGAAGAGAGAAAGAGAACAAGAGAAGAGAGAGAGGAGGGGACAAGCAGCCCCTTTTATAGTGGGTCAGGCCTACCAGGCTGTGGCCAGGTAACTGTGGGGCGGAGCTTAGACAAAATGCTAACAACCACGCGGTAGCCTGGACACCTGAGGACACACACTGAGTCTTGCTGTCAGCTCCTGAGGAATGGGCACCAAAAGCATGTGTGTCCCCACCCCCATTTGATGTATGGGGTGATCCTGTGAGGGGGCACGGCTAGAGTCGGGGGGACCTCTGAAAACACATCAATACACTGTCCACATCACTAGCCACCAACACTGAATATGCTCCGCCTCCCTCCCCCAGCAGCTAGCTTCCAGCTACAGGGCAACTTGGCCTCAGCCCCACCCTGGCCAGTCTATTCTGTAGTTTCACACCCTTTTCTGTTTCCTCCCTATCGCCAATCCTATGAAGTTCCATCCTAGGACCAGCCCCTGTCACCACTGTCAACTCCTTAGACTGTGAGGAAGATCAGGTGCAAAGCCCCTATTTCCACATGTGCGACTAAGAATGGAAGTGTGACTCTCAGGAAAGCAGGTGGCAGAGCCTCAGCAGCCCACAATCCCCTGGGGGGTGAGAAGGAGGAAAGGGAAGGGAACAAACAACACTGCTAGGCAAAGGAGGCCTGCTGCCCTGATCTCCCCAAGAAGAATCATCCAGAAGCAGGACATGGGTCCCAGGGTGCTGCTACAGGGACAACACTCAGCAGGTGTTGGGTGTGGAAGCACTTCCTGAGCGGTAGGAATAGAATATTGGAAGATGCTTAGGTAAAAGCAGAAGGGTCGGAGATTTCCTTCTAAAAACTGGAGCTTCAACACTTAAGATGAGAACCAAGACAGGATGACTGGGCTGGATCCTCTGTTCATACTCACGGAGTGGAGTGTAGGAGGCAGCCCGGCACCCAGAGGAAGGGGGAAGTGAGAAACAAATCTGTTCAAACCAGTGCTGCAATGGCCTCCTTCCCGGGGATTCCTGTCCTATCGCCTCATCCCAAGAGGGATGGCCCAGACGGGCTCAGCCCAGAGGGACCTGACAACCTGAAGGGCCGGTGATGAGGCATCCTTGGTCCAGCACTTCCTCAGCCTCGCGGCAGCAGAGATTCCCATGAGTGCCTGGGGCTTCAGGATGCAGTTTATCCCCTCACTCCTTCCGGAAGCAAGCAAAGCCTGCGCACAGGTCTTAGTATCGCTGATTGCCACAAGCCCTGGCCGTTCCATCTTCCCTGGGTCTGTCCTGAAAGGTAAGGTAGACAGGCATGCTACACTACAGGCCACGCCAGCGCTCTGATGCCACAATTGTGTGCCGTGGGGCACTTAGGGCGGTCTCGGCCCGGCTTCTGGGTACCACTGGGGACGGCCACCGCGGGTGCATAGCTCGGGACCCCGATCGAAGTCTCAGAGGAGCAGTTGTGCAGCAAAGCCAAGGGCATAGCGGGAGTTCCCTGAGGCCAGCAGCCAGGGTCGTCCTCCCCACCAGCCAGAGACCCGCCCACAGTCCGTAGAAGCCCCGCCTGCAGCCCGCCCCCGCCATCTGCGCTCCGCTCCGCCTGCTTGGGAGCCCTTCATCCTTTGGTGATCTCCAGGACCTAAGGTTTCGGTATTGTCTTCGGGGCCGCTTCAACCCGGAGGTGAGTCTGCTGAGCCCGGCCTCAGGTGTCCACGCGTCACGCGAGGGCCAGGCCACGGCGGGGAAGCACTGGGAGAGAACGGGCGGCCTTGGCCGCAGCGTGTAAGATCTGGGGTCCCGGCTCTCTGCTCTCCGGTGCAGCGTAGTTGTAGCCTACGAGGCCCTCTGCAGCGTGCTCGTTCCTACCATCACCCCACCTCCACCCCAGTCCTTCTGGCACGTTTCTGGAGAAGCAAAAGCCCCTGCTGAGCCCTCAGTGGGTACCCCTATCTCAACTCCGTAACGCTGGCTTGTCTGCTTGGGATCTCCAGAGGCGGATACACCCTTGTAAACTAAAAGCAGGAGGCTGGGGGCTGGGGGTGGAAGGTCTGACCAGGTGGACTGGTTGCCCCGGGGCAGGACCCTCTCCAGAATGAGGAACCGGAGCTTTTTGTCTTATCCAGGGTTTTGCACATCAATTCTGAGGTTCCGGTGATTAAGTAGAGTCCCTGGCTAGCGGGGTAGACCTGAACCTCTTTCCTCTGCTGGCCGCCTGCCAGGTGAGCCCTGTGAGTTGTGGAAGAGTTCCTGAGCACCCCAGGGCCCTGCCCCATTGCTTGGCTAATGGTTGCTGTGGACAAGACAAACATTGGACTAGTTTCCAACCACTCCACCCGTTCCTTCTCTAGTCCTTCAGCAGACGATGGAATGCCTCATTGACTTGTTTGTGGCTGTGTATGCCAGAGCTTCCTTCCTAGCAGACAGCTCAGGGCTCCTCAGTTCCTAAACCCCACTGTGTAACGAAAAAACACAAATGAGGACAGGTCCAGCTGGGCTTGGCACTGAACTTGCTACCCACTACAAGATACCAGCAAGACTCAGGAGAGGCCTAAGACCAGCCCTGGAGGATACCAAAACTTCACCTCCCACTGCACCTGTTTCCTCTAAGAGAACTGTAAGCCACCTCCATTCCTTTGTCTTTAGGATGCTCCTCTCCCACTCAACAGATGGCACCAGTCTCCTTCCTCCCCAAGAGGCCAATGGTATTCAAAATAGGACATTGAAACCAAGCAAGCTGGTCCTTTCTCTACCCAATGCCAAAGACTCCTGGCCAAAGGGCCCAGAAAAGCTCCATGGCCCACCTGGCTGGCTAGTGTGCTAACTGGTACAGGTGTCAGCATTTCCAGCCAGCAAGTAGAGGAATGGGGGTGTCTTCTTGCACGGAAATGGGTCCTGAGCCTCCACCAGTACAGAAAGGAATTAGTGAAGCCCAGCGGCCTCTAGCCCTTGTCTCCACCACAAGAGAGAGAGTGGCCCGCATTTGTTTCCCAGGTCTCAGGGAAGGTTTTTTGGGTTCATGCACACTCATTTATCTGACTACTGCCTTGACCTCAGGACAACCACTTAACCCTTCACTTCCATGGCATTCTGAGAGTTCTTGGTTCCCTTTACTTGCCTATGGTGCCCCCGAGTTTGGGGCAGGGTATTAACTGAAAGGTACCATTAGACAAATTTGGAGAAAGATGTGTCAGGCGCCAAGGGAGATTTCACGTAAAAGCTCTTTTCATAATTGGCCACAATAGCAGCAGGAGGGGATCAGGTGTTCTGAGGTAGAGATTTGATTATCATCCAGTGGAGCAAAGGAGAATTCTGAGTCCTACACGTTTCAAAGTGGGGAGGGGCTCTCAGATAAAAGGCGCATACAGTGAGGTAAGTGTTATTGTAGCATCGGCTTAAGGTTGTACGAATTGTACTTCTGATTGGTGCAGGGGCCAGGTAAACCCTAGATAAGGAATTGGCCCTTAAGTCTCTCAATGGCTACCCCCAGGGCAGCAGGGAGTTAATATTGCTTTCCTGCCCTGTCTGGGGCTTGGATGCTGAAACTATCTACAAAAGGGTCTGGTGCTGTCTAAGCCAGGATTCTGGGTGGTGGGTGGGTAGCCTGTCCTTTAACCAATTGCCTCTCTCACAGTAGGCTTCTTTGGCTTGTGAGCCTTCAGCAGATGTCTTCCAGCATGAGAGTCTTCCTGCCTGTGCTGCTGGCAGCCCTTCTGGGTGTGGAGCAAGGTATGGAGCTCTGAGGTCCCAGATGCAGCCTGGCTCTCGTGACCTATCATTCTTTTCCTAAGCAGATGCCCAGGGCTTCTCCTGAGCTAGCCTACCTGTGAACCTCTGGCCTTCCTGCCTCCCACTCTCTAGCCAAGTGACCTAGTTCTTCTGCCTCTGTGCTGGCTCAGCTACACCCTTGTCACCTTGTGTTGAAGGAGACACTTTAGCCCCTCTAGTACCAAACTCTGAAGTCACTTGTCATTGGCTTGCTTTTATCTCTGACCCAGGGCTGAGCATGTGCAGGTGCTCTTGTCAGTGGGTTGGGTATCAAGGGCCCCACTGGAAAGGCACCCTACTCTGGAAGGCTTTCCCAGGCAACAGGCAGGTGTCACCTACAGCTTGTCCCTTTTGCAGTCTACTCCCTGATGTGCTTCTCCTGCACCGATCAGAAGAGCAATCTAAAATGCCTGTGGCCAGAAAAATGCGGGAGCGAAGACAATTACTGTATCACGTTATCTGCTGCTGCTGGCTTTGGTGAGTAACTGGCTATTTCCCTAGCCTGGGCCAGGGATCCACAGGGCTTTCCCCATCTCTTGCTACCTATATGTCTGTCTCCTCATTCTCACTTTCCATACAGGGAATATCAACCTTGGCTACACCCTGAATAAGGGCTGCTCCCCAACCTGCCCCCATGAAAACATCGATATTAACCTTGGTGTGGCATCTGTGAATAGCTACTGCTGCCAAAGCTCCTTCTGCAATTTCAGCGCAGCTGGCCTCGGACTTCGTGCCAGTATCCCACTACTGGGTCTTGGACTCCTGCTCAGCTTGCTGGCTCTGCTGCAGCTGAGCCCCTGACCGCCCCCATGTGTTCCCCATATCCCCCCAGCTCAGAAAAAGCCCAGCTCCTTTTAGGTCCCAGGGGACCCTAGGAGCCTTCAGCTCCTCCTGGGTGTGTCTAGTTCTCCTCCACTCTCTCTCAGCATCAGGGCTAAGTACCAAATCCACCCATATCTGCTCTGTTGAAATGGTACTAGCTACCCTTGCTTCCAGAGCCAATCCTGTAACCTCTCTTAGGGAACCAGGGAAGGGGTGACGATCTCCTTGGAGTCTCAAGAGTACCAGAGTCACCCCTGAATCTTGTGGACACACTGACAAGGATGTCTAACCCAAATGAATGTACACCTATGTACGATATGGTACCCTGTATCCATGTGTAAATGAAGCCACTTGGATTCTTGGCTATGCAAAGAAGACCTGAAAGATTCTAGAGCAGAAGGCCTGTGTCTCCACCAAACTTCCTCTGGCATTACTGTACCCATGTTGTACTTGACTTAGGATGCTGCCCATGGAGGGCTGCCACCCCCAGATGCAGTTGATTCCCTACCTGCCCTCACTGCCCACACTGGCTTCCTGCTGCTATTCTAGGGCCTCAAATAAACTGTTACCACCCATTCCTGCGATGTCCTGGATGTCCTTACCCCTCTTCCACCTTGCAGAGTCTTCCTTCCCCTCCAGTCCCAAGGGACCTGGGGATCCTGAAAGCTCACAGTTCTGATGACCCCCCGGTTGTGGCAATATATTCCTGTGATGCCGGCGAAGCAGAAGCAGAGGTATCTGGGAGGCCAGCCTGGTGTGTAGCAAATCCCAGGAATCCAGGCTCATGTAGGGAGACAGGCCTAGAGATAAAAGGAGAAGAGAGAATGGCAGAAAGAGCCTGAAAGTGTGCTGCCTCAGGCTGAAAGTCAGCTGAAACGTACAGCTACTAGGGATTTCAGAGGCTTGCTGTGGCCACCTGTCCTTTCTAAACCACACTGTAGTTTAAGCCATGGAAGTCTGGCCCAGGCAAGTGATATTTGTCCACCCTATAACTGGCTTTGATTTTCCTTCCTTCCTTCCTTCTTTCCTTCCTTCCTTCCTTCCTTCCTTCCTTCCTTCCTTCCTTCCTTCCTTCCTTCCTTTCTTTCTTTTCTTTCTCTCTCTCCCTCCCTCCCTCCTTCCTTCCTTCCTTTCTTTCTTTCTTTCTTTCTTTCTTTCTTTCTTTCTTTCTTTCTTTTTCTTTCTCTCTCTCCTTCCTTCCTTCCTTCCTTCCTTCCTTCCTTCCTTCCTTCCTTCCTTCCTTCCTTCCTTCCTTCTTTCTTTCTTTCTTTCTTTCTTTCTTTCTTTCTTTCTTTCTTTCTTTCTTTCTTTCTTTCTTTCTTTCTTTCTTTCTTGTATTTTAAGACGATCTCACTATGTTAAGACTAGCTGCCCCCAAACCCAGAGTAATCCTGCCTCTCCCTCTTGAGTGCTGGAATTAAAGGCATGCACCACCACACCTGGCCCTAAGCCTTTTGCTTGTTTGTTTGTTTCTGAGGCAGGATCTCACTTGAATTTTAGGTACTAGAGTTACGGGCAGATGCTACTACACCTGGCATACTGGGGGTCAGTGCTGGAAGTGTTGAGGGCATGGACTAATGGAGAAGATCTTGAAGCCACTCTTCTTGAGTCTGGGCGCCTCAAGGAGGCTATTTCAGATTTTCCCAAATCTCTGGGCTATCGGATGATACCGTAATGGGATAAGATCCACACAGTTCCTGGCTGTGGTGATAGCAGTGTCTGAAGAATCCTTCCCAGTGGGAATATCAGAGGGACTCAGGGTGAACTTCTGAAATGTATGAAGGCAGTGACTTTGTGCCATGATTCTCAAGACCAGGATTCCCATGACTTATACCCTGAAGATACAGGAAGGAATTAGCCTCATACCAGGTAGCTCTGCCCAGGCTCATACTGAAAAGGGCAGGCTTGGGGCTGGAGAGATAGCTCAGCGGTTAAGAGCACGGGCTGCTCTTCCAGAGGTCCTGAGTTCAATTCCCAGCATACTCATGGTGGCTCACAACCATCTGTAATGGGATCCGATGCCCTCTTCTGGTGTGTCCGAAGACAGCAACAGTACTCATAAAATAAATAAATCTTTAAAGAAAAGGACAAGCTTTGGGGAAATCTCATCAGGAAAGCAACTAGGGGGGCTCTGAGACTCAGGACAGAAGGATGCTTTGTTACCGGACTATTGCAGTGGAGAAAGGTGGGAGTCAAGTCTTCTGCAAGAAGCTTGGACTGCCTCAGTGCAGGCAATATCCACTGTGGTGTTCATGGCAGATCTAGGTAACGTTCCTAGAGACAGGTTTGTGGTCCTAGCAGGTCTAACTACCAAAAGCAGTGTGTGGACCCTGGGTTAGACTCCTGGGACGTGGGGACCAGAAGGGCACCAGGCAGTAACAGGGACACCTAACAAGCTCTGGTTTTTCTTCTTGTCTTGATTTAGCTCCCTCTTTGTGATAGGGGTGGTGTCACAAGGCTCAAGAGTTGAGGCCACACGTGGTCTGGGACCCTTGAGCCACTCTCTGCAGTAGTCTGGAGGGCATCTTTTCAAAGCTGAAAACTGGGACAGTGAGTGGTCTGCTCTGATTCCTCCCAGGAGAAGGATGGGCAGAAGGGGCCTAGAGTTCCAGGGATGACATTAGGAAAAATGAGGGTGAGGACTGGAAAGAGAAGGGAGAATTGGAAGGGAGGGAGGGGCCAGGACCCAAGCTAACTTCCTGAAAACAGAAGTGAAGGTATCTCAGAGTTAAATTTCAGTTTCTTGAAGCTTAGAGTCAGTGAGAGGGCGGGGAGGGGAGTGGGGGATGGGTGTGTGTGTGGAGAGGGAAGGGTGCACTTTGCACCTCTCAGAACGCTGTGCACCACTGGAGCCACCAGCCTCACCCAGGCTAGATCCAATCAGACATGAGCCAACATGTCTCTCTGATTTATTCTGGACCCATTCTGCCTCCAGACCCTTGCCAGCCTTCCTATTATGTCTGCTAGTTAGTGATCAGTGACCAGAGCTTCCTCAGTCTGATCCTGCTAGCCCTCCCTTCTGTCCCAAAGGCTCCAGTGACAGAATAGAGATTGAGGACTGCAACCTCAGGTGAGCCCCTCTCCACCTGAGGAGTCAAAAAAACCTTGGTTTTTGTTTGTTTGTTTTTTGGGGGGGTCTTTTCTTTACCACTTTTGTTTTTAAAAATTAAAACTTATTTTTTATTTTTAATAAATGTTATTATTTAAAGAAACTTGCAAATCAAGGGCTGGAAAGATGGCTCAACAGTTAAGAGCACTAGCTGCTCTTCCAGAGGACCCGTGTCCAGCACCCTCATGGTGGCTCACAATCGTCTGTAACTCCAGTTAGTAGGGATTACCATCCTCTTCTGTCCTCTGGGGACACTGCATGCACGTGATACACAGACATACATACAGGCAAACCACTTAGGCACATAAATTTTAAGCTTGCAAATAAAAACATTATACACCAAACGTTAACCAGACCCAAAGTCTATACAACTTAAAGAACTTATATACAGTTAGAATTGGCATTTGAAATGGAAGGCGTGAAGCTTTGCATTAAATTTACACTTCCAGCATCAAACATTTTATGCACTGTCTTTGATAGGGTTACCATTGCTGTAATGAAACACCATTACCAAAGGCAAGATGGGGGAGAGAGGACTTATTTGACTTATACTTCCACATCATAGTCCATCACTGGAGGAAGTCAGGACATCACTGGAGGAAGCTCAGGCAGGGCAGAAACCTGGAGGCAGGAGCTGGTACAGAGGCCATGGAGGGGTGCTGCTTACTGGCTTGTTTCTCAATGCTTGCTCAGCCTAATTTCTTAAAGAACCCAAGACTGCCTGCCCAGGGATGGCCCCACGTGCAATGGCCTGGGCCTTCCCCTGTCAATCACTAAGAAAATTCTTTATAGGCCTGCCTACAGCATGGATGTTTGAAGGCATTTTCTTAATTGACTTCACAGATGACTTACCATGGGTCACACTGACGTAAGTCTATGCAGCACACACCCCGACTCACTTTTCTTTATCTCCTTCTCCCTTCCTCCCCCCACAATCTCTTATTTTGCCAGGGCTCAAGCTTGCTTTCCCTGACACTATGGGCTGTTTCTCTGACGTCTATGCCTAACTTTCAAGATTAAGATTGCAGCAAGTGCCTCAACAAGCCAAGTTCAGCCCTACATCCTCATAAGCCAATTAAAAGAGCCAATGCAACCATATTAGGAAGAGGGACAAATATTCAGTGGCTAGACCTCATTAAACTCATCTTTAGGGTCTTAACATGGGGATAAGGTGTTTGGGTTTTTGGGGTTTTTTTTGTTTTTTTGTTTTTTGTTTTTTTGTTTGTTTGTTTGTTTGTTTTGAGACAGGGTTTTTCTGTATAGCCTTGGTTGTCCTGTAACTCACTCTGTAAACCAGGCTGGCCTCAAAATCCACCTGCCTCTGCCTCCCAAGTGCTGGGATTAAAGGTGTGCGCCACCACTGCCCAGCGGGGGAGGGGGGGGAGTTAAGGTTTAAACAGGAGACAAATATCTCTGGTGAGCAGTCCAGCCAAAGTGTGCCCCAACCCCCACCACAGTCTCAGTTCTCAAGTGTACAATGCCCCACACGTTATAAATCTTTCTCTAGGGGACAAGCTCTTCCTCCTGCTGCCCCCAGCCTTTGGTTTTTCCAGCAGGAAATGTCTGAGGAAATTCCAGTTCCTTGGGATCCTTTGTTTCAGTAATCTGCTAGCCCAAGAGAGGAGCGCAAATAAATTTTTCCCAGGTAAGCAGGTTCCAAAGAACTGATTTGCCAGTCCAGTCAAGTTTTCCTCTCAAACCTTAATTAAATTAAACTATCCTTGAGATCTTCTTGCTTTCCTTCTCAGTCTGGTCCACCCCCCTATACACACCTGCCCCAGCAATGAGCTCTAAGGGTCCTTAGCCTGTTTCATCAGGCCTCTGGGCCATAGCACCTCATCTTCCAGAGGCCTTGGGACCCTCTCCCCTCCTTCTCCCGTTCTGACAAGCCCTTCCCCACAACAAGTTTCATGTTAACTGGAAACCCCTCCAACCCAGCACCCCAGGCAGCTTTTAACCCTCAGATGGCTGACTGGCACACAGTATCATTTGGAAGGGCTGCCTGATTGCAGGTGGGCCTCTGGGCACACTCAGAACTCTGAGGACCACTGCAACAGCCCAGACCACTGGAGAGATTTAGAAGACGGAATGCTGGTCTGTGTACCAGGGTGTGGCCGGCGGGAATCCTTAGCTCAGCCAGCATGAGTGACTGGTCTCACAGGACTTAGACATGGCCAGAACAACCAAAGTGTTACAGCTCTCCAAGGAGAAGCCAGAGTAAGGCAGGCTGCCCCAGAGCTGGTGGCAGGTGGCAAGAGGCAGAGAACAGGTAGGAGCCAAAGCCAGAGCCACTGAGCTGGAAGTGGCTGTGGTCAAGCGCACACACCTGGCTTGTTGAGGATCCGGGGATCGAGGTCCAGTCACGAAAGCTTCAGGAGAAAAACTCTTCCGTGGAGTGGCACAGCTCAGTAAGACAGGCACCCTCAGACAATCTTTGGTGAAAAACACTCAGGCACTTTATTCCATATGGACTGGGATCTTATAAACATTTCTAGATGGGGTGGGTAGGTGCTTCCTATTGGCTGGGTTAGGGATGCTCTATCTGCATGAGGAAGGACTTCACGTGTTGTCTCTACATGACTGATTGTCACGGTCCTCCTAGTGGGGTGTCTCGGTCATGTGCTCCAGGACAGGAATCTGGTGGGAAGAGTTTGGTATTGAACCAACACCTGATTAGTAGTGATCTTTACAATGCTACTCATCTGAAGCTTTAGAAATTGGATGACACAAGGTGCCAAGAGAAGCAAAGCTTCAAGCTAGTATGGGGCCAAGGAGGGGCAGAAGCCAAGCTACCAAGGGGTTAGAGTATCATAGGGTAGGGGTGTTGGGAGCATAGCATGCCCAGAGATCACCCTGGAGCTCTTTGGGCATTTGCACATCTTGTTCTACCAGCCCAGATTCATTGACATAGAAGCACCATTCCTCCTCCCGCAGAACACAAGTCCCTCCCTGTTTAGCAGGCAGTAAGCCCAGGGCCCTCCGGTTTGGGAAAACAACTCCTGCTAAGGAGGTTATCTGGCATTGAAGGGACTCAAGCTTGTCTGCAGTGGAGGTCATTGCCTGGTCAAGTTTGTTCTGGAAATCGATGGCCAGATGCTGTGTTTGGACCAGGGCTGCTCCAGCAGTTCCTGTCACGCCTAGTGAGACAACGAGAGGCCCAGTCCAACGAGCAGAGGTATGAAGATCTTTTTCTCTTTCTTTGGCTTCCATCTGCAAGGCAAGCTCTTCAGGTTCACAGAGATAAACCCGGGGAACAATTATTACAGGAGTGCAGGAGCCTTGAAAAGGAGCGATAATGCAGGAGCCTCTAGTGCCTTTGCACCAGAGAAGAGAAGGGGGTTAACGCATATTGATTTGGTGATGGTGAGGTAATGGGCACATGTAAGATGGAGTTTTGAGGAGGGTCCTACAAGGCAAAAGGGGGTAAAGGTCCATGGGTTTTATGAAGGGAAATATTAATGGGAACATCTGCTAATAGCAGTCAGGAGAAAGAAGCACAGAAAAAGCATTGGGAAGAGTTGGGGGTTGGGGGAGCTGGTGGTCAAGGGAAGGAGGTCAACTGCATATTGGATGCACTGTAGCCAGGAACTCCTTCTGAGACAGATTTTCCTGTTGAAGAATATGAACATACATAAAGATTGATTTGGAGGCAGGGGAAAGTTCAGGGGAGACATGTAGGTCGGCTGTGGGGTATTTAGTGTAGTCATAGCCATTGTTAATTGTACGTGGGGGAGGGTGGTAGGTGGTTGTCTTTTGTTTTAGAAGTTGAGCTTTTAGGGTTTGATGTGTTCTTCCTACTATTCCTTGGCCCTGAGCATTGTGGGGGGATCCCTGTATGGTGGGCAATTTCCCATTGTGCGCAGAAAGTTTTGAATTGAGAGCCAGTGAAGACAGGGCCATTATCAGTTTTTATCTCGAGGAATGCCCATGATGGCAAAGGAGGATTGCATATGGTGAATTAAACTTTTTGAGTTTTCACTTGTTTGGGCTGTAGTCCATATAAAATGCAAGTATGTATCTATGGTGACAAAAACATATTTTTGTCTACCGAATTGGGGAATATGGGTGACACTGATTTGCCATACAGAGTTGGATTTGAGGCTTGGGGATTGGTGCCCATTGTTTGTAAGACTGGGGTGGTAATGAGGGATGCACAAGAGGAGCATAGTTTTATTTTCCTTTGGAGTTGAGAAAGGGGGATGTGGGGGATGTAGGCATGGAGCCCATTTATATTTGTGTGTGTGCATGAATGGAATTGGTCTGCTTGCTCAGTAGAGGCTGTGAGTGTTCCAGTTGAGGTGGTTTGGTCAGTGAATGCATTCCCCTCAGATATAGGACTTGGCAGGGGACTGTGAGATCAGACATGCTGGATGTAGATGGGGAGGCTCTTTCCTGTAGGAGGGTGGAGACCTGTGTGAGAAGGGAAAGTGGGTTGGCATCTAGTTTGATGAAGGATCTTGACAACCAGGGAAGCAAATTGACAGCATATACAGTGTCTGAGAAGAGGTTAAGGGAGCCCTTGACTTCCTTTAGGGAGAGAGAGGGGGGGGCATATAATTCTTTATATTGGGGAGACTTGTGGGGCAACTCTCTGAATCGGAGACTAGAGGGTTCATCCACAGGGGAGTAGTATATTACAGCTGCAGCTCCCTTCTTTCCCCCATCAGTAAATATTGAGGGGGCTCAACTATGGGCTTGGGGGGCAGCCATCTCAACAGAGGGAGGACAGAGACCCATTTTTAGTTGGGGTAATGGTTATCAATTTATCCTGGGACTCCTATTAAGCTGATAGCAAGGCAGGAGTGATTTTTGATTAGCCATTGACTATCAAAGAAGGAAAAGGGGGTGGCAAGAATGTCAGGTTCTTTTCCTAAAGTTTGTAGGGCTCTGTTCCTGCCATTTTAAATCATAGTAAACACTGCATCCACCTCATTTAGAATTCTGGGTGCACCACCCATCAGGGTGTGGTGCCATTCCAGCACCCCCTGGGGTTGGGATAGGGCTACCAGACAGAAGAACTGGTAAGGTAAGTAAGTAGCAAAGAACCCCGATAAAACTCCTAATTGAGAACGGCAGCAGTTCAGACTAGCTCCCGATCAGATTCCTGTCCTAGAGTACATGACCATGACACCCCACTAAGAGGACCATGACAACTGGTCACACAGCATAGAGTCTAGAGGTCTCTATGTTAATGAGGTATCTAGGAGCTCCGAGTGTTTAATCAATAAGCATCCCTTCCTAGGCATCCCTT
Source organism: Uromys caudimaculatus (assembly GCA_028551405.1). Classification (NCBI taxonomy): domain Eukaryota; kingdom Metazoa; phylum Chordata; class Mammalia; order Rodentia; family Muridae; genus Uromys; species Uromys caudimaculatus. Next base: position 26,125,334 of record CM052718.1, on the reverse strand, counting down.
CCTGCAAAAGTATTTCATCTCTGGTTTGCCCCGAGTAAGCCATATGCATCTTCATGTGCCATGAATAATGCAGTTTGGACAAGCAAGGACTGTCTCCTTCATCAAGGACCGCCGTGGGGGAGATCTTTGTCATACAGAGCTGCACCTAAGCCTCCGCAGAAGGCCCCTCCACACTCCTGGCACGTCGATCCCCCACCACCACTCCCTCATCACAGGCCCTCAGCCCTTGTTCCCAACTCCTGGCAGTCCTCAGTGGCCTCTGGGTACAAAGGAGTATGGGAACCCCATTCCCAACTCTGGCTCTCAGTAGCGTCTGAGTGCCCAGGAGTTTGAGAACCACAGCCTCTGTCCCAGCCCCTGTCGTTTCTCACCAGGAGAAACATGGGCTGGGACCCCTATCTTAGACTGCGTTTCACCTCCCCTGAGTGACGTGTTGGCGTCCCCACGAGCCCGCTACCTGGGCACTCCAGCTGGCAGCTGTGAGGAAGGAACGTAGTCTAGCGCCCCTGCATTTCTCCTCCACGAGTGGTGTTCCAACACCAAAGCTGTAAAGTGGAAACGCAGAACCACAGTGGAAGACGGAATTATTTGACCAAGAGCCTCAGTCACCTGCCCAGCAGGTGGAAAGACTCTATGGGTGAGGACTGAAGGAGTCTGCTCTAGGGCAGGGGGCTGGGAGATGGGCACTCAGTTGTGACATGTGGCTGTGTTCTCATTTGCATCTAATGACTTTAAACTGACAGCACGGAAGCTGGGCGGGCCACCTGTACTCTTCTTTTATCAGCTGAGGCCATCCTTGTCCCTTTTTTAATTTATCAGCAAGCGCAGGGTGGGTCAGGAAGCCGACTAACCCTATCCCCAGAGGGTGGTACAGGGAGGGTGCTTTCAAACCGGGGCTCCAGGCTGGGCCACACGCACCCCTAGTGGCAGAAGCTGTTTTAGCAGTCAGAGCGCATTTCAGCTTTCAAGTCGACGGAATCAGGTTTCCTCCCCGTAGCAAGCACACACTCACTAAGGACACTGACCCTCCCTATGAGCGAGAGGAGGACGCTCGACCCTTCCCATTCAACCCATACGAGTCTCCAGGGGCGCTTGGGGGTAATATGGGCACTGAGCGCTCCGGGGAAGATTTAGTCTGACTTGTGTGTTTGGTGAGCCCGAGCTACTCAGAACGTAGCCTTCACTCGGCAGAGCTCCCACCCCAACTTTCTGTTCAGATTCAGGGTTCTACTTAGGTCTGACCATGGGCAGGGCACCATAGGCTTCAGACAGGCCGCAAGATGCCTGGGAGAGAGAAGAGAAAGTAAACAGATGGAGGTGGAGGAGGCCAGGAGCTAGCTTTCGGTTTCTTGACTTTTGTGAAGAGGAGGAGAGGCCGAGAATTTGAGTTTCGATTTCCTGAAGTTTAGAGGAGGGAGGAGACTATGGGGACCTTCAGAGGGAGAGGAGGTGAGGGAAGCAGGGGCCACTTAGGACTCTCTGGCCTCTGCCCAGGCCTGGGATGAAGCGTTGTATATGGTATCTCCATGACATTCCCAGACCACTCCCCTCTGAGGGTGGAGGTAGGGGGCTGGAAATGGCACAGCTGGCCAGAGGCTGGAAGGTTGAAGGTATCCCAGGGAGAACTCCTGCCCCACTAGAGCCTGTGTCCTCTCTTCTTAGACACGCAGGCAGACCTGCCTAGGAGTTGGAATTCTATTGCTTTTTTCCTACACCACATTTCTCCATGCAGCAGCGTTCCCTTGCCCTTGGTACCCTTGTCCATTAGAGCCTGGTCAACAATCTTCAGAGACTTGGGGTTAGAGGACAGGGTTCATGAGAGAGGCAGTCCTACAGAGGTGCCAAGGAAGGCCAAGGAAGTCCCTTCTTTAACACCCTATTCTCTGGGCTGGAGGTTGGGTTAGGAGACTGGACTTTGGTAGAATAAAGCTACCAGAAACTCCATCTTACAGCCCTCCTCCAGGGCCACCTTACTTCTTGATCAGAACTGATAGGATGGGGTAATACAGGAAGATTGGGGGCGTCTTTGAGTTTGTCAGAGCCTTTTTCAGCTCTTAGGGAATGTAGCTTCAGAGGCTAGTGAAGGGATTATGGCTAGCTCGAGCATGGTAAACATGGCTCTGGCAGGCCATATCCTTCTTCCCAATTCCCTCTGCCTTGCTAAAAACTGTTAGATTTCATTTCTAAAGCTAGCCACCAAGGTCTATCCCCTTATTTGACTACTTCCTCCTCCTGAGGCTGACCACCAAGGTCCAGCTATCAAAGTATTGAAGTTCAGCAATCAAAAGACCCCTTTGGCTCATTTAGCATGCTCAATTAAAATGAAACAGCTCATGCTAATACAGGGTTCCCCATTGGTCTGTGGGCCATGGCTGTCTCCTCTCTACCCAGACACAGTCCTTTGTCCCCCAGGACAAATACCCTTTCCCCCCTCCTCCCTTTCCCCCTTTCCCTCTCTCTCTTGTTCCCTTCTCCTTTATCCCTTGTCTCCTATCTTTGTCTCTTATCCCTGCCCTCTGTCCCTTGGGGGCAAATAAATCTCTTTTGTGCTGAGAACTTGGTCTTGGGGGTCCTGAGCCGATACTTTTTCTTTCAGCTAGGATCCTAGGAAACTCAGAGGCCGTTAAAGCCAGTAGCGGTTAAGTTCTCAGCTCTGAAGTTAAATAAGGGAATTCACAGACTACAGAGTTTTAGGGACAAGATTATTGTAAATTCATAAGTGAGAGCTTAAGAGGGCACGCTCCAATGAGCAGAAAGTGTCCTCACAAGTGGGGCTACTACTGGGCTGCTGGTCTGAGGGCTTTTTGAAGGACTGATGATATATATCGGGGTGAGACACATAGAGAGAGAGAGATAAGCTGGTCAGTCAAGCTGGTCCAACCAGAAGGTGTCCAGATTCCTCCTTTCCATTTTAGTTTTGTTCTCACTTATAATTTCCAGGCAGGGGTGAGAGACAACGAGGAACCAGAAACAGGAACTCTCTTCTGGTGGTCCTGGCAGTCTCATAGGTGACCCCTATGCCACATCCCACGCCCAGGTCCAGTTCTTCACAGTGCCATCCTCTTTCTTCTCTCAGGTTCCACAGCCCAATCTCTGGTTGCACCTCTCCCAGGCCAAGGCTCCCAGACCTTGGCTCCTCATTGCTTGCTGGAAAGCATCTTCTCCCTTGGTAGGTCCTGAGTCTGAGTTTGGAATCCAGAACTTTCCCCCAGCTCTTTTAGGGAGGAGGTGTGAAGACTGATGCCCTGCTGCATCCTCCTGTTCTCATCCTTACCCCAACCCTGGGCCTGATAAGGATGGTGGTACCACAGAGATGTACAGTCTTAGAGGCCTTTGGCGATGCCTGCCCTCATGATGGACTTTCCACTGAAGGAATTTAGCAACAAAATGATTCCTAATGTCTTATATCCATAGATTAGTATCTGACTCAGCCCTCATCAGGGAATCTTTTTCTTGCACTAGATGGGAACTAACACAGAGGTATCCACAACTGGACAGGGTGCAGGGAGTGAGAGACTTTGGAGCACTCAGTCCAGAATGGGATATCTCCGTCAAAGCCCTCCCCTCAAGGCTCAGAGATGTATGTGGAAAGATTGTAGGAGTCAGAGGGGATGGATGAATCCAAGAAAGAACTGATACACATACGAACTCACAGAGACTGTCGCAGCACACACAAAGTATCAATCAGATGAGGCCCCAGCACTGGGGGGGGGAAGTATACATGGACTCCCAGCCCTAGGCAAGAAACTATCTACTATGGATACCAGATGGAAAAGGGAAAACCTGTTTACTCCAATGGAGTCTCACTGGATTTGTCAGCCACACATGAGGGCAGGCCCGGTGCCCAGGAGTAGTCGGCCAACATCAAACTCCATGGCGTTTTTTGTGGCTTTTCATCTCATCCTGCTTTTTTGGGCTGTAATCTTCATATTGGTCTTTTGCTTGTTTATTTTGATTTCTCTTTTTTGTGTTTTGTGTGTGTGTGTGTATGTTGTTCATTTTTGCTATTGTTTTGTTCATTGTTGTTTTTTAAGGGAGAGAAAAAACATGGAGTTGGGTGTGTAGGGAAGTGGGGAAGATCTGGGAGGAGTTGAGAGAGGGGCAGTGTGATCAAATTGTATTGTTTGAAAAAATTCTTCAGTTTTGTTTTTGTTTTTTGTTTTTTTTAAAAAGAGCAGCTTGAAAAATGGAATTTCTCAGGAGCAAGGTACACTCTGAGAAAACACTTTCACACAGTGTGTAAAGACCTAGGGCAAGGCTTTGCTCCTCCCTGTTCCAGAGGCAGCTGCATCTTCTCATGTTCTGCCAGCCTCGTCCTGTAGACACGATGGTGAAGGTTGGAGTGAATGGATTTGGCCATATTGGGCACCTGGTTACCAGGGCTGCTTTCTGCTCTGCAGCTGGCAAAGTGGAGATTGTAGCCATCAATGGCCCCTTCATTGACCTCAACTACATGGTCTACATGTTCCAGTATGGCTCTACCCATGGCAAGTTCAACGGCACAGTCAAGGCTGAGAATGGGGAGCTTGTCATAAACAGGAAGCCCATCGCCATCTTCCAGGAGCGAGATCCCACTAACAGTGAATGGGCTGATGCTGATGCTGAGTATGTTGTGGAGTCTACTGGTGTCTTTACCACCATGGAGAAAGCCAGGGCCCACCTGAAGGGTGGGGCCAAAAGTTTCATCATCTCCACCCCTTCTGCTGATGCCCCGTGTCTGTGATGGGTGTGAACCACAAGAAGTATGACAACTCACTCAAGATTGTCAGCAATGCATCCTGTACCAGTAATTATCTGACTAAACATTCATCACCTGTCACAGCTCCACAGATTCACTGAAAGTTTAAAACCATAACTAAATTATTAGTGAAGCTTTGTATAGATAAACCCTATCAATATTTTATCTTCTGCCCTAGCACATATAATAAATCATTAGTTGCTTTTTTATGACCTTTGGTTAATTGTTTTCCAACCTCTTGGAATGTGCTCTGAGTAGGAGAAAGTCTGGTTACTATCTAAGAGGCAATTAACTGGTGACACATGGGAGACTGACAGAGGTCTCATTGCAGTTTTGACTATCAGAAAAGGACCTGATAGCAGCCCCACTATAAAAGAGCTTAATAATCACTGATATGATTTTAGGAATTCTTATAGGATCATCATTAAGAATTAAGAAGTCATTTTATTTGTTTATATGGCATCACTACAAGACAGTACATCTTTGTAGATCTGCAGAGATCTGCTCAAAAGGGGTGGGCTAATACCTAGTGATTGGTATATATGTTTAATAATAACAGGAAAGCATATTAATAGCAGGAATCTTTCCTAAAATGATTTTCTCCTGGGCCTTGCCTGTCGGAACGTCATTGCAGATATAATCTAAAGCAAAGTCATTTCAGGAAGATCACCTGCTAGTTATTAGCTTGTCCTATGATTGCTCCTGACACACCTCAAATGATCCAATTGAGAAAATCCCTTACAGGCATGCCTAGCTGTTTGAGTTTTAGTTGATTACAGATGTAGTCAAGTTGACAACCAAGATTATCTATCCTAGTCCTGAAACTGTCACCTTGGATTTGAGGAATACCAGCACTAGTCCATCAACATCTAAATGACAAAGATCTGAACCTACCCCCAAATGAGGACAAGGATGTATGCTAGACCTGAAGTCATAATATAGGGACCAGCTTGTTGTTGCCTTGAGTCATGACAGTAATAACTTATTCCCGATGAGGCAAAATTAAAAAGATAAAGTCCATTATGGGGACCTGGGGAGAGAAAGGAACCCTTAACTCAGGAGTATGGTTGAAGCCTCTCAGCAGTTAAAGGCACTGGCTGCTCTTACAGAGGACCTGCGTTTAGTTTCCAGCACACACATGGAAGTTTACAAATAATTATCTATAACTCCAGTTCCAGGTATCTCAGAGGGGAGAGTGTGCTAGCCAGGTGGAGGATTGAAGTGGCCCAACCATTGAGTTGACTAAGGCATATTTAACTATGAGGCTGCATGTATGTGTCCTTCATTCGGAAATTCAGATTATTGGGGTGGGCAGTGAGGAACTTGCACCAGTGCCACCAGGGCTATCAGAGCACCATGAACCACTACTGCTACACCCAGTTATAGTGACATTTTCCCACCAATCAGGATTCAGGGAAAGGAGACTTTCCGAGGAACATTTCCTTATGTGGTACATTTATTCTGTTCTGATTGGTTGTGTTGTCTACGGCCATACCACCCTGAACGTGCCCGATCTCGTCTGATTGGTTGTGTCGGTGTCTAAGAATCCCCACACCAACTACTTAAACATTGATCTTCATCAAAGTAGGGATGGCTTATTGAACACTACATTCCAAGACTGATCGATTAGAGCCACAGACCAGACTCAGGAGCTGGATGTGACACGGAGTTAAGGGTCTATAGGGCCTTTAAGCCTAAAATCCACAGACATATGTACCAAGTTATTCCACCAATCAGAATTTAGGGATAGGTGACTTCCTTTAGACCAAGGATCGGGTTTTACACCAGTGGAAGTTCCTAGAAGACTAAAGGGGAGATCTTGGGGTGTTGCTGCCACTAAAAAGATGGCCTTGAAGAATTGGACAGTGCTCAGCAAGACCCCACTTTGACCAGGACTGATTTTCTATGCCTTAACGTCTAACCTCTACCCTCTGCTCTAATTCCTCCTCACATTGGTACTCAGATGTCTGTGGGGTTACAACCTACTTATCTATTAAATCTCCTCCCACTGTGTGTGTGTGTGTGTGTGTGTGTGTGTGTGTGTGTGTGTAGACTTTAGAATAGGCAGGGAAAATAATAATAAGGATGAGGTATGAATAAAACTCCAATGAGCCTGATTTTAGTACCAGTGCTGGGCTGAGACTTCTAGAGTCTGAGCCAGATCATTTTATTTTAGCCCTATGTAATGAAGCACAGCACACATTTGGGGGAAGTATTCAGATAACAATCACTCAGCCCCATGAGTACAACAAAGCCTAAGACATGTTTATATTGAAGCTATTTACACACAACTTCCTCCACAAGATGGTTTCTTGTTGACTTAGAAACAATGCTCAAGATAAAGGTCTAAGAAGAACGATTGGACTGAGACACACCTGATGCCAGTGGGTGTCAGGGGTAGTCTGGTCCAAAGATGAGATCGTCACTTAGGCTGTTGTAAAATACAAATGATATCTCTCACAAGGATGAATTTTATAACCTAGAAGCAATGGTTAAGGTTTTGAAGGGAACTGGTCTGGGATTAAGTGAAACATAAATTCTTGAAGATGCAGGCCAAGTCTGGCTCATCGGACAGCAAAAGATCACTAGGTTATGATCGACATCAGCTACATCCAGTTGTGGCATTCCAGGAGAGGTAAGCCATACACCCTACTTCTGGACTGACAGGGCAGCCCCTACTCACCATTGAGGGCTCATCTCCTGGGCTTCCCCACCACAAGCAAGTGCTCTTTGGAAGTGCCCTGTGCTAAGGTGTGTGGCTTGATGGTGCTTCTTCACATTCACGAAGCCCTGGATTCTATCTCCACCAATGAGGGTAGGAAGAGGGAGGAAAGCAGCTAAAAAGATGGTTACATAAAGAAGGCACTGTGCAGCCAGTGCTCACAAGGCAGAGAACAGGGGTCTAAAGCAGCCAAATCACAAGCTCTGGGTTCAGAGAGAGACCTTGCCTCTGCAGATGAAGCAGAGTGCTCTTTATCCCCGTCTCTCTTCCCCAGCATCAGCCCACCCAAACCAAGAGGTCTCCCACTCAGCTGGCTAGCATGAGCTAGATACTGTGGCTGGCTGAAAGGGCAGAGATGTGAACTGGCAGACAGGACTCAGTGGACTCAGTGTAGCAAAAGAAAACGGAGATCTTGTCTGGGAGAACAAAGGGTTTATGGGCTTCAACAGTGGGACACTGAGCAGCACATGTGGGAATCAGGCAGGGCCCAAGATATTTGCGTGTGGATGGTGGTTGCATAATATCTTGAAATTCTGCCTCTTCCCTGTGCTGTCCACAGGCCCCCAGGGTGAAGAACCACGACAAAATAGCATTCCAGGAAGTACAGATCTGAAGGCCCTAGAGAAGAGTGGGGCACCTACCCAGCAGGGGCTATAAAGTTGAAACAAGGTGCTCCACACCCTAATCCCACCTCAGAGCTTCTATAACTCATAAATCATCACTAGAGGACTCCAGGGAGGAGTGGTTACACATGGACATAAAAGGACAAGGGTGGGGGTCATTGGAAGGACCATCACAGCAAGGTCTGCAGGAGGACTGAGGCCAGGCTGAACAGAAGCACCCCTGCTATGGTCCAGGTGCTGCCTCCAGTGGGAACTGCTGCATTGCAGAGGTCTTCCTTGCAACAGGAAGTCTTCGTGTTGACGGTAGCACCCAGGATTGTCGAACCTTCAATATCAGTAGGGCAAATGGGAAGGCACTGACTGTTCTTTAATTTGTTTCTGTGAGAGTCTGCAAGACATCAGGGAGTGACTCAATTCTTATGCAGGGACAACATAGCTTTCCAAAGTCAGGGCCACATGCTACCAGGCCTGGATGGTCTACACTTGTCTCTAAGGCATGTTGAAGCCAGACATGGTAGCTCATATTTGCAATCCCAGAGCTTGGAAGGCTGAAACAGAATTTTTAGGAGTTCAATTCCAAACTGGGCTACATGGGGACTTCTAGGCTATCCTGGGGCTAGGGTGAAACCCCATCTCAAAAAACAAATGGACTAAACAAAAATCAAAACCATGGGCTGGTAAGAAGGCTTGGTGGATAACGTGCTCATTTGCACAAGCATGATAACCCTAGTTCTGATCATTAGAGCCCATCAAAACATGGGCAGGCATGGTGGCCTACCCGTATCTCTGTGCTTAGGACACAAAGATGGAGATCCTGAGGTAAGCTCACTGGCTAGACCAGCTCAACCTGCAAGCTTTGAGCTCAGTGTGAGACTCTGCCTCAGTAAATAAAATAGTTGTCACAGAAGAGACCCATCAACTTCTGGATCTCATACACTTGTACCTCCCCAGGGCATGTACATCTACACATGGGTACACATGTGCTCTTACATGCAATGTACTGGGGAAGCAGCTCAGTCAGTGAAGTGCGTGCCACATGGAAGCATAAGGACCCAAGTTCAATCCCCAGCAACCAGGTAGAGAGCCAGCTATGCATGGGAGTGGGGGTTATGATCTCTCTGCTGGGGGTGGGGGAGTCAATCAGGAGGTCCTAGGAACTCTTTGCTACCTCTCCCCTCTCCACCCCCAGCATACTTGGCAACTCCTAGGTCCCAGTGAAAGATCGTGTCTCAAAAACCAACCAACCAATCAAAAAACCAAGGTGGTTGGGACTAGAGACCTGGCTCAGCAGTTAACAGCACTTGTTGCTCCTTCAGAAGCCCAGGGTTTGGTCCCCAGATCACACAGGGTTGTTTACAACCATCTGTCATTCCAGTTCCAAGAGAACTAATACTTATTTATATAAACAAGTAGACAGTGCCTGAGGAATGGTACTTAAGGGTGTCCTATGAGGTTTACATATATTACATATATTCATACATGTACACCCACGTTTATAGATACACACACACACACACACACACACACACACACACACACACACACACACGGTGTAAGATCACCCAGGGGCACAGCAGAAAGGGCAAGCAGTCTCTCAGACTCTTGCAGTTCCCCAGGCAGTCATATCTAGGAGACTTACTCCAGGAGACAGGCAGGTTGTGGTCAGGAACAGGAAACTGGATGGCAGGGCGGGGCTGCTCCTGTCTTCTGTCTGGAGGATATGCCTGGAATCTGGCACTTTGGAGGACCTGATAGGTCCTAAGGTCTCCTTTCTATCAACATTCCTAAGTCATTCCTTTAGCCTAAACTCCAGATTCCTTCATTATATGCAGACTCACTAGATGTTTCCAGCTCTCCTGGTCTGTCAGTGAGCCAGTGCGACCCTAGACATAACGTACAGGCAGGAGCATCACATGACTACCCTGGCCACAGAGGGGGATGGTGAACACCACGCATGCCAACGGGCGGCCCTGCTTTGTGATTCACACCCCAGCACATCCCTGGACCCTAACGACCCCACTTTACAGGAGTCCAGGACAACCCCAGGACAGCTCTACTTGGAGGAAGGGGATCAGTGGTCCAGAGCAAGTGGCCAGACCTGACCTTTTCTTCCAAGCCACCCTCACCCATCTTTATATAAGCCACAGGGAACTTACCCAGAACAACTTCTACTTCCTGAGTAACGCAGTATCCATCAGAGAAGGGGCAGGTAACTGATGCGCAGGAAGTCTCAAGGGGAACCCCCAGGCAATTGTAGCACTTCAGCCCCTGAGCTGAGAAAGAAGCCAATACATGAGGGCTGGGGCATGCCCTTTCTAGTCCAGACCCCTCTTCTACAACTGGCTTTACTTCCACACAGCTGCTGGCCACTAGGACAGAGCAAGGACATTACTGCCCAGTCACCTCCACCAAAAGCAAAAGCGAACCAAGGGACACAGTTGTTCAAATATGCTCGATACTGCTGTCTCAGCTAGTCAGCCCCATAGGAGAGGCCTACTCCCCAAGAGGTATTAGAGAGACAGTCACCATAGTGGGAAGGCATAGATACCAAATAGTCACTGAAGTTGTGAGTAGGTGTGAAAGTAGGGACTGGGGCCACCAGATAGGGAGGACTGTTCTGACCTGTCCCACCCTAAACCTGCAGATATGGGACCTGGGTTTTGGAGCATGACAGAGCACTGAACTTCCCAGAGTCCAGCTCAAAGCCGAGGCTCCCCATGAGGCTTTCCACAATACAGATGTAACTAGAAGTGTAGGGGTATCTGAGAGCTCAGACCTCTTAGAGTAGGGAAGTTCTAGCATTGGGGCATAAGAGATAGATTAAATGACAAGAGGTAAGGATTCCAAAACCCTTGACTTGGCAGCTGGGCCAGGAACAGAAGGCTCTGCCAATTTGTGTTCACACAGGCCAGTGGACTGACTGGGAGGCCAGGGCAGCAGGGTGGAGTCTAAAAACAGGCTGCTCTGGTGGCCATGGATTGTGGCAGAGATAATGAAGTCCAGGAGTCCCTCTGGCACGTGGTGACTGTTGCAAGGCAGGCGCTGGCAGGTTTACAGAGCCAGTAATCACCCCAGCACAGGAGGCTTCACCCAACACAGGCCAGCCCCCAATCCCCTGACCCCCGCACATCTCGGGCACTGCACACACAGTGGAGGTGCAAGTGTACCACAATCCTGAGACCCTGCTCCATTTCCACCGTACCCTCCTGGCCCTCCCTCTATTTCCATCTCACCTCTTTCTGCACACAGTATGGCCATAAGAAGGATGAGCACACAGGACTTTGTAGCATAAGAACTGTTCATCCTAGGAGAAGGGGTGCACGTGGCTCAGGGTGTGGCTTAGGCATCCAATCTTCCCTCCCTCCAACCCAGGGAATAAATGTCTGCCTACTTCTCTTATCCACCACCCACCCAGCTTTTCCTTCCTAATCCCACACTCCCACCCACAGCCCTATCCTGAGGGCTCTTCCCTTTGCCACCTAGCAGCTCCCTCCCGACACCAGTCCTTACTTCCTCTCTGTGACAAGGTTGCGGGCACAGCAGAATGTCCTCTCAGATGTGGTCTGAAGTCAGTACTTTACTCTCCCTTATATCCTCCCATCTGGGTCCTGAAAAGGGAGGGGTTTACTACTTACTTCCTCCAAGCCAACTTGTTTATTGTGCAAGAGTTAGCAAAGTTTGTTGGCAACCTGGTCAAACCGGATTTATAACAGTTGGGAAAGAAGGACCATGCAATTGGTGAGGGACCATGGTGATAGAGGACTAAGAGGGCAGAGGGGTGGGGGCCAAGGTTGACTTGCACTTGCCATTCAGAAAGCAAGGGAAGGAGGCCCTTGCTCAGTCTTTTCCTGGTTTTTGTTTTGTTTTGCCCTATGGTTGTTTTTTGTTTTGTTTTGTTTGTTTTGTTTTGTTTTGTTTTGTTGAGACAGGGTTTGTCTGTCCTGGGACTTGCTCCACAGACCAGGCTAGCTCGAACACATAGCTATCAAAGACATGCATTGCAGCTGCTGCTTCTGCCGCCCCTGGCTTTTTCCTGTTTCTAAATAGACGGTATGGGTTGCAGTGTCTCAGAGCCCAGGGCCCATCTTTTTATAAGCAGGCAAACGAGTGACAAATACTTAGAGACTGGCTCTGGTGAGTAAGTTCCCAACAGAGTCTTGCATTCACAAAGTTAGAGTCCTGAGACAAGAACTAACTGACAACTGGGATGGAAGTTACTAAGCAGTGTCTGGTGTGTTTAGGTGATATATGGGGCTGCGGGTGCTGTTAGCATCTGGTAGCTAGATCCACGGATGCTTTTCATGGCACAAGGAAGTCTTATGCAGAGGATAAATGACCCCAGTGTTCCCGCTGCCCAGATGCTCATTCTCCCTGCTACAGTTTGTATGTTGCCTGTCCCAACACCTATGAGCTCCTAGTCCAACATGTTCCACAAAGGAAATGAGTTTCCCTGGCCTTTATGTCACCATGTGGCATAGTATTCTAATAACTAAATCCTTACTAATTAGCCAGATATTGATGACATCTATGGCCCAGACTTGAGATGAGCAGCAGGGCCCCCACAGCAAGCCAGAATCTCTAACCTCATAAAACATAGAGCCCAGTGAGTAGCCCCACTCAAGTGTCTGCAAGGCACTGATGCAGGTTAGAGAAGGAAGGCTGGGCACAGACACAGACCTGAGCTGGAAATCATCCTGAGATGACACCACAGCAAAAGAACAGGTATGCTCAGAGGACAACTGATTTCCAAAATGGAACACAGAATCAGTGAATCTTAGAGCATCCACTTAAGCAGGCAAAGCTGCAAAGGGAAGGAAGCCAGAGGCTCAGAGAACATCAGGCAGATTCTCCTGTTGGAAGCCACAGGGCTGAAACAAGGGTCTTGGTCTTTCTATCATTTCTGGTTCGTTCCATGTGTATGTCCGACTCCAGTGTCAGTGTTCTGGGTTATGTAGGATGACTGATCGAAGAAAGGGAGACTCTGTAGGCTGAAGTCAGGATTCTCAAGGAGCAGTGGGGAGTTCACCTTTCCAGGTCTGAATACCAAACCTGAAGATTGCCTCAAAGCCTCAGTGCCAGTCCTCCGGATTCATGCAAGACACAATGGTTCTGTTAAAAGTCTGTTCCTTCCTGGGTCTCTACTCTAGCACCATTACAAAATCCCTTCCTTGTTACCCTACAATCTCTCATGGAAGCCAACCCCATTTGCCACCAACACTGCATAACCCACAGTGGTAGGAGGAAGAGAGCAAGCAAGAAAAGTTGTCTCTGTAATTCCTTCACACTGGCTCATGCATAAGTATCTGTGAAGCAAAGAGCAGTAGACAGCAAGCATCTGCAAGCAAACACAGGGCATCAATGACAGATCCAAGGGACAATGCCTCCCATTTATGGGGCTCTTTTACAGAAGATGGGTGAGGTAACTTACAGGAACATGCATAATTTCTAAGCAGCTAAGTCACAAACGAGTCTTAACCCATCATGAAAGCAGTGTCGTAAGTCCCTCTTTCAGTTAATCCTGTATTTCCTCTATATTCTAGCATCTTCTGAGACCACTTGTGGCTGGAAGGGAGCAGGAGGGAGTAATGGCTGGAATTTCCGGGGACAATCCTCCCTTCTGAGTACACAGAGTTCTGTCCATTATCACAGGCCTGTTCTGTTTTGCTCTTGTGACTCCATTGCCAGGGCTCCTGGGCCAACGTTATCCCTACTCCAGGATGTCAATGGGGCCATCACCTTCTCGATGGAGGAAAAGGTCATATAACCACAGTGCAACACACTGTTTCTTTAAAAGTCTTAAACTAGGGGTTCTCAAGATTCCTCCGCTTTCCACCCAGGACAACTGTTGGGGAGTTAGTTTCTCTTAGTGGTGGACTCCTGCCTAAATTACTGACAGGCCACTTAAATTAACTCTTAAGGGAGAGGGCAACAGTTTACTTGTATAATCTTAGAGTTATAGGAACCAGTTGTTGCCAGGCTTGTGTTAGAGAAGCCAGGTCCTCTGCAGAGAGAGCTACAGGCAAGACAAAAACACACCCAGCCCTCTCTCCTGCCTTCCAAGTCAGCTAGAGGACTGACTATCGCCACACTGAATAGGTCAGGCATCAGCCAAACCCATTCCCCTCCTCAGAGAATGAATGACCTCTGTTAAGTAGCTAAGGTCACATATGCCTCCCTCACCACCTTCAGTTGTACATCAAAGGTTTCATGTTAACTAAGTGTACTTCCTCCAAATGCCGCTTGCCCCTCCCCCATGGTCACAGGATGCAGAGGAGCTGGGGAGCAGGGTGTTGCAGGGATGGTGGGTATGTATAATTCAGAAGAGTGTGTAAAAAGGACAGCTTGCTCTTTTAATGAAATAGAGGGGCTAGAATATATAGCTTGAGTCAGGGGAAGGGCAGGAAAGAGAGAGCAGAGGAAGTACCAGACTGCCAATCTCATGTTCCTAAAACAGTACTCTATTGGGGAAAGTGAAACCTAACTGGTTTTATCATGACTTGGCTTTTGTCTCTGTGGAGTTGAGTAGGCCCAAGCCTGATTTGGACAGGGAGCAGTCCCACTCCTGCTGTGCTCTAGGGGAGCTGTCAGGGGTATGGGCAGTATTAGCATTTCCTCTAGGCTCTGCCCCACAGTTACCTGGCAACATCCAGGTATAGATGGGTCTGCTTCTCCCTCCTCACTTCTCTTGTTCTCTTCCTTTCTTCCCCCTCTGTCCCTCTCTCCTCATTCCTCTCCCCCCTCTCTTTCCACCTGCTCATAGCAGGCCTCTACTCCTCTTCTCTTCTCTTCTCTTCTCTTCTCTTCTCTTCTCTTCTCTTCTCTTCTCTTCTCCTCTCCTCTCCTCTCTCTCTCTCTCTCTCTCTCTCTCTCTCTCTCTCTCTCTCTCTTCTCCCTCAATTCTCCTCCTGATTCCCTAAATAAACTTTATTCTATATTATACTGTCCTGTGGCTGGTACCTCAGGGGAAGGGATGCCTCAGCATAGGCCCGCAGAGGCACCCCTGTGCCTCCACCAAACATATCCCTGGGTTTCTCTTTCTTTTTATAAAACACGACAGTCGCTACCCAGTTCTCTTATGCACCTAGTCAAAATCAAGCTTGTTTCAAATTTGGCTTCAAACTGTGGTAGTGGAATTCTTCTCACCAAGTTACCTAACAGTGTGTAGCCAGTCGAGGTTCAGCAGTCAGGGCGAAGCATCTTTCCAGGAGCCTGTCCTATGAATAATGGATTGGTGCTTTGTGCTGGTTCATGACCAAACACCAGCACTAGATTCTTCCCTTCACAGCCTCGTGGCTATTTTCATATGCTCCTTTTCTTGTTATTTATGTGAGTGAGAGCTTTACAAAAGTCAGTCCTTTTAATTCTGAAAACACTTGCTCTGTATCGCTATCCATCTGTGTGATGAGACAAGACAGTGCCGAGGTCCCTCCATCTTGTACCCTTGCTAAGGCCACCTCCAGGTTTAACTAGAACCTGATCTGCTTGATGGAGAATCCATTGAAAACTACCTTTCTCTATTCTAGGAACCGAAGGTCAGGATGTCCTAGCTAACTCATCTTAGCCTTTATTAAAACTACCTGTTTGTTCCGAACGTTCCCCACCCATCCACCCCCTACCCCTGCTGGCTAACCAATCTTCTTAACTTCTGTTAAAATCCCTTGCTGCAAACTACTAACTTCTTCAAAGCCCCCGGTGCCTGAGATGCCAGGATGTGGTTTCAGCCTTTAAAACTCTATATTCTAAACATTTGGGACCACAACTAGGTACCCAACACTTTGGTGTGGTCCCAGGTGTCTGAAATAAACATTTTCAATTGGCTCTACACTTGGTGTAAATGTGTGAGTGGCCATCTCTGGTGATCGCCCAATAACATCTGTTACAGTGGCCTTGGAGACTATAGAAGCTTTGGACCTGTTGACATACAAATTCAGCTCTCACCTCAAAGTGGATAAAAGGTAGTTCATTCTGAAGCCAAATATGAATGAGGGTGGTCTGGGGGAAAAGGCTTAGGTTAAGCCAGATAAGTTAGTTCTGTATCACTCAAATGAGCCAATTGAAGCCAGATTTAAATTATACACACACACACACACACACACACACACACACACACACACACACACACATACATACATATATATGAAGGTTTACTGGAAAGGTACTCGGGCAGGTTTACTGTCTCCAAGGACTAAGGCAAGAGAAGTCGCTGTGGGGAGGGAGAGAGAGGGAAAGCAAGAAAATTTGAAATACATGAAGAAAGGGGGGAGATGTGGAGAGGGAGAGGGAGGAGAGGGAGAGGGAGAGGGAGAGGGAGAGGGAGAGGGAGAGGGAGAGGGAGAGGGAGAGGGAGAGGGAGAGGGAGAGGGAGAGGGAGA
>CM052718.1:26092068-26108379 GCA_028551405.1 Uromys caudimaculatus | reverse complement strand
GGCAGTCTCTTGGCCAGGTGATTGACAGCCCCAACTGAAGGAACTCTCTTCAAGGGAGAAAGGGAGGACATTGATACAAAACGTTCTAATCTTTGGAGCAGCCCAGAATGTCCCCTCTCTTCTCAAGGCCAGGGGTATTATATTCTTTCTACTAGACCTTCAGTAGTGGCAAACCTCTTGTTTGCCAGGAAATGGAGGTGGGGACTTTGAAGTAAAGGTGCAGTAAAGGAGCCACACCTTACACTGAATCATCTCCAAAGCTGGTAATAGAACAGAATGCCTGAGACTGTGCAGAGGTTACAATGTTGCAGATTCAGAGTTATTGTAATTTATCTTAGGATATCTTTACCACTCTAAATAACCATTCCTTGGCCACTTCTCTTCTGATCTCACACCCTGTGACTAACAGAATCTTTGGGAATGCATTAATAAAACCCTAGGTTCTTCCAAGGAGAAGCCCATGAGTCATCAGATACCACCTGGAGCCTACAGGGGAGGTGTCCTGAATTCTCTGTAACCCCTTTACCTGATGTTTTCACTAGTGCGTTTGAAAACTATCTTGATTTAGGACTTTCTTTGTTGCTATTATAAAAACTTCATCATATTGATACATGGAACTTGGGGTTGTTTGGTTTCAGACCCTGGGTACAAGGGACTGAGGTGCATATTTTACATATCAGCCAGACCTGGCCTCTAGCTTCTCCCAACATCCCTTAGTCCTTAGCTGGCATAAGGTGTCTCCAATCCTGAACTTTCTAGCCTAGAGGCTGGGCTGCCCTTCCTCAGAGGCTCTTCCCTATATAATCCAGACATTTTGGTCTCTCCTCCCCGTTCTTGTCTCTTTGCTTCTCTTCCCTTCTCTCTGCATGTGTTTCAAATATTTTTGCTTTCTCTCCCCCTTCCCACAGTGACTTTTCTGGCCTTGGTCCTTGGGACCAGTGAACCCGCCTGAGAGTACCTTTCCAATATACCTGCATATATATATATATATATATATGGCTTGAATTGGCTCATTTCACTGAAGTGAAGCCTCCTGTGCTGGGGTGATTACTGGGTCTGTAAACCTGCCAGTGCCTGCCTTGCAACAATCACCAATCACAATGACCAAGGCAACTTACAGAAGAGTTTATTTGGAGTCTTACAGTTTCAAAGGGTTAGAGTCTATGACCATCATGGCTCAGAACATGGCAGCAGACAGGTAAGGGTGGAGCTGGAACAGTAGCTGGAGCTTACATTTGATCCAGGAGCACGAGGCAGAGAAAGCTAATGGGGAATGGTGTGGATTTTTGAAATTGCAAAGCCTACCCACAGTGACACACCTCCTCCCACAAAGCCATGTCTCATAATCCTTTCCAAACAGTTCCACCTACTAGGGACCAAAATTCAAGCCTATGAACTTATGGGGTCCGGTCTCATTCAAACCATCACATTTGTTAAATGGTAGGAGAGAGAAGAGAGGGTCTGTAAAGAGAAGGAAGGGACAGGGAATTGAGAATGAGCAGACAGGCTGGGAAATATAAGTGGCCCCTGGTCCCAGTAGGGGGATTGTCTTCAAGGGAACAGTCTTGAAAGACAGACCTTGGAAAGGCATTGATGGAACTGAGTTGCACCTCCAGATTAAGGCAGCATTTCCTGAGGTAAAATGGTAAGGTTCATAAGGACTGCAAAGGTGGCTGATCCCAAGTAGAGGATACAGAAGGTGACCTGATAGCTCCAGAGGAGAAACTAACACACCAACACACACCCCCGTGTGTGTGTGTGTGTGTGTGTGTGTGTGTGTGTCCGTCTGTCTGTCTGTCTCTCTCTCTCTCTCTCTGTGTTTCTGTCTCTGTCACACACACACACACACACACACACACACACATACACACACACACACACACACACACATACTTCCCTGTTCCTCCACCCGAGAAATATGCACCCCCCCCCCAATCTTTTAGGAGAAAATGCAGATTCCAGCAAGTGCTCCACCTCCTCCCCCAGGCACCACAGTCTGGGCGCACTAGGCTGTAGCAGGGTAGGCGCCTGGCTGGGAGGGATCCAAGCAGGACTGAAGCTCCAAGGAGTCATGACCTGGCTACTCCTGGTGCTCTGGTGGTCTCTGGTGTCTGTGGAGCTTGCCCCAGACGTGATGGCCATGGTGCCGCGAGGTAAGGACTGGACAGGGATGGAGGAGGATGGGGCCGAGGTGGGGTTGGAGTTCTGGCCTGTTCTGCCCACCCAACACCGCGTGTTCTTGTCCATAGCACGAAACCTGAGCTGCTTCCAGTGCTTCAAGGTTCGCTGGCCCAGCCAGTGTCACCCCATAGAGTGTCAGCCCAGCGAAAAAGTCTGCGTGAGCAACGAGGTTCTCCTTTACACGAGTGAGTCTTTTCTTGAGCCTGGACATCTCCAGGCCCACTGGCAAGGCTGTGTCCTGGTCCCACACCCGCAGGCCCAAGAAGTCTCCTAGGTGCTTTGGAAAGGTGTGGTCTGAACTGTGGCCGCTCCTGTTTCTCTTGCAATTGCCATATCTGTTCATGTCACTGGTTCTAGAACTCTCCCCAGGACAAAAGCTCTGATGTGACATTGAATTCCCAAATGATCCAGCCAGTCAGGGACTGGTTTTACAAGGCCACCCACTCACGTGGGCGTGGGGAGGGGAGAGGGTTTGCAGAGGCAGCGGGACCTTAGGTAAGACCAGCCTTAGGATAATGGCACAAAAGCCAACACTTTCCTTGTCCCATCTCCGTGGAAAGGAGAAAATATGGAAATGTCCAGACCTTTTGTGAGCACAGCCATGGTGGTAGTAGTTGTTTGGGCCTGGCTCTAGTTCCGTGGGACCCTGCAGATGCCTCAGAGCTACCTCCTCTCTGAGGTAAAGGTCCTGAGCCTTGTTGCAGAGCAATTGTTAAACTTTAGGCATCTCCTGTTTCCTCAAGCCTATTCCTGAGAACAATGGCTTCTAGCTGGCCTAGGACAAGCCCGGAAGGAATGGTACAGCCTGAGCCTCAGGCAGGGAGGCCTAACAGACTGTCCTTTGCAGCAGTATCCACAGGCAGCGTGTGCTGCCTCTGGCTGCCTCTTACTGATGAAGTGTTTCCTCCTTTGTAGTTATGTCAGGTTAAAACCGCCATTTCCCAAGTGGAATATTCTTGTTTTGTTTTGTTTTGTTTTGTTTTCAAGACAGGGTTTCTCTGTGTAGCCCTGGCTGTCCTGGAACTCACTCTGTAGACCAGGCTGGCCTCGAACTCAGAAATCCGCCTGTCTCTGCCTCCCGGGTGCTGGGATTAAAGGCGTGCGCCACCACTGCCCGACTAAGTGGAATATTCTTGAGGAGAGCAGCAAGTTCCCCAGGAGGAGGCTCCTGTTCTCATCAGTGGCAGTGCTGTCCCCAGGGTCTCTTTCTTATCACAGTAAAGGGATTTGTTGTAGTTGAAGATTTGGAAGTTGAGGACTATGTGCGACTTTCTCTCAGTTTTCTTTCAGCCTTTCACCCTTGTGTCCCCCCAAGCCCTAGCTTTTTGTTCAGGTGATCTTGAGCTGGAAGGTAGCAAGCAACTGGTAGCTCTGGGCAGGGAGTGGGTTCTCAGGAATCCTTTGGGTGCTAAGTGTTCTGGAAGGATCTGATGCACTCACAAGGGGAGGACTGTTCTGGGCTTCCAAGGAGGCCACAGGCTCTGCTAGAACATCCTTAGCCATCCCAACTTCTGTGCTAACAGGAAAAGTACTTTTTGGCATCCAGGCCTCTTCTACTTTTGCCCTTGATCCTCCTGGGTCAGCTGGGGCTGCTGCAGAGAACCCTCAGCTCTTTGCCATATCTCAGCTTGGTGGTGACTCTGAGGAGTAGAGATCAGGGCACTCTGTGGGTCTTGGTGTGAAAGATAGCAGAAGGTGGCCCAGCAGGTCCAGACCCAGCCGTCCACCCTGGATGCTTCCCCCACATCACTCCTCTAGCCTCAGGGTTCTAGGATCACATATTGTCTTTTGTCTTCTGCAGGTACAAAGAGCAGAACTCAGATCAGCAAGAGGTGTGCCATCACTTGTCCCAACTCCAACAATTTCTTTGAGTGGTCAGTGAACAATATTCAGGCCAGGATCACCAGACAATGCTGTTCAGGGGATCGCTGCAACAGAGCACCTGAGAGTTGGGAAGGGTTCTGGGCCTTACCAGGAAGGCTCCTGTTGCCAATGGGTCTGGGCCTCTTCTGCACCCTGTGGTGAGGACCATTGTCCTGTGACACCCTCCTCTGACATACACACCCTTCTAGGCCTCTTGCCTTCCACCTCAAATCCTACCTTCATCCCTTGCAATATTTGCAAGGCAGTGCTCATGCCCTGAGGTAGAAGGGAGGATACCATACGTACCCTTTCCTTAGGACTCAGCAGCCTGCTCCTCCCTGACATCCTGACCCAGGAAGTAGGAATAAAACCCTGCTGCTCCTTATGGAGGCAGACAAGGAGTATTTCCAATGCAGGCCAAAGGCTTCTTCAAGAAAGCTCCTGACCCTTGGCACACTGTCAAGTGCTTCCAGTGGCAGATGGACCTGATGAAGTCAGAGGTGCAGCTACACTGGACACTGTTCTACCTGGGTCCCCTGTTCATGCACTGGGACTGCGGCATCTCACTCCTCAGAGACAGTAAACTCTTGCTTCCCCACAGCCTGGCTTCTGCTCCTTTGCTGCCCCACTGCCTTAGGGACCCATCCACTTCCAGTTTTCAGTACAACCTTCTATGGCTAGAGCAGCCAAGATCTGCATGGAACCATGCAGTCAAGTCACAGACAGTTAGACTCAACACAGACCTGTCCCTGAAGCCTGAGGCCTAGCATAGGGTGAGCACGCAATCCAAACTCAGATCTGGAGTCCTAGGAGGGCTCACTGGCCACTGTATGAGGAAGGGGTGGGGACAGAGTCTGGAGTGCCACAAGGACAGGAGAGAATGCCAAGGTAGTGTAAAAACACATTTGGTTGAAGCTTCACTGCAGGAAGTGACGCCTGGTGGACATGACTGGTTACCTGGCCTTGGAAGGGTCCCTGGGTAAGGGCAAAGGTAAGGAGCACAGAGAGGGACTAGGAGACGATTGGCAGCTTACGGCTGGCCAGGCTGAGTGGGCCTTGGCTGTCCACGTAAACAAGGAGGTTGCTGGGAGGCCCTTGGTATGGGACAGATGTATGACTATAGCCTTGCTGTGAGCACACGCCTGGACAGCAACAACTTCTGGAAGATGTATTTGGCTCATGGTTTCAGACTGTCATGGTGGTGAAAGCACGGTGGAGCCCAGCTCCCTGCAGTGGAAATGCATGGTGAGGCTGCTGACATCAAAGTAGACTGCTAGAAAGCTAAGAGGGGAGCTGGGACCAGGGTCCAGGTGGAAACTTTAAGCCCCACCCCAACTTCCTAAAAGTTCTGCAGCCTCCCAAAATACTCCCACCAGCTGGTGGATAAGGCTTTAAACCTGTTGTAGGGACAATTCTGATTTAGTCCCTACAACAAGTGAGCCTATGGGTGGGTGTGGTATCTTACTCCCAGATCCTTACATCTACCCACTCTGGTCCACACACACCTGCCTGCCTCCCTGACCCTGCTCTCCAGGTTTCTGCACCACACTCTCAGCTGAGGTGGCTGGGGGTGGAGGGTACATTACAACCTCCACCCAGGATCCTACAGTTTCTTCCTGACCAGTAATTGATATGTTCCGTAGCCCTCCAGTGGTCTGGCATCTCTGTTCCCAGGGTCCCCAACTAAAGCAAGACCTTCTCTGTAGTTATGGGTTTTCCACTGAGTTTTAGCCCCACTTACTCCCCACACTGGCCAAACAGTAGTGCCATAACCTACCCAGGGTAAAGGTGGTGGTGTGTGAGGGTTCTGCGAGTCTCTGGGTACCAGGCCTGGGATATCCTCCTTGGCTTATGCTAAGGAAGCAGGTACTATGGGGACCATGTTGCCATGATAGCATGGGCTGGGTGGCTCCTTGGAGCCAAATTCTTCTGAAAAAATGACATATAAGTGCCACCTTGGTCTTTTGTGGGTGAGGCAGGTATTTGAGATCGACAAGGCTTTTCTCTGCCCAGATGTGCTTGACCCAGGTACTCAGGTGCCAGCCAATCAACAGTCATCAAAAGTCAAACTGAGACTGAGGCTTTGGAGTTCTTTGTCTCACATCTATGATGATTAAGGATGTGGACACATGAGTGGGCGAAGAGAGGAAGCAAACTTTACCAAGAAAAAAGCAAGTAAGGCTCCCACCATGGAGAGGAGCCAAGGAAGACACTGTGAGGAGCCTTATGTGGGGGCTTTTTAAAAATAAGATTTATAGCTAGAACTAGGCAAAGATTAGGGTAATTTTATTGAGATGGGCTAATCTTCCAGACACAGCAATGCCCCTTAGCCCAACCAGGAGATAATCACACACTACTTGCCCAACTGGAAATAATCACACGGCAAACCCTCCTCCTGTCCGTCTCTGACTTGCTTCCTCAGTTGCTCACTTTGCCTCATGTGCTCGCCACATCCATCTTGACAGGCACTGCCAATCACAGAACTTGCAGGTGATGCTGGTCCCCGATGTTGGCTTTTGTTTGCTGGTCATTAATAAATTATTCTTTTTGTTTATGTGACCAGATTGCAGTTTTATCATAGGCCTTTCCCCTTTACTACCTGTAGACAGCTGACTGCTGTATCACTGGGTGAGTTGGCCCTTAGTGGAACTCGTCCACTCAACCTCTGTATCAGTTACTTGACACCCTTTGGAGTTGGGGCCTAAGTTTCTTTTCTGGACAGAGGACCCTGGGTTTCAGTCGTTTGGGGGTAATCTTTAAGATGGAAATCAGAAACTGCAGAATGAGCGAATATTGAAATTAGTGAAGGATCTGGATAGATGGCTCGGCCTATAAAGTACTTGCTCTATAAGCATGAGGACCTGGGTCTGATCCCCACACTCATGCACAATGCTGGACCTGGAGGCATGCACGTATGACAGGTGCATCCCTGGGGCTCAATGGCCAACCAGCCTTGCCCAGTGAGGGAGCTCCGGGCAAATGAGAAACCATCCCAAAGGAAGTGGACGCTGTTACTGAGAATGACATCTGAGGTATCCTGGCTTCCACATAAACACACACACACACACACACACACACACACACACACACACACACACACAAGTTAATGAAGAAAGATGGAAGATGAGCGATAACTGAAATAATCTTGAGATTAAGGCAGGTGGTAAACACTTCCTAATTGAGAATTGGGCCAGTCACTTGCTCAGAAGAGAACACAGAAAGAACAGTCAAAGGTCTATGAAAGGGATTGAGCCTGCCCTGTAGTGAGGCCACTATCTCTCCCACAATGCCTCTCCCTAGTGCTTCTGACCTACAAAAATCTCACCACTGTCCTAATCTCTCTTAGACCCTAGACACTCTCCCATTACCTGAACCAATACCATGTGGCTTTTATGGGGTAGCAGTCTAGATTGGCTATTAGCAACCAACATGACTGGGCAGGACCATGTGGGCATTCAGGCAGGTAGCTCCTCTCTGGACATGCAGAGGCCTGAAGAGCAGGCAGCAAATGCCTAAGCTCTGAGGGAAGGGAGCTCGCACCTCCAAGTGGATGGGCTGAAGACCGCCCACCCAGGCTGCAATCAACTCTGGGCTGCCTTCCCTCTTTATTTTTCCTGTGAACCTGATGTGACTTCTTCATAGTTGGGAAGTGTCCTTGTGTGCTATCTACAGCTCCAGGTCTCCAGTCAAAAGGAGAGATTTGAGCTAACAGCAAAATGCCAGAAGCAGTCAAGGGATGGGTCTCTGGGAAGCAATCCCATCACCAGGCTTCGGGCTAGCAGTAGGTGCAAACATTACCAAGGCTTAGGAAACTGAGTCGCTCAGTGCCATCGTCCTGCATCATAGACCCCAGCAGCTGCTGAAGCAAAGGCACTTGTCTGCCTGCTCCATCAGAGTCAAAGAGGGTTCAGCTCTACAGCACCAAAATCACTTCTTATTCTAAAGATAGCAGAAACTTCAATAGCAAGGACAAGGACGCTCAACAGACGCTGAGCTGGTTTGAGAGAGAAGCATCCCCCATAGGCTCAGGTATTGTGCACTTGGTTCCAGGTTGGCAATGGTGTTTGAGATAGAACATTTAGGCAGTGCAACCTTGCTGGACGAAGTACGTCACTGGGGGGGGGGGGGGGCTAGACTTTCAGAGTTCATGGTCTAGTCCTACTTCCAAATCTCCACTTCCCCTCCCCTCTCCTTCCTGCCTCCCCACTCTCTGCATTGTGTTTGCTGTTGCATGTTTGACTGTTCAGCTTCCGGCTCCAGCTGCCTTCTGCCATGACTCCCCTGCTATTCCAGACTCTCCCTCTGGAATTGTAAGCCCACATAAAGTCTTTTTTCTGTAAGTTGCTTTTGCTCGGGATGTTTTATCACAGAAACAAGAAATAACTGATAACAGATGCCAGTGCTGAGATGACAGGGAAGATGGAATGCTGAGACAACATAGCATCTTTTACATATGTGTGTGTGTGTGTGTGTGTGTGTGTGAAATGTGTATATATATATATATATATATATATATTATATGAATGCCACATATATACATATATGCACATATATACAATATGTATATACACATATATACACATATGTACACATATGTATATGCACACATGCACGCTCACACACACACACACACACACACACACACACACATAGCAATTTAGGTGTGAGTAGGAAAGTGTAAAGCTCACCAAGGTAGTAGGACATCAAAGAATGGCTGGATGTAAGCAAACCATATAAAGGCACCACTGCCAAAGTAAAGGAAAAAAGGGTCCAATATCGGTTCGGAGGTGACAGCTGACTTGATTGAACACAGAAGAAATAGAGAAGGCACGAGCAGCGTAACACCCAAAATCCTGATGTGTGTGTAGCAGGTATCCGGCAGGCAGTGGAGAAATAACATTGCAGTAGAAAGAAACAGTTAAAGAACCAACAGCTTGGGGTGGTGGTGGGGTGTAGCTCAGTGGTGGAGGGGTTCACTCAGTCTGTGAGACTCTGAGGAGGATCCCCGACCTGAGGAAGAAAGACAGGCAGCAAAGAAGGAACTTTTTCTCATCTCAGAGAAAGGCATAAAGTAAACGCCCGAGTGTTCCAGAATCAGTAAGCCCTAAACAGATTAAATCCATATGTCTTAAAGACATATACGATGTACCACATGTCATAATCACAAGTTATGGGTTTTTATAGAGTGAAGAGAAGGTGTGCCATGGGGGAAGGTCATGGCCATGTCAGCCCTGGTGGGAGCAGTGGTCAGAGTATGGGGTGGCATTGAGAGGGCAGACCTAGAGATGAGACTTCACATTCCTAATGGGTGGAGGTCATCAAAAAAGTCAAGTCTGAGGTCCTGAGGTCCTGCTCTGAATTTAAGAGGCTCGGGCAAGTGAGATGAAACCTAGAGGAGGTGTGGGGAGCAGGTGTCAGAGAACAGGGAGGAGCCGAGCAGGTACTGCAAACAAGAACTAGGGTTGTGTTAAATTTTTAATTTTGTGATTTTGATAATTGCCCCATAGTTATATGACATATCAGTGTTTGGAAAATGAGGTTAGAGAGTTCAGGGTCTCATATAGCCAAGGCTGGTCTTGAACTTCTAATCCTCTGCCTCTGTCCAAATATGGGCATGGGTTATGGGCATGGGACTCTGCATCCAGCTGTTTTGCAACTTTTTTTTTTTAAATAAATCTAAGGTTATTCCAAAATAAAAAAATGAAGCCCCTCAGCTGAATACTAATATTCTTCCCGATAAGCGTGGCCCCCAGGCTTCTAGATAGAAGCCAGAATTTTCTCGCTCATCCCTTCAAACTACTTTGCAGATGTTCTCATGGGAAATGTGTTGAATCTGAGAAATTGCAGCTGCCTTCTTCAGTATTCATTTCCAGCTTAAAGCTCAGAGGTGATAAGATCTGGACACTTTGAATGGAAGCAGTGAACTGGAAGGTCACCCCCGAGTTTCCTCTTCACAGACCTGACTGAGTGCCAGGGGCATTCAGTCACCTGCACAGTGAGGGCTTGAGGGGCCCACCTGACTAGTTTGTTCTGTTGAACAGGAATTTGATAAAAAACAAACTGCTCTCAGGGTCCTCAATACTTGACTCCACCACCCCCAGGCCTGGGCAGGGAACACTACTGACACCATTCATGCACATCCTTAGGTGGAGTTAGAAACCAAAACTCAGGGTTGAGCCTATGTGGAGTGGAGGAGGGGGCTGGTGCTGGTTCCGGGTGCTGTGTGACTCAGCTGTCTCTTCTGCCAGGTCCCGGGGATGCAGTTTAAGATCTCAGGAAGCCTCATGGCACCTTCTTTCCTCTCCCAGGGCCCAGCTAGGTTGGGAAAGGGGTTTTGATTGTCTTATGGTACACTGACCCAGGTAGAGAACAAGGACCAACAGAACACATGCAAATGGCCTGAGGCCAGGATTGGGTGGTGGATGTTCATGGGAGGAACATTCCATGGAGCACCCAAGGAACACTCAAGAAGCAGGAGGCTGGAGATACGGCCTCACCACACACCTCATAAAAGGGCCTGTGTCAGCCTTAGTGGGCACAGCCAGGTAAGGCCTGTTGTGGTTGAGGGTTATGTGAAACCAAAAAGTAGCTACATTGTTGTTAAAGGAGCAACATTGTTATACATTATCACTAAGTCTCTGTACCTTCCAAGCTGTACTGGCTAGTTTTGTGTGTCAACTTGACACAAGCTGGAGTTATCACAGAGAAAGAAGCTTCGGTTGAGAAAATGCCTCTATGAGATCCAGGTGTAAGACATTTTCTCAATTAGTGATCAAGGGGGAGGGCCCCTTGTGGGTGGTACCATCTGTGGGCTGGTAGTCTTGGGTTCTGTAAGAAAGCAGGCTGAGCAAGTCAGGAGAAGCAAGCCAGTAAGAAACATCCCTCCATGGCCTCTGCATCAGCTCCTGCTTCCTGCCCTGCTTGAGTTCCAGTCCTGACTTCCTCTGGTGATGAACAGCAACATGGAAGTGTAAGCTGAATAAATCCTTTCCGCCCCAACTTGCTTCTTGGTCATGATGTTTGTGCAGGAATAGAAAGCCTGACTAAGACACAAGCTAAGTTTCTGTTTCCTAAACCTAATGAATTCTGCAAACAGAGTATTTCAACCAATGCTGAACTAACAACTCCATGATATATACCCACCCCTTACCTTGTTAAACTCCTGAACACTGTGATGACTCCCCTTCCACGTGATGTATTCTTGCACTTATCTAACCCACAGGCAGCCTTGGACCCTGAGTCCCCCTCTTTTCTGTCCAGATGTTAACAGCTGTTTTCCATCAACCCTAACCTTCCCCAGTAAAAAGAATTTCAAAGCCAGTGAGGAACCACTCTCTGAAATCCCCACTTAGGGAAAGGCAGCTGTCTGGCCAGTCTAAATAAAGCTTGCTTAATCGGACAATCATGGAAATGTTTGTTTCTTGGGTCTAACAGTTGGTTTCTTTGGAATGTGAGGCAAAGCCATTCTGTGGAGGAAGGGCTCCTTTAAAAGACCCTAAGGGCTTTCCCAGTCCCACACCCTCCTTACAGCTTCCCCCTCCTGCCTGGGCTAAGTCAAGTTCCATTCTCCACCCACAGGAATATTCTTGAGTAAAAAATTCTTGGAAAAACTGCAGAATGTACTGACTGATAGTTACCCGACCCTCTGGAAAGTCCCAGATAGAGTTCAAATGCATGTCATGATCTGTCCATGCTTGTTAGCCAATGGATTTAAAGGTCAATATGCTTAGCCAATAAGTTTAAACTGTAACCTTGCGATGTAACCTGTGCCCCTAGAAAGTATAAAAACTGCTTGTAATAGCCATTGGGGGGGGGGGTTTGCCTTCTAGTCACTCGACTAATGGAAGGTCTACCCTGACGTGCTGGAAAATAAAACTCTTGCTTTTACATCGATCTGCATCTCCGTGTCTCACTCAGGGACATCTCAAAGTAAGTACCACTGACCAAAGATCGGGGTCTTACACCAATCAGGCAGATATTCAGTGTTCAGATACATTTGGTTGCATTGCCCCAAGGGGAGGTGAGCATGTTGCCTTAGCCTACAGGTATAGATGTCAGCTTCAGGTCCAAGATGCTCAGGGCTCAGGGTGGGGTGCCCATGGGAGAGCTGTGATCTTGATGGTACCCTCAGATTGCAGCCTGCCCTCCCCCAGACAATGCCTTCAGTGCTACTGTTTGCCACACTAACACATCCATGGCCTGCAGACCCACCTTCAGAGCATAGAACACCCAAGTGACATCATCAATAGTGAACTGCCAGGGTGTCTTACCTAGGCAATTCTGGAAAGGGTAGGCTGGCTTTTGAGCTAGAGGCTCCTCTGAGCTCCTTCCTGGTATCCTGGCTCTTCTTGTCTATAAAGACACCAGCTTGGGTAGCCTTTCTCCTTTGCGAACCCAACTGTGGATCTACATTGGCCTTTCTGCTACCTCTGTTCGAAGCCTGATTGTTTTCTTTTTCTTTTCTTATGTTTATCCCCCCAACAAGTTCTCACTCTATAGCTCACGTTGGCCTTGAAATTGGAATCCTTCTGTCTTAGCCTCCTGGGTGTTGGGATTACAGTCCTGTTCCCACATGCCCAATTGGCACACCCCAATTATTTAGACTGCTACTTACAAGAACTACCCATGGGGCAGAGAAGTCAGGACAGCAATGATAAGCTTTTTAGGATGGAGTCAGCCTGGAGGGGAGGATCTTTCCAGGAAGCCCCCAGAGACCCAGAGGACCCAGATAAAAAGAGAATTTGTATTCGTGGTCTTGGTTCTATGGAAGGAGTCCAGGTGTTAATAACCTCCCCAGCTGTTGGTCCAGAGGTTGAGGTTTAGTTAGGTCCTAAGGCTTCTAGTTACTGTTCAGGGTTGACTCTCAGGTCTAGAGGGGACCATGTTGTGTTTGAAGATTCCTCTTCTCTTGTTCTGATACTTTCAAGACCAGCAGAGGCAGAGCTGGCTTCTCATTACCAAAGGCTCCAAGCCCAGCTAGCTAGGCTGTGCTTCCAATTCATTAAGTCAAGGCCAGTAGGACGGTGCCCTCCTCTTGACTCCTCTACAGCCTGTGGCACTGCCTGAGGCATTTCTGCACACCTGGTGGCTAGTCCAGTTAAAAGACCATTTTGAAATGTGACTATCTAGACCAAGGGTGTGCCAACAGCATGTGGATATCCCCCCAAACAAATGATGTTGAGGCTTTCTGCATCTGAGGGTGCTGGCTGTTGCTGTGGACAATGACAGCAGTAGGCCCCCCTGACTAAGGGCTGTCTGTCCTGCTGCTGCCAGAACGCCTGTTTCCCTGCAGTTTTGAAGGAAGGCTGGAGGACAGGGACCACATGGTTCCTGTTTGCATCTTCTGCTGTGTCCCTGCCACCTTGTTTTGCCCAGCCACCCTCTGGGTACAAGCTTTCTCCTATCTCCAGCAAGGATGTTGCTCTCACTGGCATTGGATGACTAGGTGTGAAAGCTGGTGAGAGCCAGATTGATCCAGTTCTTCTTGCTGTTCCCAGGACCTGCAGCAGTCTTCAAGTCTTCAGGTGGGCTCTGCCAGGCTACTCAGCTCTGGGGACTTGGATACTCTGAGTTCCTGTCTCGCCACAGCTGCCAGAGTTCCTGAGGAACCCCAGGCCTGTTTCATTTACAAGACACACTCCTTGGAGCGTGCACTGGTGTTGGGATCCTTCCACAGCCCTGACCTTTCCTCCTGTCACCAGCCAAGTGAGTCCCTTGTCTCACTGTGGACAAACAAACAAACAAAAAAAAATTCTGGAAATATAGCATACCTGCTTGACCACAGGCTAATAAGAACTTCAGTGATTGTAGAGAGGTTGGAATGTTGCAGATCCAGGCCCTAATTAAAAATTTTATTGAGCTTTTAGTACCCCTTAATAGCCATTTATTATTGACCTCTTGTATGTGACCTAGCATCTTTATGACTATTAGGAAAATCATTTGGAATGTACAAACAGATTGACTAAAAGGCTAAACATGTTGTCAGATCCTGTTGGAGGCCAAAACCTGAGATTTCTCCTAGATTTGCTTTGACCTGCCTGCTCAATGTGTCTGTCCACTGATGTATTTGAAGAGGGTTTTTTTTGGGGGGAGGGGGTTGCGGCAGAGGAGAATGTTTTGAGATAAGGTTTCTCTGTGTAGCCCTGGCTGTCCTGGAACTGACTCTGTAGACCAGGCTGGCCTCAGACTCTGAGATCTGCCTGCCTCTGCCTCCTGAGTGCTGGGTTTAAAGATATACACCACCACTGCCTGACTCTGAAGTCTTGATTTATGATTCCCTTGTTTGGTTATTATAAAACCTCCATGAAACTGTAATCACACTGAATGTGGATGGTACTTAGTAACTGGAAACTGTTCCTTGGCCACGGTCATGCATGTTTGATTCCAGAATAAACTAGGTAAGAGCTGCCCTTTGGCACTCTTATCATGGAGAATGGAAATAAAACATAGACTAATTCGGAAATAAACTGGTCCCTGTTTATAGTCCAAGGGTGTGCCAACAGCCATGTAGACACCCCAATGCAACACTGGATAGAGGAGATAGACTATACCACCACTGACCCAACAGCCTGCACTAGATGCCTGTGAAGAACAGCTGCATGGCCAGAGGCTGAGCAGATCCTGGGGCCAGGGCCTGGGCTCCTTCCTGTCCCCTCTCAGTCTTGCCCTCACCAATGGCAGCACTTGTAGAAGGCTGAGGCTTTCTTGCTGGAATGATAAAACAAAGGTTAATCTCAGACAGGGCTCTTTACTATAGGGCCCAGCACCCATCTCTCAGTTTGTGAAATGGGCACACATGTGTGAAGGACCTAAAGCATCCTGCAGTCCTCAAGGGGGCTAATGGCTGCCATACCCACAGCTCAGAGCTAGTTTGGGTCAGGACAGGTACACCTGTAGTTTCATAGTTCTGTCACCCAGAGGCCCTTGTGTCCTGTTTGCTGCTCTTCCTGATTTGTCAAGAGGACCCTGCAATCAGTCTCAGGCAGAGATTTCTGTTGGCTCCTGTGGGTGCACACAAGCCAGGGAGAGACCAATCCTGGGCCAGGCACTGAGGACCAGGAAGTCACTGCCACCTGCAGGCACACACAGGAACCAGAGCTGGCCAAGCTTCTGGAGGGCTCACTCCCAGGACACCTGCAGAGTTTGACTGACTGGCCACCATGCCACACCCTGCAACCTCAGGCCTATGGCTTCAGTGTCAGCCTTCTCATCACCTTCCAGAAAGACTTGTTCCTTTCCAGAGCCCCGAGGCTCTAGACTGTAGAGACCTGCTCCCTCTTGTGTCCAGGTTTGGAAAGAATGACGGACACCAACAGGGTCTGTATCTATAACTGTGCCAGAGACACTCTCTTCAAGGTCATTAGCATCAAGGACCATGCTGCTCCAAGAACCTGTGTCACCAGGTCCCTAGCACCAGAGCATCCAGAACCCTGAGTTGGGTACAGCTGCTCAGCTTGGGGCTGGGCCTCCCTCATTCATGTCCCTTTCCCTCTCTGATTGAACTGGGTGGTGGAATCTGTCCTCTATGGGAAAGATCCCTGGTGAGAAGATGTCCAGTCCTTATCATTGTCCCATAGTCCTGAAAGTGGCAGAAGCCTCAGGGCATATTTTTCATAAGGGCTTGCCCTGGTTAGAATTTCTTCTTGTCAAATTGACACAAGCCAGGGTCATCTGGGAAAGAGCCAACATCTATTGAGAAAATGCCTCCATTAGATTGCCCATAAGCAAGTCTGTGAGACATTTTCTTGTTTAAAGGCTAACGTGGGAGGGTTCAGGCCACTTGGGTGGTGCCACCCCTGGGCAGGAGGTTGGCGGGGGTCCTGAGTTGTATAAGAAAACAGGCTCAGCAAGCCTTGAGGAGCAAGTCAGAAGCATGTCTCCACAGTCTTTGCTTCAGTTCTTGGCTTCCTGCCTTGGTTTCCCCTGACGATGGACTGTAATCTAAACCCTTTCCTCCCCAGGATGGTTTTGGTCACAGTGTTTTACCACAGCAATAGAAACCTGACTAAGACACTCCCTGTGGAGGGGCCTCATCTGACAAAGCTGTCATCCTACCAGCCAGGGTGTCTCTATGCCTGTCCATGGACCAGGTCCCCCCCCCCCCCCCGTTTCATACACATGCGCGCGCGCGCGCGCACACACACACACACACACACACACACACACACACACACACACGGCCCAGCTGAGGAAGCACTGATTTGACAGACAGGAACCTGCATCACAGTAAGCACTGTGAGCAGTCTGGGGCTGAGTGCTCAGTTTATC
>CM052718.1:26019342-26091968 GCA_028551405.1 Uromys caudimaculatus | reverse complement strand
AGGGATGGGAGGCTGGGCCTTAGCTTCTTCAGAGCCTGTCCAGATCACAGCAAGTTCATATGGGCCAGTTTATATGGCCTGGCCAGGGGCAGGGGTAACATTTCTTCCCATAAGACAGTGGCTCCCACCTGAAGGGCTGCCTGAGACACTTATGTCCCCTCACATATCCTGTAGGCTCTTGTCCATCCTACTGTCTCCTTACTGTGTGAGTAGATGGCTCAGCATCCCTAGAGTGTATAAGAAAGAGACTGTACCCCAAGAACATTTTGGAGGTGGCACCAACAGGAAATCATTTCCTCAGGGTTGAAGTGCAAGGGTGACTTGAAAGGGCAGTGTGGGATCCCAGGGGAGAGAGGTTTCTCTCTGTGGGGTCAGCTGTGCCCTCTTGGAGTCCTACTGAGAATGCCTAGAGTCCTTTCATGTCCACCACAGAGTTCTGGAACCTCAACCTCCCTGCCGGTCCAAGATCCAGACGCCGAAGCTGAGTCTGTAGCATTAGAGATGTCGGTCCTAGCTGCATGTACCCCACTTGTAGCCGGGGGCTCCAAGGCAGTGTGCATGCCCCATGCTGCTGTCCGCCTTTAGACTGCACTGTGAGGCCCTTCTCCAACAATGCCTCGCCAGTTTCAAGGTCAGCCCGGGATCTGGATCCCTCCAACACTTCCCAGGTCTCTGACCAGGCAGACAAAAAGCGACTTTGCAGTGAGACTTTGCTTGAAGCCCTACCACTCTTGATGATGCTGGTCAGTTCCGTGCCTCTTCCCAGTTTGTAACTTGTTCCATGCTCCTCGAGGTGTCTTTTTTTAATTTTAGTAAGACACACATATCAAAACACTCCTCCGGAGCCATTTTAAAGTGTCTAGTTCACTGGCATGAGCTCACGGCACTGCTGTGCCAACATTACTACTGACTGCTTCCAGGGCTCTCCCACTCTTCCATATGAAAACCTTTCCCAGCCCTTGGCAACCACATTCTAGTAACGTGACTCCTCTAAGGCCCTCCTCTGGCTGGCATCACACAGGCCTGTCTTTTTGTGACTCACCATAATGTCTTCAAGGTCTCTTCTGTTCCATGTGCCATATTTTCCTTCCTTCTTATGACTGGGTAGTAACCCACTGCATGTTGTCTTGCTCCATTTGGCTTACAGTTCTGCAGGTTCAGGAGCAAGGTGGCTGTGTCTGCTGGACATTAGCAGACAGGATGCAGGAGAGGTAATCAAGAATCAGTTCTCTGAGCCAGGCAGTGATGGTGCATGCCATTAATCCCAGCACTTGGGAGGCAGAGGCAGGTGGATTTCTGAGTTCGAGGCCAGCCTGGTCTACAGAGGGAGTTCCAGGTCAGCCAGGGCTACACAGAGAAACCCTGTCTTGGAAAAAAAGAAAAAAGAAAAGAAAAGAAAAGAAAAGAAAAGAAAAGAAAAGAAAAGAAAAGAAAAGAAAAGAAAAGAAAAGAAAAACAAAAAAAGAATCAATCCTGTGAAAGACTTAGCCTTCATACCAGGCCTCTTGTCTTACTGGTTCCACTGCCTGCCAGTGTCACAAACCAAGCTGCTAGCATTCAGACCTTTGAAGAACAAGCCTCACCAACCACAGCATAAGTGTGTACCTATGTGTACACATCCTGTATATACATTCCTCCAGGGATGGGCATTTGGCTTACCTCCACCTTTTGTTATGGCTGCTACATACAAAGGTACGCACTGACTGTATACACAGGCGACTGTCTAGCCAATACCCTTCTTTCAGTTCTTTCAGGGCACAGAAGTAGATTTGAATGATATAATAACTGTTTTTAATTTTCCCCCACTGCAGCTGCCCCATTTTCCTTCCTCTCCAACAGCACAAAGCTTCTGATTTTTTCACCTCCTCACTTACACTGTCAGTTTTCACAGTGGCTATTCTAATGGGTGTTATTTGGGATTCACATTTCCCAACTATATTACCTTCTGCATCACTGGGAGCGAAAAGTCCCAATTGCAGGCAGCTGAAGAGAGGAAAGGCCTGTTTTATTCAGTTTTAGGGGCTCAGCCATCATGGTGGGGAAGGGGTGTTGTATAGTTCCCTTTGTGATGGGTCAAGAAGTGAAGAAATGGGAACACACATTGCTAGCTTCCCCCCCTCTTATTCCATTAGAGTCCCTATCTTATGAAATGGTGTGTAGATTTTTCAAAACCTACTTTAATATAGGTTCTTAAATGCTTTAACCTCCCTTCTAGTCTACTACCAACCAGAGGTAGTGGGAAGGAAAGGTTAACAGGGCAAAGGAGGATGTGGACCTGTTTAGAAATAATTCTTTGGGGTGAATCCAATCTTAGCTGTCAGGATATCAGCAGTTCAGTTCACACGAAGCAGCAACAGTAGCTCAATCCATTCACAAACACCATTCATGAATCAGCAACAGCAGTTAGATACAGAAGAAACCTCGAGGCTCTGCCAATCGGCCCAAGTCTGCAGAAGCAGCAAGAAGCTGCCAGGATATCCCAAGAAGTTCTTTGGTGCATCTCTCTCTACAAAGTCACAACAAACAATTATCAATGAAGAAGGCAAGGCAAACCAATGCCACATCATCGTCAGCAAAGACCAGCATCAGCAAAGCCCAATGAAGACCAGCAAAGAGTAACAAGATGAACCAATGCCACAATGTCATCCACTCTCTGTTGGGTTATATTTATACCTGTTCCAAACGTCAAGTGTTCTCTCAAGTGTCTGCTCTAGCAAAACATCTCGTGCCCTTTACCAGGCAGCTTCCAGAAAAACACCACGTGTCTGTTCTCAGCAGAACATCCTTTTATAAGACGGGTTCCAGAAAATTATCACAGGACACAACTGAGTCTCTAAAGAAACCAGAAATTTCCACTTCAGTGGTGCCCCCCACATTTAGGGCAGCTCTTGCAGACACATCTAGAGGTGTACCTTCTAGGTAAGTCTAGATGCAGCCAAGTTGACAATGGAGATGAACCATCACACTAACTACAAGAGACAGAGACAGAGACAGAGAGATACACTATCTACTATCTACCATGTTATACCAGGGACTTAAATGCAAAAGATATTAAATAGTATAGGTGTCTTCTTGTTGCTTATTTGGCTACTCCTGCATGTCCTCTGAAGACAAGTCCATTTGAATCCTCTCTATTTTTGGTTGCTTCTTTATTGTTGAGTGACAGCAGCTCTTTACATAATACCAGTACTGACCTCTATTCAGACAAGTGGTTTATAAATATCTCTTCCATCCCTTCATGGTGGGTCAGTAAGCAGAAAAGGGAGACTGATGTTGTACAGGGCTAGCTGCTGAGCCAGGGGACCATTATCTTCAGGCATTCATCTGTGCCTCCTTGCAGAAGATCATCTGACTGGGCGTTGACTGTTGACGTTCCTTCCCTCATGGAAGGAGAAGAAAAGCCATTATCTATGGTGGGTACAGACTCTCCACTGCTTTTACCATCTTTGTTTACACTCTCTAACTAAGCCCAACAAATTCATTGGCTCTTCAGGGGAACTTTGGTGGACTCAAACTTTGGTTTGTAATGGAGACCTTAGAAGGTAGGTGGTAGATATTTCCAAACTCTTCCTGCTCCCAGGGCAAAAATTGTGGAGCCAGCGGGGAATCTCTTTAAGTTGCCTTTCAGTTAGTTATGTTTATTTTATATATATATATATATATATATATATATATATATATATATATATATATATATATCCCATCTACATGTACACCTACATGCCAGAAGAGGGAATTAGATCACACTATAAATGGTTATGATCCACTGTGTGGTTGCTGGGATTGAACTCAGGACCTCTGGAAGAACAGACAGTGCTCTTAACCACTAAGCCATCTCTCCAGCCCCCAGCTATGTTAATTTTTATATTGATGAGTTTATCAGGTTTCATCAACCTTTTATGATAAGTTCACTGAGTCGTGTGTTTTCTTACTGTCCAGGATGCCTCAAACTATGTCATTGAGGATGACCTTGAACTTCTGATCCTTCTGCCTCCAATTCCCAGTTGCTGAGATTATGGACATTTGGGTTCTGGAGATGCTGCCCAAGGCTTTGAACATCATGCTAGGTGAGACTTCCACCTCCCATCCACATGCCCAGCCTCTCCAAGTTTTAGTTAATGTCTTTCCCTCTGAAGCAGAACAATGACCATTTATGCTCCTATACTATTTAATATCTTTTGCATTTAAGTCCCTGGTATAACATGGTAGATAGTAGATAGTGTATCTCTCTGTCTCTGTCTCTGTCTCTTTCTTACCCCCCCCCCCCTCTTTTTTTGGTTTTTTCAAGACAGGGTTTCTCTGTGTAGCTCTGGCTGTCCTAGAACTCACTCTGTAGACCAGGCTGGCCTCGACTGGCCTCGGCTGGCCTCGGCTGGCCTCGAACTCAGAAGTCCACCTGCCTCTGCCTCCCAAGTGCTGGGATTAAAGGTGTGCACCACCACTGCCCGGCCTTTAAAGGATCTCTTAATGTAACTCTGGACCCTCTGGAACTCAATCTGTAGACCAGGCTGGCCTCTAACTCAGATCCACATGCCTCTGCTTCCTGAGTGCTGGGATAAAAGGCATGTGCTCCCAAACCTCTTTCCTTCTTCTAAAACAATGTATTGTTTAGTAGAGTTATTAAAGTCAACATAAGATCTTTTCTTTTTAAGTGGCGAACCTCTCCCTTTCACAGACAGATGCATTTCCAGCTCTTCCTCGTCAGGTCCAAATGGCAGGTGCTGTCACTCCCTTGCTTTGGACCATTATAAACTGAACAAGGTCGCCGAGCCAGGCTTTGTGGTCCTGCAGCAGCCAAGCTGAGAACCATGGAGATCACGAGCTAGACGTGAACTTCATTCACAGCCTAATATCACTGACATCATCGCACTCCTCCAAGCAGCTCACTTCTGAAAGTATGAGTGGCTCACTTCCGGAACTTTCCGATTAATCTCAAACAGCTGCTTCCCAGCCATAGTTGCAGAAAGCACCGTTGTTGACGAGTGAGCTCCTGCAATTTTCTGTCTTTTTGGTGTTGCCTGTAACTCAGGAGTTAGCAAATTTGGAGAGGCCTGAGCATTCTGCCCTTCACTGGAAGCAGGAGGTGGCCAGATGTTGCCAGAGGTGCACCCCGCAATGGTGGCGGCATTTTAATTTCTCCCCTTTCCAGCTTCTATGTTTTTGCTTTTATAGTCTCTTTAAAATTGTAAATACACATTTATGTGTGTGTATACATGTCGTAGCATGTGTCTGGAGGTCAGGGACGACTTGTGGGAATCAGGTCTCTCCTTCCACCGTGTGGGTCTCAGGGATCAAACTTAGGTCATCAAACTTGGTGACAAGTGCCTTTGGCCTGTTGAGCCATCTTCTCAGCCTGCTTTTGTGTTCTTATTTTGTAATACCATCTTACTTTATTGCTGAATGAAATGGCATCAGTTTGTTTACTGTGCTCCAGGGGTCAATGGAGGTCCTTCGATGGATTTTTCAGATGTCTGGATCAACTTCAGGGAAGGTCTTGCTATCGTTTGTTTACTTGCTTGCTTGTGTTTTGAGACAGGAGCTCATGTAATCCAGTCTGACACTCAACACTGAGCCTTGAACCCCCAATCTTCCTACCTATCTCCCAAAAGTGCTGGGATCACCGGAAAGTGTTACTACACAAATTCTCATTTGTAAGAAGTTTTTATATAAGTTAATGTTAACCTACGTGTTTGTTTTTAATGTGGATGATAGCTTTTTTCTCTTAATGTTTAAATTATTTTTTATTTCTTTTGTATATGAGCGTGCATGTGGATGCTCACACACACCGTGGCACACATGGGGAAGTCAGAGGAAAACTTCATGGAGTCTGTTCTCGCCTTCCATTGTGTGGGTCCAAGGGCTGAGTGCGTGTCACCAAAGCTTGGCAGCAGCCATCTCACCAACCCTCTTGCTTAGTCTTTGGTCTCACTAGACTAGCCTGGCCTTCTCTATATAGCCTAGGCTGGCCTCAAGCTCACAGGGACCCTCCTGCCTCAGCTTACCAAATGCCGAGATTACAGGTATGTGCTACTAAACTGAGCTTGGTATTAGCTTCAGCAGTGCTTTCAACTAAAGTGGCTCCAGGGACGTTTATCTCCTAATCTATTGCCAGAGTGTGGCTCACTCACCTCGACCTTTTCTTCATCCACATCCCTCTCGTGTTTCTGGATTAGGCTTGTCTTGGTCACCTGCTACTTCTTTTTTTTCTTTCTTTTTTTTTTTTTTTTCAAGACAGGGTTTCTCTGTGTAGCCCTGACTGTCCTGGAACTCACTCTGTAGACCAGGCTGGCCTCAAACTTAGAAATCCGCCTGTCTCTGCCTCCCGAGTGCTGGGATTAAAGGCGTGCGCCACCACTGCCCGGCCTCACCTGCTACTTCTTATGCATCATCTTAAAAGTCGGTTTGTCTGCAGTTGTTCTTGTATTTTTGAGAGTGTGAGAGATGCCCCTCTCATGTCCATGAGCCAGAGCAAGGCCAGCGCCCTGTGAACCAGAGTGCATCAAGATCTCCAAAGAAGAGACAGTGTTGGGATACAGAGGTTCAAATAATTGTACCTGAAAAAAATATTCCCCAACATCACTCACTGGTCTCAGTGTCTGAATTTCTATTTCCAGCCAACAGCCAGCAACAGTGAGTCTCAGCATGCACATCGGTGACAGGTGACATCATCAAAGCCAGACTTAACCTTGGGAAATGGATTGAGTTCAGTCCTTCTTTTTTGTTCCCACTACAGCGATTAGATCTAGGACCTCATGCATGCACGTTAAGTGGCACCACTGAGTCACATCCCCCCATACTAAGCTCAGTCCTTTGAGCCAGTGACCATTGTGACCACATCCCATATCAAGAAACACAGTGCATGAATGTATACATACCCTCTTATACACCTTCATATACACGTATATGAATATATACAACTAGCACATGCACACACTGACACACACAAGGAAAGGCAAAGGTTACTAGCTCACTGCTCTCCTTCCTCTCCTGTTGACACTCTTGAAGAGAGGCTTAAAATGAGTGAGAAATCCTGGCAACCTTCCATCTTCAGCTCCTGCTAGTGCACACTGGTGGGCAGAGACCAGAGAGTCCTTATCCCGACAGGCTGGGCAGACAGTAAACAATGCTGGGTTTATTGGGTATGGCGTATCATGTCAGGACCTCTAACATAATTACGGGCAATTAAAGAGAAGATGGTCCCTGTGTGACAGGGTATGTCATGGAAAGAGGGGCTGGGGATGAGCAGAGCTGGGTCCAGTTTTCTGCATCTCATAGGCCCATTACTTTATTACCATCCCCACTTTCTTTCTGAGTCACATTTTAGTTTAGTTCAGAGTTAATACTACCATGGGTATACAAATGGTACAAAATACTACCACATGTATACAAATGGTATATAATACCACCACGTGCATACAAATGGTGTAAAACAAGTAGAGTGGCTTTTATAATGAGATAAACATCTGCTTACTATGCACCTACACAGGTAGCTCATTTTCTCCCAATGATAGAAACAATTAAAATTAACCACTTAAACCAGCAAAACAGTTCAGTAGATAAAGACATTTCTGCCAAGCTTCGAAACCTGGGTTCAATCCCTGGGACACATGATGAAGGAAGAGAGCTGGCTTCCCTAGGTGTCTTCTGATATCTGAATGCTCCTCCCCTACCCCACACATACACAAACAAATTCACATGGTAAAACTTATCCAATCTTTAAAAATTATTTCTTTTCATTTCTGTGTATATGTGTGTCTGCTTGTCTACATATTCACCACGTGTATTCAGGTGCCCTCAGAGACCAGAAAAGGACATCAGAGTCCCTGAACTTGGGGTTACAGGTGGCTATAAGCTGCCTGATGTGGGTGCTGGGAATTGATCTCAGGTCCTCTGCAAGAGCAGTAAGTGATCTTGACCTCTGGGCATCTCTCCAATCCCAAACAATGTGTTATCCCAGGCTGGCCTTAAACTCATGATCCTACTGGCGACACCTCTTCAGTATATCCTGCTGACACACACCACCAAGACTGGCAACGACAACAATAATAAATAATCTGCAAAATCTCCAAAACAGTAAAACCATTGTAGTTTAGCACTTCAAGGACCATGGACCTGTAAAAGAAGTTAACTGAAGGGTGTGTGTATGCGTGCGTGTATATACAGGTGTTTTGCCTGCATGTGTGTCTGTGCACCACATGTCTGCAGCCCCTGTGGAGGTCAGGAGAAAGTATTGGATCCCCTAGGACTGGAATTATGGACGGTAGTGAACTGCTGTGTGGGTTCTGGAACTAGGAAGAGCAGCCAGGGCTCTTAATCACAGAGCTACCTCTCCAGTCCCCGCCCTTGGTCTTTTGTTTACTTGATTTTTGTTTTGTTTTGGTTTTGATACAGGGTCTTGCGTAGCCAAGTTGGTCTCAAACTCCCAATCTTCCTGCTTCTGATTTCCAAGTGCAGTCAGTATAGATGCCCACCACCATGCCAGATGACCAAGTTGTTTAAACAAAATCCTGACATAATAGAGGAAGAGACAAGTTCAGTTGGAGGACTTCATGGGGGTGGAGGCCTATGCCTTTATAAACACGGCCTATGTGGCCAGCTGGTGGTCCCGGGACCCCATGCTCATTATTAAAGTGGTTTTAAAAAAAAAGTGGGGCTGGGGAGATGGTTCAGAGGTTAAAAGCACTGACTGCTCTTCCAGAG
Organism: Uromys caudimaculatus; assembly: GCA_028551405.1. Classification (NCBI taxonomy): domain Eukaryota; kingdom Metazoa; phylum Chordata; class Mammalia; order Rodentia; family Muridae; genus Uromys; species Uromys caudimaculatus. Next base: position 26,083,268 of record CM052718.1, on the reverse strand, counting down.
GTCCTGAGTTCAATTCCCAGCAACCACATGGTGGCTCACAACCATCTGTAATGGGGTCTGATGCCCTCTTCTGGTTATGTCTGAAGACAGCTACAGTGTACTTATATACATAAAATAAGTAAATCATTTAAAAAAAAAAAAAAAAGGCTCCTGGAGAGCATTCTAGTCTGAGACTTGGCTCTGTGTCTATGGCAAGGCTAGTTGAAGTGTGGCTGTTGCCAGGCATAGGACCACTTGTGTCTCTTTGTCTGTGAGTCCTGTGACAGAGGTGGTGTAAAATAGAAGAGTAGGGGGCCCAAGGGGAACTGCGCCAACAGAGGGGATGCTTCAGGGCCCTGAGCTCTTCCCCTGAGATCCCTAGGGCCAGAGTCTAACACTCCAGCCCTCCTTCCCCGATCCCAGTCTGACTAGAGACCAACAGTGGAGAAAATGAAGACCTGTCTTCCCAGTCAAGAGGGATACCTGGATAATTCCAGAATACGAGTGAATGGCACCCCAGCAACTCTCTTCACTGAGTGCCTGGAGCCACTGCTCAGAGGATGTTGTAATGCTGTCTTTATCACCTCATTGTTTCTCAAGAGAAGTGCTGGTTCAATACTGAAGAGCCCATGAGGAGAGTACCATGGTCTAGCTCTGGCTCAAGAATCTGCCTGTGCTTATGTTCACATGTTATGGGCAACTTGCAGCCTGCTCCAGGTCAGGTGTGAGCCAACAAACATGCCAAGAGCCATGTGGATAACACTTATGGAAGGAACCCTAGAGCAGCCTCACATAAGTGGACACAGCTTAGTGGCTCGGTGGCCTTGATGAGCCACCTGGGGTACACCCAGCACATTCACAGCAGCCTTCAGACATACCTGGGGGCTTTGAGTCTCTGCCTCCCCCTCACCTCCTGGGACAGTGGTCTTGTCTTTCGGTAAGGCTGAACTTGAGCGAGAAGCAGAACAGGAAGTAGTGCTGTGTCTGTGTTTCCTAATAGGGCAGACACTGCTCACAGCCATGCTGCGCCTAAAGAAGATCACTTGCCATCCCTCATATGAACACCAGAGGGCGTGCTCCTCCAGGAAATGGCTCAGCCGGCTCAGGGGACCCACCACCACCAGTGAAATAGGTCACCTTCAACACTTCCAGGAGAGAGTTGTTGTTCTCCCTTCTCCTAGGGTTATTGGACATTCTGGTTTTCTTAAAGGCCAATGATAAGGGTGGGATTAAGAAATGTGTTTATGTGTTTTGTCGTGTGCATTTCAGCAGGGCATCGATGGTCAAAGTGACCCCTAGCTGGTTTCTAATAGTGCAAGTCTCAAAACAAAAACGGGAAACCTGACTTTGCCACCTCAGGCAGCTGTGCTGAGCATGCTCTCCCAGGGGAAGGGTAGGCGTGAGTGTCAAGAGCTGCGTAAGGACACATGGGAGATGTCTACACAGTGCTACCTGAAAGTCATCTGCACAAGCAAGAAGCAACCCAGATGCTACTGAACAAAAGCACCTCAGCACACTGGTTACTGGGAAGAGGGAGCCCAGGAAGTCATCCCTGCCAGAAGACAGCAACATCTTGGTGAGCGTCTCCAAGGAAACCAGTGCAGAACTTGGTGCCAAGCAGCACCTGAAACAAACACGTGCAACAAAAATGAATGTCTAGAAAAGGGCAGGAAAAACCAGAGCTTAATACCTTACCTTTTTGGGGCTTTAACCAGCAGCCCACTCCCTGGCTCTATCACTCAGCCATGCCAGAGCTGGCTGAGTTTCCCTGGGCCAAGATACTGACCAGGCATGCCCAGGTCTAGCTCATAGCCAGGGTACCTTCCAAGCCTCCCCAGAGCCCACCCTCCCAGGAAGCTGGCATCTGCATCCAAGAACCCTCTGTTGCCCACGTGTCCCTCTCCAATCTAGAGGCTTAGTGGCCTTGAGCACAAGGGTTCTAAGTGGCCTCACTGCCCCAGTCCCTCACCTAGTTTTGTTTCTGTTTCTGTGATAAAAAACAAAATGAAACAAACAAAAACCAACAGAGCAACTTAGGGGAGAAAGAGTTGCTGCGATAAAACACCATAGTTTAAAGAAACTTAGGAAGGAAAGAATTTATTTTGGGTTTTTGGGTCCAGAGGAAGAAGAATCCCAAAAGGTGTGGCAGCAAGCAGCAGGCTCTCTGACAGAAGCAGGAAACACAACATCTCCAGCCACGTGCAGAAAGCAGAGAGCACACTGGAGGGAAACAAGACTAAAAGCTCTCAAAGACCATCCGCAGTGACAAACTGCCTCCTGCGAGACTGCACCTCCCCACTACCACCTCAATTGCTCCAATACCTGAGCCCAAGAGGGACAGTTCTCATTCAAACTACCACAAATAGATAATGGATATATAGATGACAGATGGCCAGTAGATAGGAAGGTGGGCAGGTAGATGACAGATAAATAGAGATAGATGATAGATAGATAGATAGATAGATAGATCCATAGTTAGGTAGATAATAGACAGATATAATATATAGTAGATAGATGAGAGATAATAGATAGATGATAGATAGATAGATAGATAGATAGATAGATAGATAGATAGATAGATAGATGATGGATGGATAGATGATAGAAATGTAGGTAGTTAGGTAGATGATAGATATGTAGATTATAGATAGATAGATAGATAGATAGATAGATAGATAGATAGATAGATAGATAGATATGATAGTATATAGATGAGAGATAATAGATAGTTGATAGATGATAGATAATATATACAGAGATAATGATAGATTATTGGCAGAAAGGTAGATGAAATGACAGATGGATATATCAATAATTTGATACTGAACAGATGCTAGATGGAAGAAAGAAATTTTATTAGGTCTAGTCAGGCACAGTAAGCTAAACATTTAATCCATTTAATCTCAGCTACACTGGAGCTGAACAACAAAACAAGAAGATCCCATCCCAAAAATAATATTAAGGGCCGGGCAGTGGTGGCGCACGCCTTTAATCCCAGCACTCGGGAGGCAGAGACAGGCGGATTTCTGAGTTCGAGGCCAACCTGGTCTACAGAGTGAGTTCCAGAACAGCCAGGGCTACACAGAGAAACCCTGTCTCGAAAAACCAAAAAAAAAAAAAAAAAAAATTAAGACTGGGGATGTGCCTCAGTTGCTAGATTACTTGCTTAGCATGCACGAACCCCTGGGTTTAAGCTGCAGCACCACACAACTGGGTGTGGTGGTGTAGGCTTGTGATCCTAGCACTTGGGAGATGAAGCAGAAAGATCAGGAGTTCAGTCAAACCTCAGTTACATGGCAACTTAGAGGACAATTCAGCCTACGATTCATGATACATTGTCACAAAAAAAAAAAAAAAAAACCAAACAAACAAACAAAACCTCTGTTTTATTAAGTCCATATAGATTTATTTCCCTTCCACACGTCTATAAAGCATCCTGGAGTAACTTCTGAGTGGCAGGCTTGTGAATCTTCTGAACCTTGTGTCCACATGTTTGCTTTGCTGACAGTTGTCTGTGCTGTGCACACTGTCCTTTGCACCTGGTGTGTAGTATTCCACGGTGTGATGACATCACTATTATTAACACTTTTCTCCTATTGATGGGCCATTTCTGGATTTTTTGCTCTTATGAACAGTGAAGTTACAAGCATCAAATACATGTCTCTGGTACACAACACACTTGGGACATTTTTATTGGGTGATAGGCAGGCCAGGGATGGCTTGGTCCTGGGGGACATAATCACTCAGCTTTCCAGAAGGTACTTACTGTGTGTCACCAGGTGGCTGTATAATTTGTCTGTGACCTGAAAAGTCCAGGCAGGGCTACAAAGAACATCTTCATCACGTGGCATTGTCAGCTCTCCCAGGTTTGTTAATCCAGCGGGGACAGCTCACTCACGGCTGCAGTTGTTTCCCTGGCAACTAGTGAAACTGGAGCCCTCCGTACTGGAGGCCTGTTCTGTGACTTTCCCGTGCCTGCAAGCCTCTGCCATTTCCACCAGATCCCTAGTCCTAGTCTTCCAGGGGCTGGGAGTTATTTATCACTGTTGCCTTCAATCAGTTACTCTGTCGCCAGTGTTTTTTCTCAGACGGTAAATCATCGTCTTGCTTTCTTTAAGAGTTTGGCAAGTGAAAGCTTTTAGCTTGTGATTGTCACTAGCTAGCCTTTTGTTCTAATTGCTCTTTTTTTGTATCTTATTTTGGAAGTTCTCTCTGTGCGCAGGTCACAGGAAAGCCCTTCTCCAGGCTTCCGTCTTGACATTTCCCTCCTTTGATCCTGGAGTTCATTTTGGTGGGTGGTGTGAGGACGGGATCTGCTTCCCTTCTCCGGCTCAGGCTCAAAAGGACTCTCGTTCCCCCCTTCCTATCACTCGGTGTGATGGTTTGTATGTGCCTGGCCCAGGGACTGTCACTATTAGGAGGTGTGTTCTTGTTGGAGTAGGTGTGTCACTGTGGGCATGGGTTTAAGACCCTCATTTTAGCTGCCTGGAAGTCGGTCTTCCACCAGCAGCCTTCAGATGAAGACATAGAACCCTCAGCTCCTCCTGCACCACGCCTGCCTGGAGGCTGCCACGCTCCCGCCTTGATGATAACAGACTGAACCTCTGAACCTGTAAACCAGCCCCAATTAAAGGTTGTCCTTTATAAGACTTGCCTTGGTCATGGTGTCTGTTCACAGCAGTAAAATCCTAACTAAGACACGTGGGCTCTGCATACTGCTAGGTCTGTCTTTGGGTGGCTGGTCCCGTTTTGAAGGACAGTTTTTGTCACCTGTAACCGTGTCTTCCTCTCACTGCCACTGTGATGCTGTGAGCATTCTTGATGCCCCATAGCATGTGCCCCTTCCCCAGTTCCTTGGTCTGCCAGTTCCTCAACTATAAATGAGGACAGTGGTAGCCTTCTAAGCTGGGGGATGAAAAACAGAGAGTAAAGACTCCAAACATGCAGCTAGTATTCTTGGTCCCTTAAGTGGCACTTCCCACACTGGGGTTTTGACCTGTTAGGATATATACTAAGTTCAATCAATAAAATTCAGAAATTCATTCAATAAAATTTGGCCCTCGGCTCCCTGGAGGCCTCAAAAACTACACCTTGTCTGTCCTCCAACGAGGAGCAATGGGCAGAGCTGGCAGGGGCCACATGTAGCCTACATGGGTAGAAAGGGAAAGTTTAAACTGCATCGCTTCCCAAGAAGCCTCTGTACGAAAGGCACGGGTAACCATGGTGATTACTGGATGGAACACCTGCCTCAGACATCTTCTGCAGAAAGACTGAGTATCCTAGATTCTCTGAGTCAGGATCACAGTCAATGCCACCTCAAGCTCATGAGCTCACACTGCCTGGCTGTATGGCACTTCCCATGTGGTTCAGGCACTGCAAGTCTAGAAAGGGCCAGTCTGAGGAGGGTTTGAACAAGAACCTTCCAACTTCCCCCTGGTGGAAGGTTTATAGGAAGAAAGTGTTTAGGAACAAGATCAAAAGAAGAGCGTTGAACCTGGGACTTTTAAACAAGCAAGGCTCCTTACTCCAGGCTGTCTTCTCTTCATAGCTGCTCACGGTATGCCCATTCAGGGCTCAGCACTTGATGTCACTTGAGTGTCCCTAGGCACTTGATTCCTGGCTTATGGTTAATTCACCATCACTTACCTCACTCCACTCCTTTCTATTTCATTCATTCATCTTTTTACTCATTCATTCAATAAAATTCTAATACCAATGGTCTTTGGAGAGGCCATCTTGTCAGGCCCATTGGCCCATACCCACCCATGTGGGTTGGGAGGGAGCATCTCAGTAGCCTGAAAAGGGCAGAGTAGGCCCAAGTCCACCACAGCCAGGCTTCCCAGTGCTAATGAAAGGAGGGAAAGAAAGCCTGAGAACCAGCCCTTGCCCCTGGTCTGCCGAACACCTTAGTGCTGCCTCTAAATGCCCCCGCAACCACAGTACATGCCAGACATTTCACAAGGTTTCCCAATACCCCTTGTCTGTGTTCACCTGGCAGAGCTGAGAGAAGGAGCTGCATGCAGTTAATGGGATGTGGAAAACTAGTGGTTTCGTGGTAGCCTGGGAATTCGGGAGGTTCACCCAGGAGAGGAACGGCAGAGACTCCACCAGAGACGCTCCCTGCCATGCTCCCTTCCTCCAGAATGTTCCCCAAGGCCTTGAGGTGCTGGTTAAGCCTGGTTAAGACCAAGCTCTGTCTTAGCCAAAAGCTCACTTGGACAGTCCTTCGCCAGGGATTCTGAGGCAGTCTGCATCCGTTGGGCAATCCCTTGCGCTCACACACCCTTCTCTACCTTCATCTACCTACACCTTTGAGGTCCTTCCCTTTAGACGTCCCTCCCAGATACTATCACCCTCCTACATTTCCTACCAAAAGGGATACAGGGTGTTCCTGGCAAATGCCCAACTCAGTCGATCTGTTACCATCCAAGGAGTCTCCCTTTAACTCAGGACAGAGGGCTATTACAACCCAGAGAAAACACTTCACCACGCCCTTACAACCCCACAGAGCTGTAGGAACTCTGCTTCTTTCTTGGCCTGGCATACTACTTTACGGTCTATATACTACCTAATCATGGACCCATTGTCAAACCTCTATTTAAGGCCTTATGGGACCAGGATGTAAACCACTAAGTGGCTCTTTCCTTTGTCACTGCCTTCCAGACTCAAATGGCCCTCACCAGGCCCCAGCTACACCCTTCCCAACCTTCAAACAAATTTCCCCTGTACATAGCATACAAGGGACGGATGGCCCTAGGATTCCTGGGGCAAAGCCATGGTGGTACTTAAGAGTGCTGGCTTTCCTTTCTAAACAACTTGATAGCACCTGCTAAAGTCTGGCCTCTGGGCCCTGGGACCCTAACAAGCTTGCATAAGAACAAAAGGCAGACACTGAATTTGATGCCTATCAGAACCTTGCCAGCTCCTGCCTTACCCAGGGCCAGCTCTTATTAGGAAATCTAAACATTTCTAGCCACAAATACAATCTCCCAAATGTCACAACCCTCTTCTTTACAATAGGACCCATTACACATCAGTGCCCATAAATGTTAAGGTACACTTGGGCAGTTCTTGTAGATTCAACAGACTGCAGATTTCTAAACTTGGAGCGGTGACAACTGTGGCCCAGAGTACAAAGAGTTCACCCTGACCCTCAAACACATCTGCATGAAAGGCGGAGCTTACTGCTGGATCAAAGCTCTCCCAACCTGGGAAGATGTGAAAGACTTAACACCTACACAGACTCCAGGTATGCCTTTCCCACTGTGGTAATGAGAATGAGAAATGCCCTCTATAGGCTCAGGAATTAACTTGTGGTCTGCAGTTGGTAGTGCTGGTAGGAAAGGTGGTGAGGCCTTGCTGGAGGAAGTACATTACTGGGGGCGGGCTTTGAGAGTTCATAGCCCTACGCTGGTATCCAGTTGGCTCTCTCTGCTCCTGTGTCTGTGGTTAAAGATGTGGTCTCTTAGCTTCCTGCTCTGGCTCCCTGCTGTCCTGCCTTCACTGCTATTATGAATTCTCCCAGTGGAGCTGCAAGCTGAAGTAAACTCTTTCTTCTAGAAGTTGTCTTCATTGCACACCCTGCACTCGAGGACTCTTGGCACCCCAGGGCCCACTCACAACACATACTTCTCTCCATTTATAGCTGACAGAGGCTGCTGTATTATCTATGCCTCTTCTTCTACCCAAATACCTGACAAGACCTGTCTTCAAAGGCGAGTGTTCATTTTGGCTTGCAGTTGGAAGGGATACAGTCCATCATGGCAGGGAATGTGTGGCAGCCATAGTGTGAGGCTAATGGTCTAGAAGAAGAGTGTGGACAGGAAGAGGGGCTAAGCTATAAACCCTCAAGCCCTTCCTCAGTGACCTACTTCCTCCAGCAAAACACCACCTCCTAAAGGTCCCACAGCCTTCTTAGACAGTGCCACCAGTGAACACCAAGTGTTCAGATACAGGGGCTTATGGGGGACACTTCACATTCAAATCACAACAACTGCCAAACTCCTGACCCAGATTGTAGTTATCTACTGAAAGCCACCAAAAAACCAAGTACAAAGGGTACTGGGGAACAATGAGACAATCAGAAAGGCTGCCCCTTTACCCTCTAGCCTCATTTGATGGAACAAGAAGACGTAACAGAAGATGGAGCTGATAGAGAGAGACCGTGGTTTTCCTTACCAGGCAGAATCGTCCTTCCTGCTGTCATGAAAGGAAAATCCATACCAGATTTCAGAATTCTTCACATGTAAAATATAAGTCTCCACAAAGGCTCTTGCCTCTCTTCTCCATTGCCCAAACCTGGGAGCTAGAATAGAAACCCTGAACAATGACGACGACGACGACAACAACAACAACAACAACAACGACGACGACAACTGTGCTCTCACTCTTGCCTCATGCAGGGAGAGTTCCAAGATTCTCAAGCATTCTTTGTTTGGGCTTTTCTTGCTCTGCTCCACAGAACTGATGTCCACTGCAGCCGGTAGAATCGTTTTATCTGCTCTGACAACTTTAATCCTGCCCACCCTCTAGCTTGACCCTATTCTTTTACAGTCTCCTAGAATTTGACCTCCTTTGTTACCCTAACCTGTTCCGCCTCTTCTATAAAACCACTCAAAATGACATCCAAGAATCAGATAAATGATAGCTTCAAAGATCGTTGGAACGGAGCCCCGCATCCTTTTTCTGGTTCATCTTCTAGACTGAAATGCGACCAATGCCATCCTCCCCATCCAGGACTAGAGAGACAGAAGCAGGTGGATCTCTGCAATTTTGAGACAAGCCTGGTTTACATAGCAAGTTCCAGAACAGCTAGGGCTATATAGTGGATCATTGTTTAAATTTTAATTAATTAATTAATTTAATTAATGAACAATTTTAAAAACGAAAAACAAACAAACAAAAAAACTCCAGGAAAACAGCTGCCATGAACACATACAACACATAGTGTGCCTTCTGGTGAGACATAGTAGGAAACTTCCATCTTCATATTCCTAAACTGTAAGGAGGGCCTAGCAAGAGGGAAAGGCCAAAGGTCAAGGGAGAAAGGTCAATTCTGTGTTACACAGAATCAAATGGCCATCTTTCTTTGTTTACCAATTAAGCAGCAGAGATGGTCACCTTCCCAAATGGAATTTTTCACCAATTTTTTTGCCTTTCCTTCTAGGTTGTACCCCAAAAAGCCACAACCATCATTTCCTTTGATACTGAACAGTCTGCTTAGAGATGAAGGAGAGGTAAGGTCAGGTAAGTACCAGGACTGCATCGGAGTTTTCAGACTCCATCTTTAGTTCTGACAACATCTCCCTTTAACGTAGAATTATTATTATTACTATTATTATTAACTTGTGCACTACCAGTTTTCTCATTTTTTTTTCTTTAGATGTGTTTAAAATCCAGCTAAAGCAGGCTGCCCGTTTATGATCTATAATCCTATTACCTAGGACATTTCATTTAACGCACACAACAATTTAGAGGTATTAAATGCTCCCCATAGAGAGAAACACAAAGTCAAGTTATCTTTAGTTAGATTCCCCTCTTTTTCTTTTGAAACCCGTGCAATTCAAATTAGCAGTTATCAAGCATAACACCCAGCAGGAATACCAAATAATGCTTTCCTTGTCCAAAGACTCCCTGTCCTTTAAATTAGATATTGGAGGAGCAGCCAGAGACCAGGCTGACTGCTAACAAATTAACAAACCAAAATGCCTTCAGAGGTCTAACAACAAACTAAATCCTGGGGAGCCAAGATACCCCTAAACCAAACAGACAAAATGGACACCTTAAGACAAACGCTTCGAAAGCAAACCCCAAAAAGTATCCAATAAACAGGATCCTAACAATCTGCTTCCACAAACAATACATTGACCTTCCACCAAACCAAGAGAGTTGGGAGCCCCAGAAAGAACCGACCAGCATCCATCTGAAGAGGTCATGCCGGGTGGTGGACACAAAGACTCCTCCCTGGTACCTGGCACAGACTCAGGTGACAAACGAGTTGTGCTTGGGGCCCCAAGTTTGAGAACCATAACAGCCAATGCAAAACCACAGCTCTCATCTTAAAGGGAATTAATGATAGTTTATTCTGGAGCCAAGAACACGAATGTCCATGGTTTAAGAACACAGATTGAGTTTTCTTCATGCTCCATGTTCCAATGTGGTAACAGTCTCCTGAAGTTTTTATAGTAACTGTGGTGGTTTGAATATGCTTGGCCCATGGGAAGTGGCCCTATAGGAGGTGTGGTCTTGTTGGAGGAAGTGTGTCACTGTTGGGGAGAGAGCCTCCTGCTGGCTGCCTGCAGAAGACAGTCTCCTTCTGCCTGCCTTCAGGTCAAGATGTAGAGCTCTCAGCTCCTGCTCCAGCACCATGTCTGCCTACATGCTGCCATGTTTCCCTCCATGATGATAATGAACTGAGCCTCTGAAACTGTAAGCCAGTACAAATTAAATGCTGTCCTTTATAACAGTTGCCTTGGTCATGGTGTCTCTTCACAGCAATGGAAACCCTAAGACAATGACAGATCAAAGAAAGCTATAAATCAAAAAATACTTTAAAATCTATTTGTCAAGGAGTCAATAGTTAAAGTGCTTGCCACTCAAGCCATAGTCATCAGGACTGTAGTTTGGATTCCTAGAACCCATGTAACCATCTGGTGAGTGTGTCAGCCCTCCTGTGATTCCAGCGCTGTGAATGCAGAGATGGATCCCCAGAGCAAGCTGCCTAGATAGACTAGCCATATAGATGAGATTTGGGGTTCAGCAAGAGACCTTACCTCAGTGAATAAGGTGGTGGTGGTGGGTAACCAAGAAATACTTTGACCATCAGCCTTGGGCCTCCACATGCATGCATACATATGCACGTGCATGCCAACACCCATGTGCCTACATGCATGTAAGCATACATACTAACATACACATATACACTACAGATACATGGAAAGGGAAAAATTAACATTTGGAAACAATGGGTAGGTGCACCGTAGCAAAGCAAAGTAGGGAGGAGGCTCTATCGAGGTCTCAGATGCTCTCTGGTGATCGGTTTTAGTTTTTGGATCGGTCAAAGCTAGTAGCTTGCTAAGAATACATTTTAAAGGTTGGTTTTGTTTTTCTAGTATAGTCACAAAGCTGTTAGGTTAGACATAGGAATGAGTAATAAATGACTTTGAAAGAGACTAAAAATAGCCCAAGATAATTTGGCTCTGGTCTGCAACACTTTAACTCTCCATAATCACTAAGTTCAGTCTGCGAGCCTCGTTGAATCTGAAACATAGGTGTGCCTCCCACTTGGGAACTTCTGCTGAAAATGAAAACCCATATACCCTGAATGCACACGCCCATACACACAAGAATTACCCACCCTTCTATCTTGTCCACTGCTCCATCCCAGACTCTAGAGCCTAGCACTCAGCACCCAACAAGTAATAAAATGGTTAATGAACAGTACGTTTGGCCGCCACTTTCCACCTCTTCTGATGTACCCACCTTGCTAATTAGGGGTACGGATGGTACACAGTCCTGGAGGGAACTGAGTGGGAAAAGGGCAAAACCTCCCTCCAGACCACAGTTTCTACTGCTTTCCAGCCCCTGCTCCTGAACTAGCATTCTGCCAGCCTGGAACAGAAGGAGCAGAGCCAGAGGCTAGACCCAGCCCCAATTCCACATGCACAACAGCCCTTAACCAGGATGTTCCACCTCACACCTCAGGAGCAGGCTGTGAGGGTGCAACTCTCAGAGAGGGTCAGATAGCAAGGAGCAGGAGGAGAAATCTGAATGGAGGCAGTCTGGCATTTCCTGCAAATCAGCGAAGACTTCTATCCCAACACCCTCCTTCTCTCTTTGTTTTCTTAGGATTTATTTTATGTGTGTTCATATTTTACCTGCATGTATGTATGTGCACCACACATGTGCCTGGTGCCCACAGAGGTCAGAAGAGGAATTTGGATCTCCTGGAATGGAACGTATGATGGTTTTGATCCACCAGGTGGGTGCTGGGAACTGAACTCAGGTTCTCTGCAACAGAAGTCCTTCAGGGATGAGCATCTGCCAGCCTCACACTTCTGTTTTTAAGGGAAGCTGTGTACGCTAGACAAGGGCTCTACCGTTGATCCCCATCTTAGCCTGATATCCTACCTCTTCTGAATCTACTTCTCACGTATGAAGTGGGAGCAATAAGATGAACGAGGCACGTCAGGTACAGAAGGAGATGGATGTGTGCTCAGCACCATGGAAGGGACTCCTTGCACCCATGGGGAAGGGAGAGAGCAGGAAGGAACAGGGTACTCACTGCTGCTGACAGACAGCTGCCCATGGTGTTGGGAGACTCCATTGGTTTCCAAGCAGAACATGGAAGGCAGAGGACACCTGTGGCCCTGCACAGCAGCCACAGTGCTAAACTCGCCTCTGATGAAGATGTCAGGGCACTGCGGGCAAAGCTGTAACACAAACATGCTGACCAAACACTGCCTTTTAAAATGTGGTGTGTTTGATAATATGTCACCAGGGCCTAGGTGGCTTGCCATCAGGAAATCTGACAATGGAACTCACTGCGTTATCTGTTCATTAAGCTGAGAACATACGTGGTTGTGTCAACAGATGGGAGAGAACTTCTCTTATAAATTCATCAGGCATTCTTGACTTGTACAATCTAATTGAAATATGAATAAATAGTCTAATGTGAGCAAAGGAGAGTGTAGCTCCTAAGGTAGTTGAAAAAGCCTTCTGGGAAGAGACTCCTGGGTCACTGTTACTACTCAGTCACCCTTTGCAAAGACTGTTTGCCATGAACACAGAAACTGAACAAAAAAAAAAAAAAAAAAACCAGGAAAAACTGTAATCAAGGTTGGATGATGTCTTCATCTGGAGACCACGTGGTTTTATGCCGTGGTGAGGCCAGTAGTGAATGTAGAAGCAGGGGGTTTCCTTCCCTGCTAATTGTAGTGTGGTCTGTATGTTTCAGTGGTGCGAACTCTTCTGTGTATCTGGTCAGCTTCAATGCTATGGATCCCACCTTCCTGCTGCAGGGTTTTTAAACTACACCTCCTAGCCCCTCGGTCCTGTGGGCAGCTCAGAGGCGGTGAGCAGGTTTGACTTTGGGAGAGGTGACTCAGATGATCTGCTATCCCAGGGTTAGGGCCGCATAGCTGGTGTAGCACGTGTCTCTGCTGACTCCACCTTCAACTCACCAGCCACGTCCTACTAAGTCTGCATCAGGCAGCCGCTGGGGTCTGTACTAGAGCAGGCAGTGTATGTGCAGGGACCACCACTCAGCTAGATGAGGAGCATAATGGTAGTATTCCTGCTGTTTTACTTCCAGACCTAGCTATTCACCGAGGCAACCTATGCTTGTCTTAGTCAAAGCAGCCATTCGTGTTGTCTTCCCAGGGTGGTGGCTAATGGAGGGTGGGGAGAGCAGACCATCATGTCTGTCACTCAGGTATCTGTGGAAACCTGTGTCAGCCCAATGGTCATCGGCCAAGAGGATCTTTATCCTTGTTGTATCTGTCAGCTCCTCCAACCTGCCTTCTGGGGCTGCCTGGGGCCCACCATCACCTCATCACCACCCTCAGATCTGGGGCCTTGGGAGTGCATCCATTAACAGGGTGTCCTAGCTGAGTGGTCCCCCCTCCACTTGACTACATGCTCCCTATTTTGAAATGTCTGAGCAACTCCTCTTAGAGTTATCTGTTCCGCTCTCAGAGAAGTAAAGTGGGGGAGGGTTAGGCTTCTGGAGGCACAAAGGCTAGGGGACTCGGGGCCCATCACTGACCTGTCAATAGCTCTCATTTGCTCGCTCATACGGAATGAACCATTTATGGGGGGGGAAACTAGGAAGCCAAAACCATCAGCTCCGAACAAATATAACGAATTGGATTTCAAAGGAAAGGGCCTATCACTATCACAGAAGCTATGGAGAGCCCAGCCATTCACGCCTAGCGAGGCAAGCAACCCATGTAAAGAAAGCTTTGCATGGTCCTTTAGAGAAATACCATTCCAAGGGCCCTGGACTGCACCTGCACTCCAGTTTCAGACCCCAGAGAACAAACTCTAAAACAGATCCTAACAGGAGACTCTGGATATGGGAGATTCCACTTATAAAAGGAACCAAAGGTAGACGTGGTAATGTTTCCAGAGGAACCATGAAGGTCAGTTGCCTCGGCAGCCATTAAAACGCTTCCCCAAATTGAAAAGGCATAGCCAAGACCAGTGACAGAACCAGAGAGGTGGCAGCTCTCAAGCATCCTGTCTAGGTAAGAATGCATTATGTTGTAAAGGTCATGCTTTAAATCAGTGCAGAGATTGGGCTGTTTCATATGTGACACTGAAGGACAGTGGCTGCTTGGAACAACCCCCTCCCTCCTGCTAGACATCCTCAGTTGGATGGATGTCTGAGTGCAGCTACCAAGCCTGTCAACATTCAAGAATACATAGTACAGATTCACAAGAAGACAGAGGAGGTCCTGAGGCAGCAGGCCCCAGACTGTACAAAAATTAGATAGACCTCATTGTTTCCAGTCTCAGTAAAGCACACACATGGTACCACAAAGCAAGACAGAAGGAAGTAGCCACCTAACTGCCAGACCTACATAGAGTCCTGTATGCCAGGGAGAGGCCAATGCTGGCATGGGAGGTCAGCAGGAAGGAGCCAGGAGCTCCTCAAAGGACACTGTGACTAAGGACCTCAAGGACATTCAGCCATTGCTAACATGTTGTCAGATGGAATGTCGGCAAGATTCTATCCTTTATCTATTGGATGGACAGAAACCCCTGACCGTACCCAGTTACAAAAGATGTAGCAGCTAGACAGGAGAGATCCATCGCCTTGTTAGAGGACCTATAGTCTCCTAAAATTTCCTCTCTGCCCCCCCTTCCTCAAATTAACTCTTCATACCTGATCACCTCAGACCCTAGCAGGAGGACAAGGATAGACCCTCCAAAGCCAGTGACAGAAATCTGAAAATAACTCCAAGTCCCTACTGAGGGCTGGCTAAATAAACCAGAGCCATCCATTCCCAGGACAAGTTGGAACTTGAACACCCACAGGACACCAACTATGACTCCCTGGAAGGAGGTTGATAAGGAGCTTCCTCGAAAACAGGGCCAGGAGGGGCGATGAAACGGCTCAGTCCATAAAGGCCCTGGCAACCAAGCCTGCTGCTGAATTACATCTTCAGAACCCACATGATGGAAAGAGGAAGAACCAACTCCACCATGTCCTCTGTCCTTCATGTGTGCACCATGGCACATAGTCACAATACAACAAGTAAAAACTAAATATAATAATTTTTAAAAAGCAAGGCGAGGGACATGGAAACACTCAGTCCTGTCCAGAGCGCCTGTACCTGTCACTGATGTGAAATGTACCCCAATGCCACACCAAAGCTGGCCATGGACCTCTCCTTGAGATTAGGACATTGGTGACTCAAATAAGGTTGCTGAGGAGGTGCCTGCTACCCCTCCCTCAGAATCCCTCAGGGGTACAAGAGAGTTCCCCTTCTAACTTTATGTATTTCTTCAGTCAGGCTAGAGAATCTTGCTCCTGTTTGTTTTTAAAAACCATTAAGACAACACATTTGGTGCAGAGTTGCCTGAATGAATGTGGCCTCCAAGTTCATCTCCAGCTGGCAGCTTGGCCTTCCAGAAGCTCCGCAGACTTCTCCTGGACATCCACCACTCTCAGCTTTCCTATTCCTTCCATATACATCTTTCCCCTGCACCAGCTGTGCTCCGTGCTCCCTAGGCACCAGGCGTGAGCAGGGGGAGCACTTTAGAAGAAGGTAAGGAGCAGAAGGGTCCATTGAGGCAAAGTTGGAATGCAAAAGGAACCAAGCTTCTAGGGACCAAATCCTTGGCTGTGTCCACAACAGACTGCAGACATCAGCAACTAGTGATGACAGGGATCCCCTTCCCAGTCACCCACCCGAACCTTACTCCGGTCAACCAGGCACAGTTCCCAGGAGTAATGTCAAGGCTAGAGCTTACAGGAACTAGTTCTCTTTCTGAGGGTTCGGGACCCAGCAGTGACCATGGGTTTGGGTCAGCTGAAGTAGCATGGGGGAAGCACTGGCCAAAATTCAGGCCTCAGAGGAAGCCTGAGGTGTTCCCAGAGCATCTCAGGGTGAGCCTGGCTACACAAACCATCTGTGGAGCATTTGGCAAGCAGCAGGAAGCAGGGGGGACTCAGGGATGAAACTGAAGCTCTTCAGCTGGGATAGAAAGACCAGGGCAGCTCATCTCCCCGTACAAGTCTTCCCCATCTCTCCCACCTTTGCCACCTTGCATGGAAGTCAGCATCTTCAGGCCTTAGGACTCCATCCATGCTGGACCCCAACTCATAGTGGGACAGGGGGTGCAGATATCCGGGGAAGGGGCAGAGTCCAGGAAGTGAAACCTCTACTTTCACCTTAAGCAACCTCAGGGCCTTTGGCCACCCATAGAGAGTTGAACCGCCCAGCAGTGTCTGCAGCTGGGCGGCTGTGCATCCTCGGAAGGGTGAGACTGCATCTGGACACATCACGTGGGGGATGGGGACACTGGTGAGGGTATTTTGGTGCCTGTGTGTGCAGGCACCTGTGAGTGTGAACATGTGACTGAACAGAGTAGACCCTGGCTGTGTTCTGTGGGGAGGCACACACCCAGGCTGGCCATGTGCACTGGGGGATGTATCTAGGAGTGTAGCTTACTCCCATGGCGAGCTTGAAAAGTTCTCACACCTCCCCAAAGCCCGGAAGTCATTTGGTCCATCTCAGCTCTCACCCCTCCTTCCTTAACTGTCCCTCCCAAGCTCCCAGGCCCAAGCAGCCCTACTCAGAGCATTTCCAGGTGTCCTAGCATCCACACCCACCACCCTGAACCCCTGACCATACCCCTATCTGTCAGGTCTCTTGATGCCTAGCATGCCCATTGCTCCCTACCAAGACTGTGCCCCACATGCCCCACATGCCCCACCTCCAACACCCAGGCTCAGACCCGGGCACAAGACTCAGAAGTGACTTTTATTTCTCTGTAGTTAATGCCCCTCAGGCCAGGCTGTTGGACTGTCCCTGGCTTGACCTCCCTCCCCTTGGGGACCTGGAGGGTCCCAGTCCCTTGCCCTCCCCCTCCCCCCCCCACCCCAGCTTCCTGCCAGGATGTCTGGACTCCTGGAGATATCCAGCTGCTTGGGATATGGAGCTGGTGGAGAAACGGAGAAGGCTCACTCACACACATCTAGGGAGGTTGAGAGCCTCAGACCTTGATGCCAAGCCCTTGCTGTCCCAGCCCCAGCCAGGCCAGGCTGGGGAGGGGCAGCAACAGGCTCAGGGGACAAGCTCCAAAGCCCAGCAGGAGGGAGGGAGGGGTCTTAGGGCCCAGCCCAGAGGAGAGCAGGCCCCAGGCTGAGCAGGAGCCCCCCAGCCAGGGCCCAGGGGCTGTGCCCCGCTGCTGATGCCCCGTTGCACAAATCTTTCTCGCAGCAGTCCACGTCGACTTTTAAGATCCCAGAGTTAATGAACCCCATCAGATAGTCTGAGAAAAAGTGCCGCTTAACGAAGTCGCAGGAGGAAGCACACATCTTGTTCACAGAATGGTCCTTCCTGCCTGGGGGAAAGAAGGAAGGCATAGGGGCTAAGGTCCACTTCCACCGGAGCTCCGTCCCTTCCCTAGAACCCGGGACCCTCCAAATCAGTTTAGGACATGGAGCCGAGAGGAACAAGCCAGTGTTGTCTTGCCTCAAAATCGTGATCTTGTCCCAGGCAAGAGAAACTCAAAGGACACCTCTGACCTCTCCCTAGGTCTAGCTTTCAGTAGCCCCGCCCCCTCACTAGGTCCAGACTTACTGCTGCTGGGGTCGGTGATCCGTACGCTGGCACAAACGGTATCGGTGGGCTGGCACTGCTTCGGGGCGCAATGGCTGGAATTGGCCAGGGTGCAGTCCTGGCACCACAGGCCATGGGCTAGGCAGGGCACAGAGAGAGGGATGACCAGGGGAACCCAGGTCTGGAGAGCCAGATCCTACACCCCCTCTTCCCCAACCTGCTGCAGCTATCATGGCAAAACCATGGCCACAGAAGAGTTCCACTCCCACAAGACCCGAGTGGGCCTTCAGGTTGACCCTGTCGCTGTACCTACACATCCTGCCTCCCCCATCCTCTTACTCCTGCACACAGCACCCCCAAAGATAGGTAGGGTCGAAGACAGGAAAGGTCCACCCGACTTAATAGGAAGCTCAGTGGATCTCTGAGAATGAGGGACATCTGCGCAGTACTAGAAGCAAGGTGGAAAGGCACTGGATGCCTTGGGTGTGGGGAGAGGCCCCGGTGGTTGGAGCTGAGATATAAGAGTGGTGCTCCCGCGACATGACCCCTCCCCGCGGGCCCCCGACTCACCCGGCGAGGGGCAGAGAAGCAAGGCCAGCAGCGCCAGGCTGAGGCTCTTCATGGCTGCAGGCAGCATGCTCCGATAAGGCCTGAGAGAGGCACGGGGGCTGCAGGCGGGGGTCCTCTGGGGGGCAGGCCTGGAGGGGAATAGCCTCGGTCAGAGGACCCAACCCCAAGTACCCTTCCTTTTCTGGCCTGAGGACGTAACCATCCCCCAGGAATCAAAAGCGCGCGGGGTGTACGAGGGTGGGAGGTCCAGTAGCTCGCGATGCCCCACCCCCAACCCATCACCGGGAGCATCCACCATCTCTCCCTCCCCTCCAGGGAGGAGAGGTCTGCCCTCTCCGGTGAGGTGTCCACCCGAGGTCCCCGCAGCCTTCACCCTGCACCTGCGTGGGGAGGGTGTCTTCTCTCCCCAAGGAGCTGTAGGTGCGTCCGGACAGGAATAGCGGGAGGAGGGAGCGCACCTTACCTGCCGGCGGGGGAGGGGTGCGCGCCGCGTCCCCGTCCTCGTCCCCACCCCTGGGCTGGGGGGCCGGGAACCCCGCGCCGAGTCCCCTCCCCTGGTCCCCGCGCGCGCGCCTCGGCGCTCACCGCGAATCGGGGCGTGGAGTGCGGGCCTCGGGGTGGGGGGCGCACTCACATCCCTGGGGTGTCCGCACTCCGGGCTCAGCGGCGGGCGCGGCGCGGGGAGCGATGCCCTTCGGTCTCCCTGCGGACCGGAACCGGGGCGCAGCTTCGTCTTTCGGGGAACGCAGCCGCAGACGCGGACCCCGCGCGAGGGGCGGGGCGGAGCCGGGGCGGGGGCCGCGCGCGGCGGGGAGACGTGCGGGGCGGGGGGCGCCCAGTGCTGGAGGCCACGCAGCAGGTCGCCCTACCCGGCCTCGGCGCCCTTCGTCCGCGCGCAACGCCCCTTCTAGGTCTCCCGCTCCCGCCGCAGCAGCCCCCCCCACCCTTGCCCACCTCCCTACCCGGCGTGGGAGGATCCTCCCCCTCTGCTTGGCCGAGGTCCCCTTGCAGATTCTCGGAAGAGCTTTGGCTGCTAAAGCAAGCAAAATGCACAAAGACGCAGCGAAAGAGGGAAGCGGAGGGGTAGTGACTGTGGGGTTCAGACGCCCAGCCTTGGGGCTCCTCCCTCCCCAACCTCCACCTCGTGTCCGATAGATAGTTCCAGCCAATTCTACTCCTAAGAGTGCCCATGACGACGCCCACCCAACTCAGACCTAGGGACTTTTGTTCCCAACCACACCCACACACAGAGATGACAATCCTGGCCCGGGTATAGGGATGGATGGCCAGGTTCACACCTTGCGCTCCCGCTCCCACCTGACCTTCCATCTCTCCTGGGCTCTGGGTAAGCCCCTTCACTCCCTTTTCACACAGAAGGAAATTGGCTTCGTGTTCAAAGCCTCAGGCCCTGGGAAAAGCAGTGAGTAGACCTTGGATTCTGCCCGCCAGCCCCACCCCCACCTCAGAACCTCACATCAGACAAATGACTGCCACTAATACCAGGTCCTTGCTAGGTGAGGCAACATTGGCTTATCAATCTGAGCGCATAGTCTGTTCTCCTTGATCTAAACAGTACATTATAGGTGCACATCGCCTTGGTATCTCAGTATTGAGTTACAGGTAAGGAGAACACACAGCGATAAAGCTTGTGCCCAGTGCCATACCAGTCACTAGGTGATCAAACAGCGCGAGCACTTGAGTGTTCACAAGTGCTGAGGAAGAGAGGGACTAGACACTTTGAAGAAGGGATCTAGGTGAAGAGAGTGCAGAGGGTTAAGAGTTCATACACAGTTCTCTGCAAAATAAGTCAATGCCGTGGTGGAGCCCAGAGCCAGTCTGCCAACAGACCGGGGTGAGAGCAGCATCCCCTGAGCCTGCACTCTGGCTTGCAGACTGGGCTATAGTATGGATTCTTGCCCAGCAGAGGCCTGGTGAGGCTTCTAGGTAAGTTTTCTGGGGAAACAGGGGAATGAACGGTCTATGAACCCTGTTCATCATGTCCGAAGCTTGAAAAAGCCGGTGGCCTGCCTAGATTTACCTCACCACTAACAAACCAAAGAGTCGCACAGAGATAAGCACCACCAACAAACTTAAATCCTAGAATACAAAGTTGATGTGCTTATTAAGACATGATAGAAGAAGGAACACATAGCCCCAAGCTGAACCGCAAGTTTACCTGAAAGTAACTTCACTTATATGAAAAAAGACCAATGGGGACCTTAAAAGAATTCCCAGGAAAAGAAGCCAGTCACTGAGAAAGAAATCGGGGGGGGGGGGGGGGAAGCAACAAACACCCTAAATGTCACATCCTTTTATTTATATGAAATGCCCAAAATAAGAATCCAACAAAGACAGATTAGCCAAGTATGAGGGAGGGAGAGGAATGACTGGCTTGGGACACGACTAACAAGGGAAGTGATAAAAGTTTCATTTTGTGGGCTGGAGAGATGGCTCGGCGGTTAAGAGCACAGGCTGCTCTTCCAGAGGTCCTGAGTTCAATTCCCAGCAACCACAGGGTGGCTCACAACCATCTGTAATGGGATCTGATGCCCTCTTCTGGTGTGTCTGAAGACAGTGACAGTGTACTCATATACATAAAATAAATAAATAAATCTTTTTTTTAAAGTTTCATTTTATAATAATGAAATGCCCTAAAATTAGATTCTGGTGATGGATACACAACTTTATTAATACACTAAAAGTCACTGAAATGTATTCAATGAAGAGTGATTTTTGTGGTATGTGATATGTTGTATCTTAATAAAGTTGATGGTTAAAAGAACAAAGCCAGCTCATCACAGAGTTAGCCAGCAAATTAGACACAGATGAAGAGGGAATTTATGAGCTGAAAGACAAATCTGAAGAAATCATTAAGAAAGGCCGAGGATCTAGCTCAGTGGTAGGACTCCTGCCCGGAAATGATCAGAGATGTAACACCCAATAGGAAGTTTAGAGGCACAGAGAACTACAAAAGATTGTGTGCAGAGAGCTAAGAAAAGTCTAATTGAAATCCCAAGGGTGGTGTTTAGAGACATTCTACTTAAAATAAGTCAGAACTGGTGAAAGGTTAAGTGTTGGTAGAGATTCTGATTTATAATAAGTTAAATAATAAATGACAATTTGCCTAAGCACAACATAGCAAAATTGCAGCCCACCAAAGACAGGAAAACCTAGAAAATGAAGAAGATAATTCTCAAGAATCTGGTGGCAGAGCAATCAAAACCAAAGAGGGTGAAATAGTATCTTTACAGTGCTCAAAAAAATAATGCCTAGCTCAGAATTTTATGCACCATTTCTATAATTAAGTGCAAAACAAATTTTCAGATAACCTTAAGTCTAGAAAACAACTTAGTAGCAAGAAAACAAACAGCCTGACTCAAAATCAACAAAGGATCTAACTAAATATATCGCAAAAGAAGGCATACAGGTAGTTACAGGTTTGCAGAATACTAAATATCACTGGTTACCAAGGAAATGCTAATTCTGACCACAATGAAATGTAATGTGACATCAATCAGGATGATGATTCCAAAAAATCGATGGAGCACCACAGTGCTGGTCAGGATGCTAAGGAAGTGAATGTGTGTATGACCTCATTTGAGGAGCAAGAAAGAATGATAAATCCCGGGAGCTGGGCACCAAGAGATACAATTTCCCTTAGACAGGAGGGTAAGTCATTAAGATCTGTTACACAGCCCAGGGCCATAGTTAATACAATGTATTTTTTTTTAATTATTAAGATAAAGTATTTTAAATGTCTTCATTGAGAACCCAAGAGGTTGAAAAGCTGATTGGCTTCATTTAATTATTGTACAATGTGTTGTGTATCTAAACGCTCCCTGGTACCCCTAAAACACACACACACAACTATAATTAATCAATTGAACTATTTCTTTTGGTTTTGTTTTCTTGTGACAGGGTCATGCCAGGTAGCCCAACTTGACGTCTAACCTGCCACCCTTCTGCCTCAGCTTCTGTAGTGCTGCGGGTCCAGGTGTGGACCATTACACTGTCTATGTTCAGTTATCAAGGTTACCACCCAAGTGCCAGTGGCCAAGTGTTGGCACTATTTGGGGTCTTCCTGGAAACTTTAGGAGTTGGGGATGGAGAAAAGAGGACTGGTGACAGATCCTGTGGAGTTGCCCCTGTCCCTTCCTGTCCCTGTGCTTCCTGTCTGTCAAGAAGTTAGAAAAACCTCTACCAAATGCTCCTTCCATGATGTTCTGCCCAAAGCCTGGTGCCAAACAATGTGGACAGATACCTCAGAGACAGTGAGCCATAGCCTCTCTTCCCTTCTTTAAGCTGTTTATGGAGATATTTTATGTCAGAGCAACAAGAAAGCTAGTTTACTGACTCAAAATTTTTGATTGATTATTCTACATTTGTTTGGGAGGATTTTTGCGTGTTGTTTTTAAAGATAGGGTCTCATGTAACTCAGTCTGGCCTAGAACTTGCTATATAGCCCAGACTGGCCTTGAATTTCTGATCCCTCAACCTCTGCCTTCCAAATGCTAGGATTACAAGCAGGTCACACCACAACTGGAATGCTGTTTTATAGCTTGAATAAATATATTTTTTCAGATAAAAGTCAGAGAGTTTTACCACTACCCACTCTTCCCTAGATAAACATTTAAAGAAGATGCTTCAAGAAGAAGGGGGAGGGGGGAGGGAGGCCTGGATACAGGAGTGAGCAGAGAACTGGCTCACAAGAAGGAAAATCCAAGTTGTCCTATGCCAACAAAGGCATCACCATGTGGCTTCTAGACAGCTGGAGCCCTGGAGCAGCAAGTGCCAGTCAGGAGGGTGCTCTAGGATAGGGGACCGAAGACCCTGCATTGCTAAGAAGCAGCTAAGTGAGTGATAAACTTTAGACTCCTTTCGATGTTCAGGATGCAGGGGAAGGTTTCCAGGGCAACCACCAGCAGCTCTCAACGAAAGGACTACATATGGGGCAGGCAACACATACAAAGACTGGAAGTGGAAAGACACCAAGGATTCAAGGAAGGCAGGCTGCGGTGGGGTGGGATGGCAGACAGAGAGCCTGGGAATCAATCTACAGGGAGATGAGATAGGGACAGACCAAATGTCAGAACCCTCCTGAGAACTGTAGTGTACCACCTTAGCTGTGAGAAAATCCCTGTTGGAGAGTGTGTAACTAATGCTGTGTGACATTTGGCTGGCCCATGGTACTCAGATGGTAGGTCCAACATTATTCTAGATGTGTCTGTGAGAGTGTTTTTGGATAAGATTAACATTTAACCAGCAAAAAGGATGAAAGAGCATTTTTCCTCTTTTTTCCTTTATTCCTAGGGTCTCACTATGTTGTCCAAGCTAGTCTCAAGTCTATGTAGCCCAGGCTAGCCTCAAGTCACTATGTAACCCAGATGAGTGCCACTGGACTCAGCCAAGTTAACATTCATTACACTTTATTTGTTTATTTATTTATTTTTGAGGGGGGTATTGTGGTCCTCCCTTCTCCCTGGGGCTGCTGGCCGCCAGCCTACGAGGACAAAGGAAGCAGAGTAGAAGAACAGGATTTGGACAGCCCATGAGTATGACGGAATGACTACCAAGATCAGTTCCAGAGAGACAGTTCAACTTTAATTGGGGTTAATCACGGGTTATATAGTTTTTGGGAAAGGAGATAGGTATTTCTAGGCAGGTGGATTTCTAGGTAGGTGGGTACATATCATTGGCTTCAGCTTAGGGTACTGGATAATGCCTCATTTGCACAGAGAGGAATCCCAGAGGCTTGCTGGACAGGTTCTTTTTAGGAGAAAAGGAGCTGAACCCAAAATCTCACCAAGGCCATATGACATTCTGCAGGTAGAAGGTGGGGGGTTTTATGCTCCCCAGACAAGGTCAGAGAGGGAGAAGCCCTGCTGATAAAGGGAGTCCTCCATTTTGTGCCAAGCTCAAGAGAGCTGTCCAGATAATGGCAGACTGTGACCTTAATTAGCAGGGTTTCTCCACAGGGTATCATGGCTTCAGGTATGTTGTGTGACATTATGACAAGGGAAATATGAATATATACTCACCTCAGATAGAGAACCCACGATAGACCAAAGTAAGGACCACCAAAGTCCAACTTGCTGAACAAATGGGTTTTACTTGTTTTAGAGTTTCTTAGAGAAATATGGCCACCCCTTACAGGATAGAAATGGCTCCAGGACAGCTATGTCACCAAAAGCCCATCCTAACATGGGCTGTGAACTCAGGAAAGCTAGAGCCCAAGAGCACACTGCACAGCCTGCAGGCACATCCACGGGTTGCAGAATGTCTCTTCCAGGCAGCTCAGCAGGTCTCTGTCTCTTTCAGGTGGCTTGGTTGGTCTTAGAGTGGGTCTCAGTAGGCCTCACTGCTTATATTCACTTGCTACATAAGGGTCCTAGTGAGTCTGGTTGGTTTCAGGGACTTCCTGAAGTCTTCGTGTAACTGGACTTTGGCCACTTTTTGGGTTCCTTTCTGTATCATCCTTCTCCACCCCTATTCCACCCTTCCAACCACCAATGCTAGATAGGAGCAAAAGAAGGCTAGAGGGAAAGGGGGGGTCAATATTGTCATACTACTTTCTGCTGAATAGGTGTATCAAGTTCCTTGGGGCAAGTTTGATCTTTGCCATTAGGATATCCAATTTCTCCTTCTTTCTCCTCTTCCTCCTCTTCTTCTTCCTCCTCCTCCTCCTCCTTTTCCTCCTCTTCCTTTTTTTTCTTCTTCTCTCATTGTGTATGATTACTTGACAAACTGCAACAAACTACAGCAACATCAACCAGCAACCAGCAGCATCAGCAGAAAGAGTAGCAGCAGCTACAGTCCCTCTCTGGGCTCTAGCTTTCAAGAGTCCCCAGAATTCCAAACATCATACACTTGCAGAAACTATCTACAGTTGTCAAACTCACACCCTTGCTGGAGCATGAGGCAAATCATAGTCAGCTGCTATGGACAATCTAAAGCAGCTCCATATCCCACACCTGGGATTAAAACAAAAACATACTCCTATATTTCTACAACATATCTCTCTCTCTCTCTCTCTCTCTCTCTCTCTCTCTCTCTCTCTCTCTCTCTCTCTCGTGTGTGTATGTATAAAGAAACCAAAATCTTCACTACACCTTTGTGTTGGTTATTTCCTGAACTTAAAGAGCTTCCCTACAGGATAGACTGTTTCACCTCCCTTCACAACATCCCGAGGCCTGTGTCTTAACCAGCTTTCCTCCATGATAGAGGTTTATCTAGGAGAAGATTGCTACACAGCAGGGCAGAGGGCAGAGGTCAAAAGATAACTTATAGGAGTCAGTTCTCCCCTTCCATCATGTGGGTCCTGGAGATTGAATTTAAGGCTTAGCAGCAAGAACCTTTACTCACTGGCCCATCTCACTAGCCTACAGATTAACATTTAAATGGTGTCTTAGGGTTTCTATTCCTGCACATACATCATGACCAAGATGCAAGTTGGGGAGGAAAGGGTTTATTCAGCTTACTCTTCCATGCTGCTGGTCATCACTAAAGGAAGTCAGGACTGGAACTCAAGCAGGTCAGGAAGCAGGAGCTGATGCAGAGGCCATAGAGGGATGTCACTTACTGGCTTGCTTCTCCTGGCTTGCTCAGCCTACTTCCTCATAGAACCCAAGACTACCAGCCCACAGATGGCACCACCCACAAGGGGCCCTCCCCCCTTGATCACTAATTGAGAAAATGCCTTACTGCTGGATCTCATGGAGGCATTTTCTCAACTGAAGCTCCTTTCTCTGTGATAACTCCAGCTTGTGTCAAGTTGACACACAAAACCAGCCGGTACAAATGGTTAAGTCTTGACTAAGTAAACTGTACTCCATAGTGTGGGTGGGCCACATCTAATCAGCTGAAAGTCTACATAGAAGGGAAACCTGGGCTGCCTGAGCAACAGGGAACCCTGCCAGTCCTGGCTTTGGGCATGGTTGCTTGTGGGCTCTTGACTGTTGGCCCACCTGCAGGGGTTAGAACTGTCATTTGCACAATCATACAAACCCCTTCCTTAAGATAACTGCATATTTTCACATCCATTTCCTCTCTAGAGAACCCTGAGTAGTGCAGAACACTGGTGATGGCGGGTCACCAGAGTTCTCTGTAGTCTGTTCTGGACTTTTCTGGTCACAAAAAGCAACTGGCAGGGATGGGATTGCTGAGGATGAGGTATGCGAGCCCTCGGCAGGTGTACTCTCCCCATCACCACCTTTCATCACCTGATTCCCACCCTAAGCCAGCACAATGCTTCCCTGTGGCAGCCATGGAAGACTGGTGTCCTGTCTGTCCCAGGCTCCTGTGCTGGGGAAGAAGACAGACGGGCAGCCAAACCAACAGGAAGGTGGCTCTTTGCTGTGGTGGGCATGGCAGAAAAGAACACCTGGGAGATGGATAAGAGTGTGGGCAGGATCTCCCTAAGATGAAACGGAAGACATGGGGAGGAGCAGGGGTTAGCTCAGGCTGTACACGGTAGAAAATCACAGGGGCCATAGGATGGGTTGAGGGAGGCAGGGCAGCATCCAGATTTGGCCATGCTTAACCATATGTGGCTCATCTATTTCTTATTTCATGCTACCCCTCATGAGGCAGAGGGACGGGACTGTTAAAAGCTGGCTTCTGCCTCCTTTATCAGTTGACTCTGGAGTTCCACACAGGCATAGTGTAGCTGAGAGGGGTCCGTGATGGTACCAGGACTTTCCTGACCACAGCCAACTCACCCCCGGGAATGGAAACCTCTGTCAAGTTTCTGTTCAGTACTTGTGAACCCGAGGTGAGTCTGGCCCGAAATCTTAATCTCTAGGGGAGATGGTGAAATGGGCTTGCAGGCTAGCCTCCCCAGACACCACCCTTAAACATTCTCAGCGTGTGATCTCCCTGAGCCCAAACTAAATGAACTTGCTTTTTAGAAAGACAGCACCTTCAAAAGTGAGTCATAAAGACTGTGGCTTCTTTCTGTCTTGGTTTCCCCTCGGCACTCCCATGGCCCTAATCCTAGTATAGCCACCTGCCACATCATGAAGTAGCTCTAATGATAAGCTGAGCCTGCCAGTACCCCATGAATGAGTTCTGGAGTAGACCCTTCCTGGCCAAGCTTTCAGATGGGCCAGAAGCCCCAGCCTGATTTGAGATCAGTCCAGAGCCCCATATAAAGCTCCTGGATTCCTGCTATAGGCACTAAGAGCAAGTGAATTTGTTGTTTTAAGCCCCTACATTTGAAGGCAATCTGCCTGCCACACGGGAAAACACAGGTAGGTAAGGCCTAGCTTATGCAAGAGCTGGGGTGGGGGCAGCGCACAGGAGGGGGCTAGGATGGAGAAAGAATAATGCTTGAGGAGGGAAAGGCTGGCCCCTCGGGAGCACGGAAAATGGAGAGCCTGAGACCTGCTCTCCCCAGGCTGGACTTGGTTGCCAGGGAGACGAGATTCCCAACCTGGTTTCCAGGCTACTCTGACTTCCTCCTGATGCTTGCGGTCTGTTGGTTTTCCCTATCAGGATTTTTGCAGACAAGAACAATGGTAGCCGTGATTAGCAGAAGAAAGGATTTTAAAAAATGGAATGCCAAGATGTGACCCAGCCCCTCTAGCCTGGGCAGTCCACCTCAGGGAGTAGGTTTTAACTGACCTAACCTGGCTCATACTGTTGTTTCTAGGGCCATGGGTTAGCAAGGACGGTGGGTCTTGACCCTGCCTGTAACACTCTGCTAAATACCACACAAAGGATTGTGTGTTCATGGCTCAGGGTTTGTTTTTACCTATTTATTTTTGGTGTCTATAGTTGTGTGTGTATATGTTCATTTGGGGTGCATGTGTGTGTGTACATGTTTGTGGAGGTCATCAGTCAACCTGGGTGTGGTTCATCAGAAACTCTCCATCTTGAGCTGGACATGGAGAGACACACCTTTAATCTCAGCACTCAGGAGGCAGAGGCAGGTAGATCTCTGCGAGGTCCAGGCCAGCTAGGTCTGCATAGTGAGTTCCAAGGCAGCCAAAGTGTGGGGGGGAAGTGATTGAGTGAGACAGAGAGACAGAGAGACAGAGAGAGAGAGACATAGAGACAAGAGATACACAGAGAGACAGAGGGACAGAGAGAGAGAGATCAGAGAGAGACACAGAAACAGAGAGACAGAGAGAGTGCACTAATTTTTGAGACAAAGTCTCACTCTGGAGTTCATCAAATAGGCTGGCCTGGTAGCTAGTTGGCCTCAGGGATCCTTGCCTCCACCTCCCCTGTGCTGGGATTACAAGTGTGCCCACAGAGATTAAAAGAGGGCATCAGATTCCCTGAGACTGGAGTTAGAGATGATCGTGAGGCACCATGTGGGTGCTGAGAATCAAACCCTGGTCCCATACAAAACCAACAAGTGCTCTCAACAGTTCAGTTATCTCAACGAACTTCAGAATTCCGGACCTCTTCTTTATACAAAGGACTGGTAAGTTGGATTTGCCTCTCAGCACTAATGTCAGAACCAGGGACAGCGCCACTGTCCTGACCTGTAGGTCATTAGCTGCCCAGGGCCCAAGAGTCCCAAGCTAGAGAGAAGAGGGCAGATGACAGGGATAAGGGGTGAGGGGCCAGCTGAGGCATGCTGCAGAGCTTGCTGCTTTGGCCAGGGCTGTCAGAATCCCTCCAGTTAGAGACTACACTTGACTCACAGAAAATGGCACTATTGCAGTGGCTTACACCCATGAAGAAATCATTATTTCTCAAAACTTCCTGGTGACAGCCCCCAACAGGAACCAGAAGAGGAGACACACAGTAAGGATGCTGTGTGACCCATGAGCCAAGCCTAGAAGGGTGGGGAAGAGTCTCTAGACCCTCAGAGAGAGTGTGGCCTTGCTGACACCTTTGGCTACTTATAAGGCTATGGCAGGAGGATTGTCATAGGGTAAGGTCAGCCTGGGCTACATATTGAATTACAGGCTATCCTGGGCTACATAATGAATTCCAGGCCTGTGGGGGTGACAGGGTGAGACCTCAAAATCAAAGAAACCCAGAAGCCTTTTAGCTTCGATGCGGCTCGGTAGTATCACCCTTGCTAATTATTCACAAGACCCTGGCTTCAGTCCAGAATGTCACAACCTACGCTCTACCTTCCAACAGTAGAGAAGATGAGACTTGATTGCCTCTGGTGGATTAAGCACCTAACATGTGGTGACCTCTCACACTGGCCGCTCCAAGCTGCCATGCTGCCTCTCCAGCTCACCAAACAGGCTGGCCAAGTAGGCAGTGGGCCACAGGCATCCTCCTTTCCCACCTCCACGGTGTTAGGATTTCAAGTGTGCCCATGGCTAGTGGAGCCTCTTCAGGTTGAACTGTCCGCCCTCCAACATAAGGGTTTCATTACGGAAGATTTAGTGCCCAGAAAGAGTTGGAAGACTTGAACAAGCAGCACTCACATGCCCGGCAACACATGCTCTGTTTGCCTGCCAAGTGTCTCCCTGTCCCTCCGATCCTCCCTCCCATCTTGCCTCCTTGACAGACTTCAAAAGGAACTGTAGACATCTGCATAGTCCCCCTGAGACATCAGCACGAATGCCATTGGCTATTCAACAGTGCTCTGTTGTATCAGAGGTAGAAAAAAAATTGCTCAGTGAAATGGATGAGCCCCAGGTGAAGCATTCTGCAGCATGTTCTGTCAACTTCATGACACCCAAAGCCCTCTCCAAATCAGACATTGCCATCACACAGACACAGACACACAGACACAGACACACCACACACACACAGAGACACACACACATATATATTATATATTATATACACCACAGACACATATACCACATACACACTACAAACACACACATACCACAGACAGACACACACATACTACATGCACACACACATCACACACACACACACACACACACACACACACACCAATCCCCTCCTTCCCACTTACAGTTCTCTTTCTTTTCCAAGGCAATCATTAGGAATCTGAAAGAGCTGTATCTAAGTTACCATCCTCTCTTGCCTTGGCCAGAATGGAAATCCATGGTATCTTAGTTCTCTTTCTTTTGCTGTGGTAAAACACTGACCAAAACCAACTTGTGGAGGAAAGGGTTTGTTTCAGCTTATACTTCTAGGTCACAGTTCAACATGGAGGGAAGCCAGGGCAGGAACTAGAAGCAGGAAACAGGAGGCAGGAACCGAACAGAGGCTATGGAGCAATGATGCTTACTGGCTTACTCCCATGACGTGCTCAGCCTGCCTTCTTCCATAAACCAGGATAATCTGCCTCAAGTATTATATCCTCAGTGGGCTGGGCCCTCTCACATCAAAGAAAATGTCCCAAAAGACATGCTTACAGGCAAATTTGATGGAGGCATTTTCTCAGTTGAGATTCCTTCTTCCCGGGTTGCCCTGGCTTGTTTGTTTAGTTAGAAAGAAAGAAAGAAAGAAAGAAAGAAAGAAAGAAAGAAAGAAAGAAAGAAAGAAAGAAAGAAAGAGAAAGAAAGAAAACTTAACCAACACACATGGTGTGTTCTTTTGTGTCATTTCTTGTCATTAATTTGCCCTTTTCCAGGCTGAGGAATACTCTCAGATGAATATCCAAGAGTGGGCTGTTAGGTGCTGGCCATAGGTGTGGACATGAACTTCCCATGTTTTCTGGTCAATACCTGGGTGTGGGTTGTCAGATCTGAAGTGAGGTGAAGTTCTAAGCAACTGCTGGGTTTGCATGGTGTGTGTGTTAGAGGGGTGCTTGTGTGTATGTGTTCTATACTACAAATACGTGTGTGTGTGTGCGCGGTGCTGACACAGGCACTTTCTGTGGTATTGATCAGTTCTGGGAACTCTCCCATGGTTCCCCCTGCTTCCTGCCCTGGAGTCTTATGTTTTCCTGCAATTCTTGCCTCTTTGAGAGCATCTGAAACCCACACTGGGGGTGCTTGGTGCCACATGCCCTGATACCAAGTCACATACCAAGAAAAGACAGGGCTAGGGAGATGGCTCAGTGGGTAGTATTTGTCACATAAGAGTGAGGATTTGAGTTTGGATCTCCAGAGCCCAAATCTGGCTGGGCACAGTAGTGCTGTAATCTCAATGTCCCTACAGGAACTAGGGGTGGACACAGAGATCCCTGGGAGCATACAATCCTGGCTTGTGTGGTAGTGAGCAGAGACCCTATTTCAAACAAGGTGGAAAGCAAGGACAGACTCTTGATCTCCACATACATGTGGCAAATGTGTGCCTACACACACACACACACACACACACACACACACACACACACACACACACACATACTGTTCAGTGATGTCCCATGTGGAGGTTGCATAGCGAGAGGAAGGCAGGCAGACACCATCTCTTAAAGGTTCCACCCCTTAAACCACCAGACTTGGACAAAACTGAACCTTTGGAGGGCAAACCACAACAAAACCATATAGGTTGGGAATGTCGTGAAACAGGCACCGTCTCCTAAAAGGAGAAACGACCAAACAGGAACAAACCATTCCCGGAAACACTCACTCACCATCCCTTCAAATTCAAGGTTTCAACGTTTTTTATTCATCATCTTTTTAACGCGAGTCTCTTTCCTTTAAATGCTGGGAGGAAGGCATCGTTCTTCACATCCACGTGTTTGCTTGCTTGGTGATGTGTCAATACCACACTGCTGTTATTACAAGCAAGCAGGCTGGGGCTTGATCTAGCGTCTCTTTGCAGGTCATCCTGTCCTGATGGTGTCACACAAGCTGGACCTTCAGAGAGCAACATTCTGAGGCCACTGCCTTTTTCTATTTTATCCTTTCTGTGAAGTTCCTACCAACTTGACACACAGCTGGGGGAGGGGTAATTTTGTTTGCTTCCTATTTCTAAGGAAGCATGTGTGTGCACCCGTATGTGCACACATGTGTGCACATGCAAGCTGAAACAAGGTCTCATGTAGCTCAGGCTAACTTAGAACTCCGGATTCCCTTGTCATCACCTCCTGAGAACTGAAATTGTGGTGTGCACCGCTCTGCCCAGCTCAAGGGATACCATGGTTAGTATGTGTGTAAAAATATCCATATTATTATAAAGCCAGAAGTCCAGGGCAATGTGAATTGGCAGAAGCACACCCCATGGCTCCACCCTTATTGCTCCATCTTTGTCTCCTCTCCTGGGGTCTCCCTTTCCCCTGGGATATGTGTCTTGTCTCTTTTTTGCCAACCTGAGAATAGGTGACTTGTGTTGACATTCTCTTCCGTACACTAACCGTAGCCATCAGCAGCACACTAGCATTTCTATGTGTCAGCACATCCTGAGGAAGAACCTATATCTTGGGTCAAGTGATCCTGGGGGAGGGGTCATGGACCAGTGCATCCAGCCAACCATGTAGCAGTGGCCCTTGGGAAGCTCCTTACCTTAGCCAGAGTGTGCATGTGTAACCTTTAGAGTGGGTTCCTTCAGTGAACCACTGACAGGAGTCTCTCCCCCATAGGCTGTGAGTCCCCTGAACTCAAAGTGCATTTGCTGATCGCCCAGAGCTGTCAGGAGGTGATGTTCACATGGTGCAAGTTAGTGATATCTGAGTTTTATGGAGTTAGGAGACACATGCATGATGCTTTCTGGTAACTGTCCATTAATGATTTATTATTGTTATTATTATTACTATTTTAATATTTACCCCAATTAGATATCCTGGAGCTTCTTAGTGTTCAGGGAAAGTAACCTTAATAACCTTAACTAACCATATAAGTTACACACACACACACACACACACACTGTTTTGTCTTTTTTTTTTTTTTTTTTTCTTCTTGCCCTGGCCCTGCTAGCTCCGGCCCAAAGATTGATTTATTTATTATATGTAAGCACACTGTAGCTGTCTTCAGATGCACCAGAAGAGGGCATCAGATCTCATTGCACATGAGCCACCATGTGGTTGCTGGGATTTGAACTCAGGACCTCCAGAAGAGCAGTCAGTGCTCTTAACCGCTGAGCCATTTCTCCAGCCCCCACTGTTTTTGTCTTTTATCACTCTTTCTCTGTCCCCCTTCTTACCTTTCACCCCTGCTGCCATCCCCTTATTGTTTTTGGTAGAACAGGATTCATAGCTTCCCAGTCTGCCCTCCTACACTTCAGGGCAATGGACCTCTTTTATCTGCAAGGCAGGGTTTTCTGCAATGGGGTCAGGGGGTGCTGTCAGAAAGGGTCCACCCCCTTGGTGGCTTCTTAGTGCTTTTGCTGATGTGCTGGGACAGGTGGTCTGCAGAGGCTCCTTTGCTGTGAACAAGGCTGGCTGGCTTGCTGCTAGAGGCTGCCCTCTTCCTGCTCATTTCTCCTCAGCTCCTTGGGAGCCTAGGAGTTGGAAGCCTGGGTGGCCTTAGCCTGGAGTTAAACCTACACTTTCTTTCCAGGTTGCCTGGCTCTCCATCCCAAAGCTCCTGCTTCTTGCTTGGGGCTTTATACTTACATTCTTGGGCCTCTCCTGCCTTTCCAGCCAGTTCCACACATCTGAGTGCTTGGTACTGCCTAGAAAGACCTGGGGGCTCAGTGTCAGGAAAACATTATCAGAAACACAGATAGACATGTTATGGCACAGACCCTTCGGCTGTCACCCCTCTGCAGTCTCTCCCTCTGCAGAGTGGATAAGCTAGTGTGAGTGACCTTACAGCTCTCAGGGTATGCCTCCTCCCCACGCCTCAGAACCAAGACAGCCTTGAGTTATAGCTAGTCTTCTATCATTGCCTTCCCAGCTAACAGCACACAGACTGGGTCGTATGGTGTGGAGCACCCTCCCCGGGGAAATCTAGAAAAGGAAGAAACCCTCTTTTGTTTCCTGGATCTAAAGGGAGTGAGAGAACTGGAGGGTTTGTCTGTCTTTTAGGGCCTGTCATGCTGCCTAACATTTAACACTAACTCTCCTCCTGTGCTGGGAACTGAAGGGAGCTGAGGCTCTTTGTCGGAAAGCCCTGCTGCTGAGGTCGAAGTCTGACATTATCAGAAAGCCCTGAGCTCAATGCAAACAGCAGACTTCCTTTGTCAGCTTCCTCTTCTTAACTGGGAGGATCCCAGACCCCACACTTTATGCCTGCGGAATGCCAGGTAGCCTTGGTTAGACTACAGGTTCAGCTTCCTTTCTCCAATAAGAAGAACCTGATGAGCTAACTCCAGAGATTCCTGGAATGCCTCCTCATGCTAATGAGGTATCTCAGTATCTTCAGCCAATGACCTTTGCCCACCCTTTGTCCCCTTCCCCAAAACTATATAAGCCTTGATTCACCCCAAGTAAACTTGATCTGTCTCTCCAAAGCTTGTCCTGGTGTGTCACTATTACTAACCATGCTCACAGGCCATCTGAAGCTCTGTTCATTGGCTCTGCTCCCTTCATCCCCCTGAGCTGGTGATCAACAACCCCAGGGAGAAGAGAGACCCACAGTCCTTCCCTTCAGGACCACTGTCATGCCCCTTCTGTCTTTCCTTGGAGAGCTCCATCTTGGACCTCTGGGCCCATTCTCCTCCTTCAGGCTGTGGTGCTCCTTATTAAACTCCTCTGAGGTGTGTGTTCATCTTTACTTCCTTTCTATGAACCGTATCTGACCATGTTTGTGTCAGAATACATTGAATACAACAAAATCACAAGTTATGTCAGGTTTTTAGTCATTTGTTTGTTTGTTTATTGTGTGTGTGCTTTTGTGCCCTAGCACGCATGGGTGTGCACACACACTCTGAAAGAGAGAGAGAGAGAGAGAGAGAGAGAGAGAGAGAGAGAGAGAGAGAAGAGAGAGAGCATGTGCATATCTGCATGCATGTGTCTGCATGAGTTTATGTGTACTATGGCTGCAGGAGCCCTCATAGGCCATAAGTGGACATCAGATCCCCTGGAACTAAAGTTACACAGCACTGTGAGCTGCCTCATATGGGTGCTAGGAACCAAACTCAGGACTTCTGCTGAGTCATGTTTCACTGACTTCAACTTATCAAGTTGCCTTGATTTCCCTTGGTAGCTGGTTGACACTAACACAAGTTCCTTTGGTCCAGTTGTAATTACTAATAATAATTGTCAGGCCACACATTCCACAACACACAATGAATATACCTCCATACATGTGTGAATATCAGTTACAAGATGGTCGTAAAGGATTAATGAGACTGTAAAAGAGTTCAGTGTGTTCTAAAGAAGCCCAACAGGAGGCTGGGAGAGGTGGGCAGAAAGCGGGCACAAACTAGATGCAAAGGGAAGCTCTGCAGGAATTGGATAATAAACCACGCTGGACACCCGGAAGTCAAGCTTTGGGGTCAGAGTTGATCTCTCAGGGGAAGGCACAGCCTAATAAAAACCACTCTTTACACCATATGGAGTGGCTCAGGACAAGGCTCAGTCTGAATTCCACACTCAATGTCCAGGAGAAATTTCCTAGACATAATGCCACCAGCTGAGACGCCATACTAGGCATCAAGATACCTCCAACAAGAAGATGGGGATGCTGACAGACAGGGATGCCCTAGGGGAATCCCAGCAGGTGTTGACGGGCCTGTGCAAGCCTTCATGTAGCTACATCAAGGGCTGGCAGCACCCTATCTCTCACTGGCCACACACTCTGAGACTCTGTGTCTCCTTATGCTGGGGCTCGGCATAAGATGACCAGTAGAGGAGGGCACCAAGAACTCCCCAAGGAACAGGAGGTGTTCCTACTAAGCTGACACCCAGGCAGGCCCAAGCCTAAAGTACTTATGCACAGCACATGTGGGCTGTCCCTAGAGGGTCTAGACTCAGAGAGCAAAGCTTAGGTCACCTTCAAGCCTTAAAGAGCTCCCAACAGTTTCCCAAACAATGGGACCAGATCAACATACTGAAGAAAAACACCCTTCTGCCCCCAGCTCCAGCTTGGACCATGCCCACCTCATCTCTTTGTGTCTGTAAAGGAGCAGTCATTTTTCTGCCAGAGCAAGCCCTGTTCCCTGCACCAGGGGAGGGGGAAACTACCTAGGCCTCAACTCTCCAGCACAGACTGAGAAAATGGAGCCCAAGGCTAAAGGTCGCTGTCCCTATCTTGGAGTCACAGATTCAGAGCAGAGCTCCTTTCCCTAAGCTCCAAGAAAGAGGGAGTTGCTGGATCCTAGATCTTTACTGGGGAGTGACATGTGAGGGAGTTATACTCGGCTGTGCTGGAAGTGCTGAGTCTATCCACTCCCTAGCTACTGCAGGTTCCTTGTCTCTACTCAGGCAACTGCACCAGCTCTACCATCATGACATCTAGTTCAACTACAGCCTTTCCCCAGGCAGAGGATCTAGTGGCTGGAATCTCAGGAGACAAGTAGGCAGAGCTACTTGACCTCCCTGGAACTTGGACTAATGTGTCAGTGCCTCTTCGGAACTTGAAAAGCCTCCTGATGCCTCGTGCC
Organism: Uromys caudimaculatus; assembly: GCA_028551405.1. Classification (NCBI taxonomy): domain Eukaryota; kingdom Metazoa; phylum Chordata; class Mammalia; order Rodentia; family Muridae; genus Uromys; species Uromys caudimaculatus. The sequence continues at coordinate 26,046,603 of CM052718.1, read as the reverse complement.
ACCTTAGCTTCCCAGAGATGAACAAGAATGCTGAGAATTTCCTGAGGTGAAGTTTGCCACCTAGCACAAAAGGAGCTGATTGAAATCTAGGCTTAATAATTGAGCCATAACCATATCTAGTGAACAGCAAACTTGTGTGACCTTCTTGGTGAACTACGGAGTCCCAGCACTGGCAGAAGGAGGGGTCTGACTGGGATCACTACCAGGTACCTCTCTGGCCTCAGCTGGGGGTTCAATGGGTTCCTGACTCTATTGACCCACTGAAGTATGAGGAGCCTTCATGTAGAACCCTCTGGAATCTTTGGAAAGTATGTGCCCCTCCCCCCAGAACACACACAAAGAAGCATATTTATCCTTGGCAGCCCCCCAAAAAAAAAAAAAAAAAAAAAAAACTCTATTCTAGATGGAGCCAACATGACCAGATGTAATCAGAGAAATGGGAAGATGCCAGGTCTCTGGTGCCCAGCTGGTCAACATACCCAGTCTCTCCCATATCCTGAGCTCCTAGGTCTCCAACCAGGGGCCCTGCCTACTACAAGAAACCAGCCTCCGGCTCTCCACACACACAGCTGCCTCCCACTCTGTTAAATTCCGCAGCTCTCCTCATCTCTCTTTTCTCCTGCTTTGGATGACATCACTCTTTAATTTCCCAAGCCAAACGCACAACTAATGAATGCCAGGCTTCTTTTCTAATATGCTCTGAAAAGCAAGCAAAGCTCCAGAGGGGCCCAAGAGAAGAGGAAACTCGCAGAGCTGCTTGTTTGGGGCTTTGTATAGGTCTACGCCATCACCGGACAAAGGCTGAGGGGACTTCTATTAAGACTGGTCAATTCTCTGAAAAATAGAAAGCTCCACGCCTGTATTCCTGGCCCTACCAGGTAGACGACACTCAGGAGAGTAGCCACATTGTGAAGACCCATGTTCATCTTTAACTTGTCTTGTTAACTAGTGACTTTGTCTGTCTGATACCATTAGTCTGGGCTGGTGTTGCCAATGTACCCACCTTGCAGGTATTGCTGGTTAGTCCTCTGTAGACCAGACTGGCCTCTAACTCACAAAAATCTGCCTGCTTCTACCTCCCAAGTGCTGGGATTAAAGGCAAGTGGCACCATGCCAGGCCAAGGGTCTGCTAATGTCATTAAACTAAGCTTTGTTTCCATGTTTCCATGACCATATTGTAGCTTTACCATGGACCTAATCCTAGCACACAGCTACCAAAATGTAGCTACAGTCATTCTTGATTACCCATAGTCAGCTCCTTGTCTACAGGGTCCTCAGGGATGGTCTCCTTATTGAAATAGGTGGCATCATTTTAGAAGGCAACCTTACTCACAGTTTAGTTTGTTACAGTCAGCTGCATTAGAATCCAGGGGTGTCTCTTGAGCACTCTCAAGGGAAGGAGCTTCCATGGAGCCAGCGACACTGGCCAGAGCCCCCTGGTTCCTATTATGCCAGCTTAGTTCTCTATTTCACACTCAGCTACATTCTCCATTCCCAACATTGCCATGTTAACCCTAACACTGCATTCAATCTTAACCTCTGATTTTACTATGACTGTCAAACAGAGGCAGTCACAGAATTGTATTCTGAAAGTCATAACCTGAAGTCCTGATCCCCGAGCTTCAGTGCAGCTATGTTCAGAAACAGACCCTTTAAAGACATGGTTTAGTCTTAATCCAATAAGAAGAGATCAGAATGAATGGACAGACACATAGGCAGACACACACAGGAGGTGTGGTAAGGACATAGGAAAAAGATCGCATCTACACAACCTGGCTAACACCTTTATCTTAGACCCCCAACTTCAGGAATTCAGAATAACGTGCCAGTCACTTAGGCTGCTCAATCCGTGGCACACACGACAGAAGAGTAATATGTTATGGGTGGGTGTCCACCATGGACTCATCACAGGTGCCAAGGGAGAAGGGGCCCCGTGACCCATAGTTGCAGCCTCCCTTGCTAGGAATGTCAGTACACCTGTGTTGCAGAATTGAAGGCAGCGGTCATGGCAGAGAGCAGGGTGGCAGCAGACTTCCGGGCTGCCCATCATCCTGCCCTCCCTGGAGATGCCACAGCTGCTTGCTAGCCTTCCAGTAAATTCCATTTCTACTCTGGTAAGCTGGGATCATCCCTGCTGTGGGTAGTAGCTAGGAGCCTGGCAGACAGACAAGGCACCATGATGGGGAATGGAGGGGTGCCAGGCTGGTGATTTGGACGGGCTGAGCTGACAACAGATGAAACCTAGCCAGCAGGGATGGTAGAGCCTGTGACAGCCCACATTTCACACGGAACTAAAAAAGAATCGCAGGAAAGGTCTCTTGTGTCACCTGGCATGAAGTGCCCTGGAAGGCACGGTGTTGGGGGTTAGAGCAAGGCACTAAAGAAACAGAGAGAGAATGGCTTAGCACTTTCACCAACCTACCGAACAGATCTTTGTTTTGCTATACAGCTATGCCTGGGCACCAGAGTCCTGGCTGAGTCCACCTGCAAGGGTATATAGGCCTGTAGCAATCCTTCCACCCTCAGGGAATGTTAGCAAATAGGCCAGGTCCCAGCAGGCCAGCAGGTGGCAGGGCAGTTTTCTGAGTGCTCAGTCTTCTTCCCTGCCCAGGACCCTCACCAGAAGATTCTCCTCCCAGATAGTAATGATCAGAAGTATTCAGGAATACCTCTGGCCCTCCCTACCACTAGATGCCTTCAACTAACTGTGGACTCCAGCCAGATCGTGGCATAGTCAAGCTGGAAGTGAAGTTATGCAGGAAAGATCACAAGATGTAATTTTACATTAGCAAAACTCCAGTAAGTACATGTGGAAACAGAAAAGGCTCCATCTGAGGTTGAGTGGGATGTGCTTGCTGCTTTGGAGTCTCTTGACAGAGGGTCTGTGTTCAAAAGGACAGCTCCAACTGCTGGACAGACAGTAAAGATCTGCTCCATTGATGGAAACCTAAAATTGACAGTGGTCACAAGCAGCTAAGAGCCTGAAAATTTTAACTGATAAGGAACCGCTGAAATAGGGAACACTTGACCAACCAAGGTCTGCAGTTAGGGGCAAGGCTCAGCCACTTCCCCTCTAGCAGACCAATGCATGGATTTGGCAGGAAGGATACAAGAAATAGACAAAGCATACAAATCTCTGGATCCTCTTGAAAGTCACCAGAACCACACCCCCCCCCCAAGTATTTAAAATAGAAACAGTTGCCTGGGAAAGGAGAGTCTCCATCCAGATGAGCTGGCTGCTGGTCAGTCTGAGAGCTCAAAAGATACAGCTTTGAGGCTGGAGAGATGGTCCAGCAGTTATGAGCAGTGACTACCCTTCCAGAAGCCCTGAGTTCAACTCCCAGCAACCACATGGTGGTTCGCAACCATCTGTAACAGGATCTGATGCCCTCTTCTGGTGTGTCTGAAGACAGTTATAGTGTACTCATATATATAAAAATTTTTTAAATTTTTTTAAAAGATACAGCTTTCATGAGTGGATCTTGGGGAGACATACCTGCCTCTGAGTTACTTATGCTCCTGTAAATAACCCCCTAAACCCACTGATTCACTCAGGTACATTTGGGTGGAATCATTTCTGTGGTCTGTCAGCAGTGCTCTAGCTAAGGTGATATTTCTTCATATCTTTCCAAGAAACAAAATATCAGATAACAAACCTGGCTGTGCTTGCTGTTAGCAGCCTCGCTTGGAGCCTGTTGCCATCTGTCAGAGAAATCAAGCAGTGTGGACAAAAAGATGCTTACATCTCTTGGGGAGTTTGGGACAGAGTCCAGGCTCTCACTACTTGGCTCTGTGCTTTCTGATTGCCCACAGCATCTGTGTGTAGGTGAAATGGATGGGGGTGGGAGGGACAGAGTAGTGGCCTAGTTCTGATCTCTAGCTCCTTTAGCTGTGTGCCATACTCTTGGGATGAATAAATGCATCCACAATTTCCAGGATCCATTACAAGTACTTTGGTCCTCCAGGTTAAGGGTAGACAGGACATGACCCCAATCAGCTTGCATCCCCAAGGTTTCGACAGTCAGCACCATGGCCAGAGGCACAAGTCCTCTGGGCTACTTCCCTCCAACTCACACTACCTGGCAACTGAGAAGCTCAAGGTGAGTGGGCTGTGGTGATGCATACCTTCAATTTAATTCGAGCACTCAGGAGGCAGAGGCAGATGGGTCTCTATGAGTTCAAGGTCAGCCTAGTCTACTTAGTGAGTTCCAAGAAAGTCAGGCCTATGTAGAGACCCTGTCTCAAAAAAACAAAACAGGAAAGGAAGGAAGAGAGAGAGGGAGGGAGGGAGGGAGGGAGGGAGGGAGGGAGGGAGGGAGGGAGGGAGGGAAGGAGGGAGGGTCAGAGTGACTGTCAGAAGTTCATGATGATTTCAACTCTCTGCTCTGTTTGCCATGTCATTCCTGGGACATGCAGCTAGGCATCTGGAAACAGAGTTCTCCATAACAGGAAGTAGCAGTCACATCAGCCTGTTCCTGTCAGCTCTGCACCGCACTTTAGATTGAAGGTCAGTGGCAGTTTCCCATGGCCTGGCTCAACTGACCCACTTGAAGGTTCTGAAAGTGCTATAGATGTCCAAGCACTAGCCTCACTTTCCCAGGTAGAGTGGAAACCCAGAATCTAGGAGCCACCACCACAGAGGGTACCAGTGCTCTGGCTTGTAACCTCTGCAGTGTTCAACCCTCCTCATCCTTCTTATTGTGTCGGATTGCTATGGGCCTGTGCTGGCTAATCTATGTCAGATTGACACACAGACTGGAGTTATCTGAAAGGAAGAAACCTCAATTGAGAAAATGCTCCCATAAGATCGGGTTGTAGGCAACCCTGGAAGGCATTTACTTAATTAGTGACTAATAGGGGAGGGACCAGTCCATTGTGGGTATTTCCATCCCCTGGATAGCCCTGGGTTCTATTTTAAACAGTAAGCAGCCGGGCAGTGGTGGCATACGCCTTTAATCCCAGCACTTGGGAGGCAGAGGCAGGCAGATTTCTGAGTTCGAGGCCAGCCTGGTCTACAGAGTGAGTTCCAGGACAGCCAGGGCTACACAGAGAAACCCTGTCTCAAAAAACCAAGAAAAAAAAGTAAGCAGGCTGAGAAAGCCAGGGGAAGCAAGCCAGTAAGTAACATCCCTCCATGGCCTCTGCATCAGCTCCTGATCCCTGACCTGCTTGAGTTCCAGTCTTGACTTCTTTTGGTGATGAACAGCAGCATGGAAGTGTAAGCCCAATAAGCCCTTTCCTCTCCAACTTGCTTCTTGGTCATGATGTTTGTGCAGGAATAGAAACTCTGACTAAGGCAGATGTACTTTAGGGATTTTTGCACCTCAATATACAGCAGCCAGGGTCTGAAAGGTAGACCTCTAGGTCCTCAGAGCCCCAGCTGAAGCTGAGGCAGCTGGCACAGGGAGTCGCAGGGGTCTCTGCCCCAGCTGGGGACATCAGGGGCCAAGTTGCATATCTCTGCCTTATTCTGGACCCTAGTCTGAGGATCCTGCATGCTATCCTTACAACACACTGAGGCCCCTTGGAAGCCCAGGCTGCAAGGTGATGGTCACCTCCTTGAGGAACAGACATGGCCCTTATCCACTCTGAGCTCTCTGTGAGATGATCTTTATGATCTCAGGAGTCATCCAGCTTTGTCCTAGTCTCCAGCTTGAGGCCTGAGCAGGTCTTGACTTCTCTCTCACTTCTCACAGAGTATCCCAAAGGAGGGGCAGGGATAAGTCACCAAGGTGACTGACTTTCTTTCCCTAGTTGAGCAGAGCCTGTCCTCCCCAAGGTGATCAGAGTTGCCAACAGTAGGGAGCTTTGGTAGGAGGTGCTAGAGCCCAATAGGAGCCCTTAACTCCTTCTAGAGGGACCGTGGCCCAAAGAACCTTCCCTGAGATTTCATAATGACATCCATCAGGGTCCATGTGAGATGTCCCACAGCTCTGCCTCCTGCCTACTGCAAGATGCAGACTCTGCCCAAAGGCCCTGTGTGCCTGCCGCTGGCTGCTTCAGCTGCTCCCATGGCTGTTGCCCCAATCCCCACAACCCACAGCCTCCTGCACATAAGGTTCCCCCACCACAGATCTATGTGCCAGCTCAGTGCCCTGTCCCCCTCCACAGATAATCTTGCCTTCCTGGGCTTGTGGGAAAGGCCACACCTTTGCAGGCCTCCACTGTCCCTGCCTTGGAGGACAGGTATATGCCTGGGAAGAAAATGCAGACCTTGGACAGTGAGAGAAGACATCGGACGACCCAGGAATGTGGTGCCTCCTGTGAGGTCACACAACAGAACTTCAGCCTTCCTTTGAAGCAGGAAGCAGGTCCACCATCCACTTCCAACTTTTCCCGTCGGGATATGAAGAGTGTCTTTGTCCTCCCCCTCCATTGTAGAACATCCAGTGTAATTGTTTTTAGAATCTGGGGGAGGGAGATGGATGCATAACCAGATGCCATAAATGACAGAGTGCCCTTTGCCTCTATATTTTCTAAGAGGGGGTGCCAGTTGCCAACACAGTGGTGGGGGACAGTAAAGCTGGGCCTTAACTGGTCTTCTCAGAGAAAGGGTTGAGCTCTCTGCTGGGAGGTCTGCCAGATTCTCCAGCTCCAGGGAGCCATGTGGAGGCTAGAAGACTGGAGGACACTCAGTGAGGCCTCAGCAGCCTCTGCTGTCCCCTACAGGGCCCAAGGAAAGGAGAGTCTCCAGATTGATATGTGGACCAGAGAAGAGATACAGCATGGTTCTGGGATATGGAGCAGCTGAGAGGAAGTAAACAATGAAGAGGCTTCTGAGGCCATGGTGGGTTTCCCCCATGGACTCATAGGAAAGAAGAGGCGAGCCCCAACCCGCTCACCACATCTGCCTCTGAGTGCAGGTTCTCAAGAAGAGACTGGTGCCTGTCTGACCCAGGAGGACCTATACATCACCTCTGAAGGAGTCTTTTACTCACCTAATCCCAGGGGAAGACGATGTGTGTTCTGCTTCAAGAAAGGAACCCAGACAGAACAGGAAGAGGGTCAGCAACAGAGAATGGGGGAACCCACAGGACGATGAACAGGAAAGCTAGGGTAATTATACTCTGGGGTATAATCTGCCCCAAAGGCCTAATCTCCAGACACCAGATGCAAACCCCAAATTCTGCTCCTATCAATTGTTGCAGACCAATGTGCCCATCTCCCAAATGTCCCCCTAGTTTTCCCAATAGTATCCTTGGGGGGTGGCACAGCTCTCAATCTGACACTACTGTGTCCCCAGGAGTCAAGATGGGACCATATAAACCCCCAAGGATAGGAGCCTGCAGCCCTCACTACTGCCCCTGCCTGCCCAGCCTCACCAATCACCTCATTAGCCACCTCACTAAAGGGGACATGAGTAGCCAGGAGTTCCCTGTCCACAGCCAGCACCGAGATCTAAGCCCAAGCCTGCTGCTTCCAAAAAGACTAAAGTGGGGAGGGGTCCAGAGTCCACTAATATCCTCAGAGCCCAAGGAGGCATGCAGTAAAGGCAAGGCCAGAACCCACAGGCAGACAGGTCTGCAGGTGAGGAGCCAGGTAACTGACTGCTTTTAGGGGTACTCATTTAAAGAGAAAGTCTCAGCTAGAAGGGAGATGAAACCCAGGAGCAGAGGCCCAAGACCTAGGCTCCAAGATGACTCTGGACACCTCAGAGCCATTAGACTGAGATCTTGGGCTCTTGGAGAACATGCCCTCACTCTGGAGGAGCTATAGGCTCCCTTGGGTCTGCTCAAAAGGCCATGTAGTACAAGGTCAGGGTGGGATAGGGAGGGGATAGGGATCCATGCATAATAAACAAAGTGATTCCCACCCATACTCAGATCAGAGTTGAGGGGAGTAAGTCTCTGCTACCAAGGTATCAGGTAGGCAACCTTATCTCCACCGAGGGTGGAGATAACTTTGGTTTAGCTGGACCAGATTCCAGCAGGCTTTTCCTGTAGGACTGGGAACAGCATGTGCTGGGTCTGGGAGGGGTGTGTACAGCACTGGGGACAATGTGCACCTTCCACTGAAGCCAGAGTGGCCACACCACTGCCTCTTACACTTCCCAAACGTTGCCCTCACTCTTCTGAAATGCTCTCAAGCTCAGACCTGGATGTATGTGGCCCTGGCAGAGGAAGAGCTGGGCTCACAGGAAGACTGTTTGACAGAGCCTAAGCCCATGGGAGGAAGGTGTAGTAGCAAGCCTACTTCTCCCTACAGGGTCTTGGACAGCCCAGGCCCTCACCAGGTCAGAGGTTCCCCCCAGAGGAAGCAGGTGACAGAGGTAAGCACGTGACCTACAGAGGATGGGGCCAGAAGAAAGACCAAAAGAGATGACCCAAACTTGGGAAGAAACCATAGCTATGAGGACTTAGGAATGGGGGGAGGACACCAGGAGGCTGGGCAAGTTCCCAAACACAAGGAATGAAGACAATTCAAGAGGAGTCAAGGATGTCAGTATGCTCACGGCTAAGGCATCGGACATGTGTCTCCCAACCAGGCCAGAAAGGACATCCATGCCACACACTGTCCTTCGCATTTGTGAGTCCTGGCCCTTGATGGTCACTTCACCCTAGGAGAAAGGCGAGGTTAGACAATTTGAGGAACAGGAAACTGGGACTCAAATATTTGTTCCAAGGAACCCCTAGGAGATTAGCAGTTTCTCCCACTGCCTATTGACGATCCAGGAAACGGAGGCTTAGGCAAGTTAAGGAGCTGGCCCAAGTCACAAGACAGGCAGACTTCCCAGGACTTACCAGTGACTCTGACTCCTGTCCTGAGCCCAGTGCTTCTCTCCATACCTCAGGTGAGGGAACATGACTCTCCAGTACCTAGTTCATCATCTGCAAACTGCCCTGGAGCTTAGGGGTCTGCTATACCCTGGGAGAAACCTGAGGAGTCCAAGGGCTCACACAGTGTACCTGGGGGAGACAGTGGCTGGGGCTTTGCTAGGCAGAAGCCAGTCCCAGAAGACTCTGCCTCCAAATCAATACCTACCCAGGTGCAGAGGCCCAGGGACAAGGAAACCTATATTCTGTAGGCTTATCAAGGGCAGAGGAACCCCAGAGGGGTTAGAGGCTGAAATGTCAGGAGACAGATATCCAGAAATGTGTGAGCAGTACAGAGGCCTCGGGGAGGTAACTCATAAAGAGACTGAAGGAAAAGGAGGTCACTAAGGAAGCTGCCTATCTAAGGAAGAGGAGGCCAGAGCAGCAGGAGCTTAGGCGAGCAAGATCCCAGACAGGAGGTGAGGAGAATGGTTCTTGGAGCTGCAGCTGGACAGACCATGCTCTTTTCTAAAGACTCTGCAGAATGACTCCACTTGGGTGGAAGGTGCCTGGTCTGTGACCCTCAAATAGAGTCCTGAGCCCTTGTGGTTGTGAAGCCAGGGTCTCCAGAGGTTTGAGATAGGTGCTGATGCAGCCTAGAACCAGGCCCACATCAAGCATGATAATGCCACTGCCTGGAGGGGTAAGGAGCCAGGACAAGAACAGGTGGCTCCTGAGGCCACCACTCACCTTTTGTAGTCCCCACCAGCTCAGGTGAACAGGACACTGTAATAACTTGCAATATAATAGCTTCCCCTTCCTCTCTGTCCCCGGAGGTTCTGGAGGGAAGTGATGTTTCTGGCCTGGTGCCTGTATCTGGAGACCAATGTGAACCCATTGTTTGAGATTAGAGCTGGTGGGGGCCACAGGAAGCTCCCAGGGATGTCCTATGTCCCACTTACTGCAGACTCAGAACCCTGAGTGAGGACTGCACCAGTAGACAGAACGGCCTGAGTCAGGATGAAGGCTCTCAGGGCTGTCCTCCTGATCTTGCTACTAAGTGGACAGCCAGGTGCGGGTCACCTCAAGAAGGGATGGCCCAGTTTTTACCCATGAGTACCTCCAGGAACCCCTTATCCTAGGGACAAGGAATAGGCGTGAGGAGTAAGATGGAAGGCCTGGGGCTCTTCTCTTCTGCCTGCTGCAGGCTTGGCTGCTTCGGCACTGCAGGAGTGTGGGTGGGGGGAATTCTGTCTCCTTCTATATAATGGAAAGGGTATGGGGAAGAGGGCATTCTAGGGTCAGGACTTAGTGCTCAACCCTGAGTGTGTCCTCTGCATCTAAGTGGCCAAGGTTTACTCATGTCCCTGCGCCACCAGGGTGCAGCTGGGCACAAGAAGATGGCGATGAGGACCTGGAGCCAGAGAGCTACAGCTACGATGATTATGATGATGAAGAGGAAGAGGAGGAGACCAACACGATCCCTGGAAGCAGGGACAGAGGTACCCCACCCCAGCTGAGGGCCCAGCTTCCTGCTTGGCACAGAGCATTCCTCCAACACTTACCTCCCATTCCTGAGGGGAAGCAGAGCAAGCTGCTAGCATTCAAGCTGGGAGCCCCGCATGCCCACACACTGGCTGTCCCCTCAGGCTGCAACCTTCTGACACCCAGCTCTACCCTTCTCAGCCCCACCCCAACCCCCATGTCCCTTAGCCCTGGGCCTCACCTTACCGAACCCCATGCTCTGTCTTCCTCTTAATAGCTCCAGGCACAGGCCCCTTCAGGAGGGCTACTGGGTAACTGGTGGTGGAGACAGGGACTTGGGCATGATCCCAGAGTCCCACTCTCCTCAACCTGAGCTGCCCTGCTACCCACAGCGCCTCTACAGTGCTACTTCTGCCAAGTGCTTCACAGTGGGGAGAGCTGCAACCAGACACAGAGCTGCTCTGGCAGCAAGCCCGTCTGCATCACAGTCATCTCCCATGGCGAAACTGGTGAGCATCTGGGGAGGCACACCCGGGCGGGGGACAGAGGAAGAGCCCACACCAACACCCATGTTCCACCCTCACCACCTGTTTTCCACACCCCCTAGACAAAGGTTACCTGACTACCTACTCCATGTGGTGTACCAATGCCTGCCAACCCATCATCAAGACAGTGGAAGGCACCCAGATGACCCAGACCTGTTGCCAGTCCACACTGTGCAATATTCCACCCTGGCAGAGCCCCCAAGTCCAGAACCCTCTGGGTGGCCGGGCAGACAGCCCCCCGGAGGGTGGGACCAGACATCCTCACGGTGGCAGGTTTAGCCACCCCCAGGTTGTCAAGGTTGCTCATCCTCAGAGCGATGGGGGTAACTTGCCTAAGGGTGGCAAGGCTAACCAGCCCCAGGGAAGTGGGGCAGGATGCCCTCCAGGCTGGACCAAATTTGGTAATGTAGTCCTCCTGCTCAGCTTCCTCACTAGCCTGTGGGCATCAGGGGCCTGAAGACCCGTCCTCCTCCAACCAGGACACCCTGGCCTCTCCTTCCTGACAACCAGCTTCAGAGAATAAACTTGAATGTCTTTTGCCATCTAGTCAGTTGCAGCTCCTTTGGCCATTCTCTGCCCTCAGTTTCGCCCTCAGGCCTCCTCGCCTTCCTCTCTCCTTGGTCCATAGGCAGCTGCATGGGTAACATGTCAGCCTCAGATCTAGCTGTCTATTGCCTGTGCTCTGGGGGATGTTCAGCCTATAGGGGCACCATCTGCTCAGCTACACGGAAAAAATAACAAGCCTGGAAGGCTCATTCTCATCTTGAATTTGCCAGCATGAAATTCTTCCCCAGAGCCACCATCTAGAGAAAATCAGCCCTTTCTTACGTGTGAGGTGCAGGGTGAGCCTCCAGAGACCTGGAGGGAGGGGGTGTTGGAAGGAAACCAAGAATATTGCAGGGCTGAGGTACAGTGACTGCAGCTAAGGCAGGGAGGGAGGCGGAAAGGGTAAGGAAGGCCTGGCTGCTTGGTAGGGGAATCACCAGCTACAGCCTGACACAGAAATCTATCCTCTTCCAGATTCTAGAACCTCTCTTTTACTTAGGCCTCCAGGAGGATGCTGGGAGCCGGAGATGGACAGCAGGTCTGGGAAATGTCAAAAACTCCAAGGGCTCCTTAGGCAGAGAAATAGATGGCACACCCATCCCTGCCTGGGTACCCACCAGTTGGGTATCTTCTCTGATGAGGAGAGCCCCCCTCGCAGGTGAGCATCTCCTTGAGTTGGCAGGGAACCTGGCTGCTTGGCAGGTGGGCCAATCCTTGACTGGGTACGGCCCCTATTGGCTGAACTCTTGGCTTCCTTGACTGCACCAAGCTAGATCTCCATCAGCAGTTGATGCCAGAGCAGATATCTCTGGGATAGGAAAAGAAGAACACGCCTAGGCCACTGCTCCGCTGCTGACTTGGATGGAACTCAGTTTCTCCACTGTACAACACGTAGCACGGCTTAAGGGACTCCTGGGTCCCCAGTAGCTCAATGTTGCAAGAACTAGAAGTCTAGAGTCCTTTCCTAAAAGCCAAGTTTGTTTGTTGGCATGCAATAAGAAACCCCTAGTACATCTTATCTCCTATTCCTGCTAATAAAGCATCAGTGCCTAGGCTATACAAAGACAAAGCCCTTGGATGGAGGAGGCACCTCTTCCTCTATCCCTTCTCTCCTTCCTGTTGACTGGAACTCAGCAGCCCTTTCTATCACAAGGAAGCACCATGAGGATGGCAAGGGAACATGGGAGAAGGTTCTGGAACACCAATAAGCAAGACATTGTTCTGTGTACCTCAGGATGCCCTTCCTGAGGAGGGGAAATAAACTCCCTTGTTGAAGCTAGAAATCTGTCTTGGTTTTTCTGTTGCTCACATTTTCACACGTGTTTGCACATGTGGGCTCACACACATGGGCTCACACACATGCTTCATTACACACAGACACACAGCCCTGAATGGTTCACAGCTGAGAAGTCAGATTGCCCGAGTTAAAATCTTCAATCCACTCTCCCAACTCCGGGACCTCCGGGACCCCCACACAGCTGATTGCCTGTGACAGGGGACTGCAATGCGGACTCACTGAAGTGTCCCAAGCCTGATTATCCATAAGATACTTAGGACTCATGCTCCATCCGACCCATTAGGGTGTGTGTTTGTTGCAAATGTCCCACCTGCTTTAGTTCCAATCTCTCCAGACTAAAAGAACCCTCAGTAACCACCCCAACTTAGAAATACTAGACACATCTTTTCAGTCTGAAGTCACTGTTGCAGGGCCTCTCCTGCCTCACTATCCTCTTCCAGGGTCTCTGTGCTCACTTCTGGGGAAGCAGGAGACACAGCTGAGGTTGAGCTGGGGACTGGGCAGGTGGCACTGAGTGTATCCAGTGGCTTCAGAAAGGGGCAAAGAATAACTTGGGAACAGAGAAGGTCATCTGCCGGCAGCCAGCCCTACCACAGTCAGCCCTCCTGCCCCCAACCCCATGTGTGCTCATGCACATGCACGCGCGCGCGCACACACACACACACACACACACACACCCCTTAAAAGTTCCAGCTTCCCCCACAGTGCCACACACTCATGCTCAAGCCTTCAACAGCAGCCTCTGGAGGACATTTAAAATCTAAGCCGCACTTTTGAGACCAGCATGCAGGAACACTACAGATTGAAGCTAGTCCGGGCCACACCCTCCTCCAGTTCTGCAGCATAAGCGTGGATTTATGGGGAAGTTAGGAGTCTGTGACCTACTGCGGCACCCTTGGGAAACTGGCCCAGCAGCACCTCCCCCTGCCTGGCTGGAGGATTAGGACGGCCCCTCCCTCACATCCTGTTGCTCTTCCTAGGGATGACATCCTGCACTGGGCTTTAAGATAGGGTCTAGGATATCTTGAGTCTGACTGGCAACTCTGACCTGCCTAAGAACTGTGGGAACCCAGTAGATCTGCACTATTTGGCTCCCCTAGCCTCTGGGTCAGCAGCTACAGCCTCTTGTTGACCTTACCTTACCTGACACCTTGTGACATTCTTTTCTTTCTTTCTTTTTTTTTTTTTTTTTTTTTTTTTTTTTTTTTTTTTTTTTTTTTTTTTTTTTTTTTGGTTTTTCGAGACAGGGTTTCTCTGTGTAGCCTGGCTCTCCTGGAACTCACTCTGTAGACCAGGCTGGCCTCGAACTCAGAAATCCACCTGCCTCTGCCTCCCAAGCGCTGGGATTAAAGGTGTGCACCACCACTGCCTGGCCCTTGTGACATTCTTTAAATAGCAAATACAGGGGGAATGAGTCTTGGTTCTGTAGCCATGATCGTGTGACCTTGAACCAGATCCCCCTGTCTGAGATTCCTGTATCCTTTGTCAGGGAGTCCTGACCACATCCATTTTCACCAGCTCACCCCTCTGTCTTAGAGCTCCATTGGCTCATGGCAATGCTGTGTGTGTGTGTGTGTGTGTGTGTGTGTGCGCTTGTGGACACACATGCACATGCACCTGTTCCTCTTATTTACTTTTTTTTTTTTCTTTTTTTTTTTAAATTTTATTTATTTTATGTATATGAGTACACTGTAGCTGTCTTTAGACACACCAGAAGAGGGCATCAGATCCCATTACAGATGGTTGTGAGCCACCATGTGGTTGCTGGGATTTGAACTCAGGACCTATGGAAGAGCAGTCGGTGCTCTTAACCGCTGAGCCATCTCTCCAGCCCCTCTTATTTACTTTTCAATAGCTGTGAAGAGACACCACGGCCAAAGCAACTTACAAAAAAAAAAAGAATTTATTGGGGCTAAAGGTTCTAGAGGATGAGCCCATGGCAGGGAGCATGGTAGCAGGCAGGGAAGCCTGGCACTGAAGCAGTAGGTGGCTGAGAGCTTACATCTGATCAACAAGCATGACACAGGAGTGCCAATGATACTCAGAATGGTGTGGGCTTTTGAAACCTCATAGCCAGGTCCCAGTAACACACCTGCAATAAGCACATACCTCCTAAGCCTTCCCAAACAGTTCCACCAACCTGGGACCAAGTATTCAATTACATGAGCCTATTGGACTATTCTGATTTTTAACACTTTCCCACTACAGCTGCCTGGCCCATCAGCCATGGTGTACACACACACACACACACACACACACACATACACCAACAATAAGTAGAACTCAGCCCAGCACCTACTTAGGGATGACTCCTCCCACTTAGGGATAGCTCCATACCCACTCTGAGGGGTGGGGCCAAGGTTGCCCTGGGAAACAAGCAAGCATCCATCCAGGAGTTAAAAGGTTTCTTCCTCAGTGTGCTCTCCCCTCTTTTGAAGAAGAGTCTTTCTACATAGCACTGGCTGTCCTGAAACTCACTAAGTAGACCAGGCTGGCCTTAAACTCCCAGAGATCAGTCTGCTTCTGCCTCCTGAGTGCTGGGATTAAATTAAAGGCCCATGCCCAGCTGTGCCTTTTTCTCTTCATTCTGTCCGAAGTGTAAAGAAAATATACCATCTTTTTCCATCAAAGGGTTAAGTAAGACAAAGTTCCATTTTTTAAAATTATAAAGAAGCCACTCACTTGGTAGAAGTTCAAATTCCCCTAGGGGCATCACTTCTTGAATCAAGTATGTGCTCAGGATTGTGTCCTCTTTTTAAAAACTTTCCCTTTGCTTATCAGCTGCCTTGTTCTAAGGATTAGAGGGCAAGGCTGATCGCTTCTGAGCATTCAGAGTGGAGCCTGGGACCATTTTGCCTTAGGAAAGAATCCCAGAGGCCCCTCTGCTGGATGAGCTTGCCTGCTTGATTTCACATGGTTATACATCCTTTGCAGACCAAAACGTTTTAATGTTATTGTATATGTGTCTTGCCCACATACACATCTGTGCGTCACGTGAGTGCCTGGTGCCCCAAGAGGCCAAAAATTATATGCCTGGAGTTACAGGAGGTTAGGAGGCACTGTCTGATGCTGGAAATCAAACCTAGGTCTTCTGAAAGAGTGCCCTTAATGGCTTTCCAGGCCTCAGAAATGAAATTTCTTACCTTGCCAACAACATACTTGAGATTGTGTGGTCATTTTCTTGGGACTCCAAACACATTTCTAGCAAGTTTCAAATTCTCCAGTGATGTCTTTGCCTGTGTGAGCAAATTAGCAGACTGACATCAATTTGTCAAACTATCTTTAAAAAAAGAAAAAAGATTTATTTATTTAATGTATATGAGTACACTATTGATCACTTCAGACCCACCAGAAGAGGGCATCAGATCCCATTACAGATGGCTGTGAGCCACCATATGGTTGCTGGGAACTGAAATCAGGACGGCTGATCCATCTCTCCAATCCTAGTCAAACTGCTAGAAATGTGTCTGGGATCCCAAGAAAATGACCACACAATCTCCAGTATGTTGTTGACAAGGCAAAAAAATCTCACTAAGCCTCTGCTCCTGTAGTCCCCACCTCCACCCCTTGTCAAACTTTCTTAGACTCTGCTCCTGTAGACCTCTGAGCCCGGAAGGCCAGGGTTCAGATGCATCTCCAGAGAACCCTGAAATGAGCCAGACAGCTCTCTCAGCAAAACCCCGAATCCTCACTCCCTCAGAGCAACATCCGCTGGCCTCAGCCCTTGAGGCACCATGCTCAGCTCTTTGTAGCACCAAGCCAGGAGCCCCTTCAGTGAAGGCCCTCCTGCAACCTTCCCTGGAGGCTCTCTTCTCTCCCAGCTTCTAAGTTTCCCTGCCTGACTGACAGCCATAGCTTTAGGGTGGGGTGAACTCTATCCCAGGTGAAGGAAGATGTTGACAGCTGGCTCCTGATCTGCCTGAGAAGCAGAACATCTGCCAGACCCCATCATACTCTGAGTCTACTGTGGGCCCTCCCTGGGTGCCGTGCTCCTGGGAAGGCTCGGAGCACTCAACAAAAGGGCTCTGCTCTTCTGAGCTGAGGGCTCGGCTCACTTAGCTTGAGTCCAGAACATCGATTTGCTTTCAGATGCCAGGAACAGAAAATGTAACTGGCTGCAGTTGTTTGGTTTTGTTTTGTTTTCTCTGTTGTTTGTTTGTTTGTTTGTTTGTTTGTTTTAATGGATGCTTTTGCCAGTTGGTTGCAGTGGGTTTTCTCTCTATTGCTAACTTGGGAGGATGCGATGGGCAAGAGAATGAGCCTCCATCTCAAATAAACAATAAAACAAAATGGGAGCTTTGTCATGCTTCCAAAACAAGCATTCTGGCTGTCTGATAGCTGACACTGTGGTGTAACAACCCCAGAGTGGGGTTATCAACCTGGCTATGCCTGTGTCCCGATCTCTTCTCATTCAGTCATATTGGAACAGAGCCAACTCTAATGACCAGGTCTTCTCTTCGTTGCCTCTGTAAATAACCTTATTCCAAACACAGTCACACTATGGGATGGAATGGGGACAGATAGGAATTAAGTGTGGCTTTCTAGGCTGCCGTTCAGAACAAGACAGAACTCCTGGTCTGTCAGCAACAGGGAGACCAGGGAGACAAAAGGATTGCCAGGTAAAGGGACTGCCTTCTGGGAACTCTTGGAGACTGTGGCCACAAATCACACTCAGTCATCACATACATGGCCAAACATATGTACACATGTCCAGTTGGGTGGCCATAAGGATGGTTGGTGGTCTGGGAGGGAGCCTAGCACCTCAATGGGCTGGTTCGGAAGCATGAGTCCAGCCCAGGCCCAAGGTTACACTGTTGGCCTAAGGAGCTAGGTGGGGCTTCTATGAGCTACCTTGACCGGGCTCCATTCTCACATGACACTTGAAATCTCATCTCAGGGTACCTAGACTGAGAGATTTATGTGGCTTAACTCTGGTAGAACTCAGTCTGCTAGAGATGTTGTATAACAAAGAGGATGTTAGTTCCCTGGCCAGTGGTATCCACGTGAAGCAAGCCCAAGGCTGCAGAATAGCCTCTGGGTGGTCCTGGGAACCTACTAAAGCCCAAGACCCTTAGATCTTTACTTGTGTGGGTCCATGGTGACCTGCCAGCTGGAGCAAGATGGAGGATATCCTTGGCCTAGATCCAGGTCTAGATCTGCCCAGTATTACAGTATTGGGGTCCACTGACAGATTCAGAGGTTCTCCCCTCCATATAGAGCCTGTGGGTGTCCCCCTAGATTGTTCTGTGTGTTTACGCCCTGTCTTGTGACTCTCCACATAAAAGAAACAACTGTTTGTTCCAAATAGGGAGGGAGCCAACGGACTAAAGTAAGATCCCCCCAAGTTTAGCTTGGAAAAATGTATAAATGAGTCCGCTGGTGTTACACACAGGGTGACTCACAGGCAGCTGCATCACTGAAAATCCCAAACCCTGATTTCTTTTAACCCCTTACATACTTTTGCATTTCTAAGAAGACATGCAGCTTGGACAGGTGGGATGGCAGTTAGAATCTCTGGAGAGGTTATCTTGGGACCTTCTCTCTTTTTTTTTATTTAATACTTTATTTACATTTCAAATGTTTTCCCCTCTCCAGGTCTCCCCTTTGGAAACCCCCTATCCCATCCCCCTTCTCCCTGCCTCTATGAGGGTATTCCCCCACCCACCCACCCACCCACCCACTCCCGTCTTCCCTCCCTGGCATTCCCCTATACTGGGGCCTCTAACACTCTCAGACCCAAGGACCTCTCCTCCCACTGATGTGATCTTCTCTTAATAGCCCAGTGTTGTAGACCTAGCTGCCTCCCATACAGTTCAACTTACTTTGTTGTCCTAGTTTGCTTTCTGTTGTTTTGATAAAACACCACAACCAACACTAGCCTGGTGAGAAAAAGGTTTATTTGGCTTACATGACCCCATCACAGTCCATCATGAAGGGAATTCATGATGGCTTGAGCTCAAGACAGGAACCAGGAGCCAGGAACTGAGGATATGAGGAATGCTTGCTCGCCATAGCTTTCTCAGCCTGCTTTCTTATACAATTCAGGACCGTCTGTCCAAGGTTAGCCCTGCTCACAGTAAGCTAGGTCCCCACTGCATCAATCATTAATCACAAAAATGCCCCCCAGAGACTCCCTTACAGGCCAATCTGATGGAGGCATCTTCTTAGTCAAGCTTCTCTCTTGTTGAAAGACTCTAGTTTGTGTGAGGTTGACAAAAACTGACCAGCATATAAGATTTTGCCCCAAGATCCCCTGTAGGTCACCACAGCTGTTCAATTTTCATGATGATACAGGTCATAGCAAGCTCAGAAGAAATAGCTATGCTCTACCCTTCCTTGACTCTTAGAGTGTTTCTCTGTCCTCCTGTACCATGCTCTCTGAACCTTAGGAGAGGTATTGTACGTTCTCGTCTACTCAGAGATGGCCACTGTCTGCCACAGCACTACTGTAGACAACAGCAACCAACCCTCCTTAGAGTAATGGAGTAATCCAAGCCAGTGAGCAAAGTCTCACAGACAAGCTAGGCATAGTGATGTCTTAGTTTTGTTTCCTGTCACTGTGACAAAAGCAGCTTAAGGGAGAAAGGGTTTGCTTTGGCTCAAAGTTCAAGGTCCAGACCATCATGGCAGGTAAATCAAGGCGGGAGGATCTTGAAGCATCTAGTCACAATAACGTCCACAATCAAGAGGCAGAGAGAGAGCGCAATGAAGGATTGGATTCTCCACTCTAAACAGTTCAGGAAGTCCTTCTGGGGGAACAGTGCCACCCACAGGAAAGAGTAGTCAATACAATGAAAGTAGGCTCCCCATGCACCTGGCCAGAGGATTGTCACCCAGGCCATTCTAGAGTCTTTCAGGTTGACAATTGACACTACCGTCATAGTGTCACAGATCTATAATCCCAACTAAGTTTGAAAGCTGAAGCAAGAGAATAAGTTCAAGGCCAGTCTTGAATTAAAGAGACCTTGTCTCAAAATTAAAAATCAAAAGGAGGACTGAGGAGATGACTCAGCAGATAAAGTACTTTTGTGTATTCATAAAGCCAAGTTCCAATTCAAGCACCACACAAAAGCTGGACGTAGCAGCGTGCCTACAACCCCAGCTCTGGGGAAGCTGACCCAGGAGGCTCTCTCAGGCTTATTTGGCAACTAGTCTTGCTGAATTGATAAGCTCCGTGCTCAGTGAGACACCATACCTCAAGAAATAAGGTGGAGCTGGGTATGGTAGCATACAACTTCAACCCCAGCACTCAGAAGGCAAAGGCAGAGGCAGGCAGATCTCTGAGTTCCAGGCCAGCCTGGTCTACAGTGTAGATTCCGTGGCAGCCCAGGGTTACACAGAGAAAGCTTGTCTAAAATAAAATAAAATAAAATAAAATAAAATAAAATAAAATAAAATAAAATAAAATAAAATAAAATAAAATAAAATATAAAATAAAATAAAATAAAATAAAATAAAATAAAATAAAATAAAATAAAATAAAATAAGGTGGAGGGGCTTATGAGATGACTCAACAGTTAAGAGCACTTGCTACTCTTGCAGAAGAGTCATGTTTGGTTCCCAGGACCCACACAGTAGCTCACAACCCTCTGTAACTTCAGGTCCAGGAGATCCAACATTCTCTTCTTACCACTGAGGGTATCATGCATGTATGTGGTACAGACATATGTGCAGGAAAAACACCCAAACACATAAAATAAGAATAAATACACCTTTCTAAAAATAAACAAGGCGGAAAGTGGTCGAGGAAGGCACTTACATTAGCCTCTGGACTTCACACTCATGAACACACACACACACACACACACACACACGAGCTGGGGATACAGCTCAAGTCAGAGCACTTACCTAGCATGTATAAGGTCCTAGGTTTAATCCCTGGTTGTTGTGTTTTAAGTCACGGACATCCAAATGGCCTGTACCCTTTTTATTATGCTTCAGTGGACAATAGCCAGAGACTCCTCTGACCTGAGCCCACCAGTGAATACTTTTTTCAGTGTCCATGTTACTTCCTGAAAGAAAACACTGCTTTTTCAAGGGATTCTAAGAAGTCAGTCCAATTTGTGGGGACAAAGGAAGTGCTGTCAGTCCAGGGTATGCATACTTAACTTGAGAGGGTGAGTTGTCCACAAATCCAGCAGTCTGACCACTTAGGAATCTCTGCAGTAACATCCACAACCATAAAAAGAATTTCTACTGGACAGTCTGATCGTCACAGTAGGCTATGAGTGTTAACACAAATGTTTAGACGGTAATCTGTCAGGTGCATCACATTTTCTAAACAACAATAGCAAGAGCCCTCATGCTGGGGCCTCTGGGTTCTCTAGCCACGGGGTTTTGTCCTAGCTCACAGCATCAAACATATGGAGTGGGCCTTAAATTCAATCTGAAATTGGTTGTTTGCACCTTTAACAGCCCCGACACTTCATACCAGTGAGCACATTTTCCTGGAACGCCACTATTGCAAACAGGTTGGGTTCACAACTACGCTGGACCATTGGGGACATTTCTCCTAGCAGCCTGCATAGCACTTTCTGACACTAGGAAAACAAGCCATTAGGGAGGAAGCTTCCAACTCGATCATAGGTTAACTTCCCTAGGTCCTGCAACCAGAGCGTGTGATGTCCCCTGCAACAGTAACTTAGCATCTAGTTCTAGTATACAGTCAGACATAGTAGCAATGCCCCATATGGTATGGGAGACCCCAAGAGCCTTGTAATAGTTTCTATATGCTCGGCCCAGGGAGTGACATTATTAGAAAGTGTGACCCTGTTGGAATAGGTGTGGCCTTGTTGGAGTAGGTGTGACATTGTGTCTGTGGGTTTTAAGACCCTCATCCTAGCTGCCTGGAAGCCAGTATTCTGCTAGCAGCCTTCAGATGAAGATGTAGAACTCTCAGCTTCCTCTGCACCATGCCTGCCTGGATGCCACTGTGTTCCTGACTTGA
Organism: Uromys caudimaculatus; assembly: GCA_028551405.1. Classification (NCBI taxonomy): domain Eukaryota; kingdom Metazoa; phylum Chordata; class Mammalia; order Rodentia; family Muridae; genus Uromys; species Uromys caudimaculatus. The sequence continues at coordinate 26,025,030 of CM052718.1, read as the reverse complement.
TGATACTGGACTGAACCTCTGAACCTGTAAGCCAGCCCCAATTAAATGTTGTCCTTATAAGAGTTACCTTAGTCATGATGTCTGTTCACAGCATAAAACTCTAACTAAGACAAGTCTCCCAGGCCAATAACTCACAGTGAGGTAATCAACCCTTCCACTGGGATCTGTATTCAATCTCTTTCTTGATTATGGGAATACTTCTCCCCAGACCTCTAGGATACATTCTACATTTACGTCTTTAACTGCAGTTATAGTAACCTGTGATTTCAAACACCCAGCCCCTGCAGTGTTAAAGGACAGGTAGATATACCACTGGGCTTTCTCAGCCTAGTTGTGCACATCAGCATTCATGGCTACTGGTTTTCCAGAGTGCCCATATGTAACACTGACTTGGGTGAGACTCTTGGTGACATCACCAGTCTGTTTACACGGTGATGCTTGTAAGAAGTCTATGGCAGTATGCAGATGAGAGGTTATTTGCTTACCCTGCCAATAGGCATAAACCCTTGCCAGTCCCATAGTGGACAGGTAGATTTTGTACTTGTCTCATCACAGCATATATTTGCCAAGATCCTAATTGGAAGCAGACCCCAGGTATCAAAACAGCATGCAGAATATACAAGTGTTTCTTGGAGATGCTGGCTATTCTCAAGGCCTGTGTTGGCTCTCTGGTGATCAGACTTTATATGAACCCAGCAAATAGCTTCTTGTAGCACTCGAAGCAGATGGCCTGCATTTTGTATTTTGGTAAAGATATCTGATCTCTAGTTTCCAGGAAGGCTCAACAGGCTGTGTGCTGCCTTGTGAGGAACCCCTGGGGACTCTGGTTTCTGCTGAGCTCTGTTATACATCCCTTGCACTTCTGTTGTCCTCACTGTGGCCAACCCAGAACCCACCACTAGTTCTCTCTTCCCCACGGACCATCAAATACAGTCAGCTGTCAGCAAATGATGCCACGGGTCAAGCCTCAGAGCTGGCACCGTTCCCATTACCCTTAAGTCAGCTGTGGGCCACCCCTCTCTTCTCTCCAGCCATATGATGAAAACATTTCTTCATATGGCTGCAAACACCCACTCCTGTCTGATGACCTTGTCTCTACTATTGATGTGGCAAGCATCTATAGGAATGAGAAGAACCATTGTCAGCACCTTGCCTAGCAGGGATGTTGGTTCAAATACTGGACAGGACTCAGTGGCTTGAAAAGACCTGGAGGTCACTGGTGAGCACCACACCATATTACTGTAAATGTGTGCCACGCTTGCAGAGTTACATTCTTTGCCACCCCAGAAAGAGGTATGACCCTTTGGAAGGCTTCTTTCATCCCGGCCTTTTATCAGATAAGCTGCTGTCACTGTCGCTGAGATGGAACCATCAATGGATTCCATCTGTCACTATGCTTTATACATAGCTAGCAAATCACTGTTCTAGCACTGTATACCAAGCTCTTGACCTATGACTGAGACCAAAGCCCCATTAGGACTATATTGCTCAAGCCGTTTCTTATGTAGCCCCTGGTTGTAGCCCTCTGAGCTTCTGGCAACTTCCAACATGAAGGAACACTGGAGAACAGAAGCATATAACTGTTTAGTTTGACCTACAAAAGAATCTTCAAGCTTTACCGAGCCTTTCTGTCCCAAACTCATATGGTACCTTTCTGTCAAGTTAGACAAAGTATAAGCAATTCAGACAGGGTGACGCATGAAAGTGTTCCAATGTTCCAGAAGCACCAGGAACGTCTGCAGTTCATCTATACCTGCAAGTACAGGCTGTTCTAGGATGTTCTGAATAACTATGTTAAGTGTCATCCACATCTTATTCTACTATAAGACATCCCCAAATCTCACAGCTGTGCCTGGCCCTTGCACCTGGAGTGGATTGGTTTCCCATCCTTGGTCCTAAATTTGAATGTACTTAGGACTTCCAGGCGCTTTTCTAAATCTAGAAGACACTCAGATCTGCATCCTATCATCTATGTAGTGAAATCTTCTTTTAAAGACTTTTAAACTATCTATTCTTGGGCTGGAGAGATGGCTCAGCAGTTAAGAGCACTGGCTGCTCTTCCAGAAGTCCAGAGTTCAATTCCCAGCAACCACATGGTGACTCACAGCCATCTGTAATGGGATCCGATGCCCTCTTCTGCTGTGTCTGAAGGCAGCTACAGTGTACTCATATACATCAAATAAAAAAATAATTCTTTTTAAAAATGCCTATTCTTAATTTTGTATGCATGGATGTCTTGTCTGTATGTCTGTCTGTGCACCACTTACATTTCTGGTGTCCACAGATCACAAAAGAGGATGTCAGATCCCCTAGATCTGGAGTGACAGGAGGTTGTGAGCCACCCAACATGTGTGCTGGGAACCAAACTGAGGTCCTCTACAAGGGCACTTCTCCCTTTTTGAGCCATCTCTAGACCCTGTAAGGGTACTTTAAGAAGGGTTAGCAAGGTCCTGTACAACAAAGATCTCGTCATTTGTACCAGTTATTCTGCCAAAGAGCAATGTCATATACAGTAGTGTGTGGAGTCACTGTCTTATCTGCCTCACTATAACCCACAGTCTTCTCCATCAACTCCCTGGCTTCTTTTAACATACTTACTTAGTTTTACTTCACATGTATGAATCATTTGCCTGTATGTGCACCACATGTATGCTTTGCACCTACAGAGGCCAGAAGAGAATGTCAGATCCCCTGAACCTGGAGTTACAGCCAATTGTGAGCTGTAAGGTGGGTGTTGAAAATTGAACACAAGTCCTCTGAGAGAGCAACCGAGGCTCTTAACCATTGAGGCATCTCTACAGGGCCTTGTCTGGCTTTGTCACTATTGAAAGGGCTTTGGACTGAGCAAATAATCACCTTTTGTAATTCCTCAATGGTAGCTGTGATTCAGCACCCCTCCCTTGCCTTTTACAGTTCACACTATCAGGAGAAACTTTCCCATAGTGTTGTGTGACTCTACCTGGGAAAGTGTGAATGTACATCTATTCGCTCCAGACTGGACATCAATGACAGACCAAAGAGAGAAGCCTTCCACCTCTAATTTAGTGAACCAGTGAGTTTTGAGTTACCTATAGAAGCATGGGTAACTCAAAAGTAAAAATCCCACCTCCAACAGAGGAGACAACTCACAAATACTACATCCTCAGAGCTCTCTGCATAACTTGCAGGTATCTGGGCCTTGTGGAAATTCTCTCTCTCAGGCAATTATTTCCTGCTTTTGTAACCTTGAGCAGAAGCCTTGTAAATCATACACATCACTACCTGAGTTTTAAGAGCCTTCTTTTTGGGGGGTGGGGGTGGGGGAGAATGTTCCAGTTCAGACGAAGTAGCTACATACAGCAAATGGGGGTATGCAGAGTGTACCCCAGCAACATGACAATTCCTAGTATATTTTCTTGCTAAGGAGAAATCCTAAAGTATACTCGGAGAGTTAATTGCCTAGCCTTGGGACAAGCTTAGTGTTTTTCACGAGTACTCTCCTTCCTCATATCTAACCACTGCTGCCATTGCTTCTTAATGCTTGGGGAGGTTCCCATGAATCAAAGCACACTCAGGTCTAGCAGCCACCAAGCTCAAATGTTTTACATATTAGGGGACCAATAAACCCAGGATTCAGCATGGAGCCTCCAGTTACCCTGAATAGCCTCATTTGTAGGAACTCTTAGTCAAGTGGTTCCCACTCCAGAGATCTCTTTCCACAGCAGAGAATCTGGTGGGACCTGTCAGCCATGACCATGTCACTTTCTAAAAGTGCCTTCATTTTGGTTAAACAATGACAGTTTCTGAAATATAAAGATTTTGGTTCCCAGTGACTTGTTTTCTTGATTCTTGGCACCCCCCAGCCTACCCATCCAGGTAACAGTGCTTATTAGTCACCTGATGCTCTTTTACCCATCATGTGCCTTATTTCCTTCGTTACCCCTAGCAACAGCCAACAGTGGGCCTAAAAGGAACATTTTCACTTCTCTCTCCCCTTTTCTGCACTGTAGTTATCCCAGCTTGGAAGCAGATTTCAGCTTTCAGGAATTAGAGATCTGCCCTCCACAGGTCTGTTTCCAACAAAGCCTGTGCTATGGTAGAATCAGCCATCACCATGTGGATCCTAGGGACCAGACTCAGATCATCAGTCTTTGTGGCAAGTACCTTTACTTGCTGAGCCATCCTCCTGGGCATAGATGATTTTCTTAACATTTCTGGAATAGTTGGCTTTTCTGCCCAGGTGAGTGACAGAGCCATTTGGATTAACTCTGAAGAGAGGTGACAATGGCTTTTACAACAAGGCCCCTGCTAGATAGCAATGGTATACTCTTTGGAGCAGTACAGAATGTCACATCTCCTCCTAAGGCAGAATAAATCATTCAGATCCTTCATTCTTCTGACCAAAACAACACAGGTAAGTTACATAAGAATTAAATAAAAATAAATAATTCTATAAAAATAGCCGCTCTTGGGACTGGGGAGACAGTCTAGGGGTTAAAGCTTTCGCTATACAAACATGAGGTTCTGCGCTCAAATTCCCAGGACACAAGTACAAAGCTGGGCATGGCTGCATATAAACCCAGAGCTAGGGGTGGGGAGAGGGGACGGGCTTCCTGCCAGCCTAGCTTCAGGTTTAGTGAGAGACCCTGTCTCAAGGGAATAAGGTGGAACATGACAGAACAGGATGCCTGATGTTGTCTTCCTCTGGCCTGTACATGTGCACAGGGCACACACACTTGCACACAAACATGTTCACATAACACACACACACACACACACACACACACACACACACCTTTTTATTTTAATTACTTATTTATTTTATGTATATGAGTACACTGTTGCTGTCTTCAGACACACCAGAAGAGGGCATCAGATCCCATTACAGATGGTTGTGAGCCACCATGTGCTTGCTGGGAATTGAACTCGGGACCTCTGGAAAAACAATCAGTGCTCTTACACTCTGAGCCATCTCTCCAGTCCCACCCTCCCCACCCACACACACACAATTTTTTTTTTTTTTCTTTCTGAGACAGGGTTTCTCTGTGTAGCCCTGGCTGTCCTGGAACTCACTCCGTAGACCAGGCTGGCCTCAAACTCAGAAATCCACCTGCCTCTGCCTCCCAAGTGCTGGGATTAAAGGTGTGTGCCACCATTGCCCGGCACACAAGTTTTTAAAGTTAAAAAATAAAAATAGAGCTGAGAAGATAGTCTAGTTGGTAAAGCTTTTATTGCACAGGCATTAAGACCTGAACTGTGACCCTCAATGCATGGAAGAGCCTGAGGTGGCAACATGTGTCTATAACCCCAGTGGTCTTCCTGTGGCAAGATGGGAGGAGGAGACAGGAGAATCCCCAAACGTTCGCAGGCCAGCTAGCATCACATATGCAGCAACAGACAGCAAAGAAAGCCTGCCTCAAACGAGACTGACAAAGCGGTCCTTTGACCTCCACATGTATGCCATGGTACAAGCATGCACATATTCGCCGGGCAGTGGTGGCACCCGCCTTTAATCCCAGCACTTGGGAGGCAGAGGCAGGTGGATTTCTGAGTTTGAGGCCAGCCTGGTCTACAGAGTGAGTTCCAGGACAGCCAGGGCTACACAGAGAAAACCTGTCTCAAAAAAAAAAAAAAAAAAAAAAAAAGAATGCACATATTCATACAAACATAAAGATAAGGGGGGGGGGGAGATTTTTAAGAGCATACCAC
>CM052718.1:26003860-26019242 GCA_028551405.1 Uromys caudimaculatus | reverse complement strand
AGCTTAGCTCCATCTTCACTGCTGAGTTAGCTAACTCCACCCATCTATCTATTTGTCCATCTGGACACAGGTCTGCCCATTGCCTCTGGTGCCTCAACAGTTGTGGGTCTCACCTCGCCTCCTTATCCCTTACACTTCCTGCCTCTACCTCCACTATAGCCTCCCTGAATTCCACAGCAACCTTCTTAGCCCCGTTGCAGCCATTCTGTAACCTACCTACGGCTAGACAATAAACTGAAAGATGAGAGATGACAGGAAGATGGCCACAGTTCCAGATATCCCTACTGTGTGCCGTTTGAGGTATAATCAGAGTATTAACATTAGTAGTCAGAATAGGAATGAAAGAAGCTGTGCTTGCCTCAGTCACTAGCAGAGCCAATCAGGACCATTTGGCAAATACCAGTCAAAGAAGCCACTGTAGCTTGTGAGTTTCTTATTCAATAAATTCTGGTATTGTAAAAAGACACAAATGTGTTTATCTGTTTCTGACATTGTATATTCACAACAAACACCCACTTGTAGGGTCACTTGCTCCTGTTCTTGGCTGGTGCAAGACAAGAGTTCCAGTTTCACTGACAAAGACAGAGTCCAGGGACTTGATTCCTCTGGGCTCTCTGGAGCCTTCCTGCCTCCCAGGACAGAAAACAGCCATCTATTAATTAACCCTGGTGGTGGGGGTTGGTGGGGGTGGGGGGAGCAGGTGCTATCCCCAAGGCAGGAAATCCTGAGGAAGGAGACTCATTACCACTGCCCTTCCAAGGACCTTGTGGTTTGTAGAAGCCAGTGACGCAGGGACAAGCCAGTAACACTAACACAAGGACAATCCATTGTCATGGGGGAGGTCCTACACTACCCAGTTCTCTGTATCCAGGTTCCCATGTGAACGGCCACTGTCAGAAATTCTCCTGAACACAGACACATCTCAGTTTTACATCACTGAAGACAGCACCTCCTCAGGCTGATCCTAGACTGTGCACACCAAATATTCCTGCCCGCCAGACAAAGGGGGCATGTTTCCAGATGGCTCAGAGCCTGTGTGCAGACACTGGAGTTTCTTAGCAGAAGGCACTTCATTGCCTTCTTAGAGAAACTTGGACCATGTGAGTAAGCCCAGGTCATGGTATTAGCAGTCGAGTCCCACTGACAAGAGAAGAGTATAATTCTCCAGAGGGGAGCTACTCCAAAACAGAACCTCTTCCGAAAATGAAGGAGGATAGAGGTAGGGACAAGCCAGAGTATGCCTGAGAGCCAAAAGAACAAGAATGGTACCAACAGTCTACCCACAGCCAGCTCAACCCACCTTAGAGGATAGGTAAGAGACTTGTCACTGGGGACTATATGAAAGATGGCAGGAAGCATACAGATCACTAGCCTTCTAGGAAAAGCAAGCAAGGAGATGCCTACCTCCCAATACCAAATGCTGGTAAGGCAGAAAGCCCCATCCGGCTGATAGGAATGAATGAGAAATGGCACAGGCTCTCTGGAAAGCAGCTTGTCTGATTCTTGCAAAAGGCAACAAGCAGTTGGGGACCTAGCAACTGCATTCCTGGGCATGGTCCCAGGGAAATGAAACAGCACGGGGGAGGAAGGGGGTGCTTCACAACAACCTTGTAAACACGTCCTTCAGTGGACAAAGGATCCCAAAGCTGTGATGCACACAGAACGGAGGCAGCTGTTCAGGGGGCTGAATGAACCACCATTCAATACACAGCCACTCTTGTGAATCTAGACAGCGACGCCCGAATGATAATCGGCAAGCTCCGCCAAGTCGCACACTGGACGATTGCATTTATCTAGCATGTTGGCATTGAATCTAAAAGGATGAAGTGGAGACGACAGCTCAGTGGTTTGCTAGAGGTTTGATCCCGGTTTCTGCAGCACAGGAGGCGCTAACTTGTGTACTAGTCATGCAAAATGGCGCCCCCAGGGAGACTTAACCAAGCACACAACAGCTCTCGATTGGTTTATCATAACTGCATTCTCCAGGCGCTGTGGGCCACACCTATAATCCCAGGACTCGACCAAGGCGGGGGATTGCTAGTTCTAAGCCAGCCTGACAAAATATAATAGTGGAGAATATACCCAGAAAGTCGAAACAGCACAAGAAGTGACTAGATTTAAATATCTGTAAAGGCCAGTGTTAGGGGACAGAGCAGAGGAGGTCTGTGCTTGGCTTTGCCGGGGAGGGAGGGCGGGGTCGGATGATTCCAGGGGGCCATAGGCCATGCACTACTGGGTCCGCCATCCCGACGACTAAGAAATGACAAAGCCTGCAAAAGGCTTGGAGTCCTGAGAAGAAGAGGAGCACGCCGGGAGAAAGGCACCGCCCGCAGCGCAGAAGCTTGCAGAGGCACAGACGCCTCCAAAGCATCCTCACAAGCTAAGCTCGAGGCCGCAGCCGCAGCATTACAGAGAGCTAGGACAGTGTCTCCTAGAGCCGACCCGAAGGAGCGGGGAGAGGTAGGCGGGCCTACGGCCGCAGTACAAGATCACAGAGAGGCCTGGCGACCGCTCCTAGAGCGGCGCCAGAAGGGCGTGAACGAGCAGGCGGGACTACAGTGCACGCGGTGCTACCACCGAGAGCCCGGCGAGGGCCCTAGAGCGGCACTGGAGACGGTTTAGAGCGGTGGGCGGGGTTTGGGGCGCGCGGCAGCACCACCGAGAGGCTGGGGAAGGTAGAGCGGCACCAGAGGGGCGGGCGCCTTTAGGCGCGGGAGTGGCGGGCTCAAGTGGGCATTGTTAACGGTCGCCGGCCCTCCGGTCAGCCTGCCTATGGCCGCATCCCGCCGGCATCTGCGCTCGGCATCCATCAGGTACTTTCTGCGTGTGTGCTCGGTATCCCCGACCGGGCGAAGGCCTGCTTCTGAGTCGTTTCTCTGTGGACTACCTCGGCAGTGTTGCGGAGGTCCTGGAGGCGGGGAAGGTGGGCCGGACTACCTAGCGAAGCCCCTCGTTGCTGGATGCATTGAGCTCCTTATCCTGCCGGGTCCAGCAGCACCTTGATGGACCTGAGTCCTTAGGTCAGCTGAATTCAACTAAGTTGCCTGAATCACTCGCACCTACTCCTGTGCACAGGCCTGTGAAGGGAGGGAGCGATAAGATAGTCGCTGTGGTCTTCTCTGGTTTTAATGACTATTTCAGTTTTCAATGAGGATGAACCTTGGTAAGCAAACACAGATACCCGGGTCCCGCTTGTCATTCCTCTCACCAGAGTGATGGTGTTTGAATTGGTACTGAGTGATGCTGTATACAGGGACTCTCAGGTGTCTCCTGAGCTGTCCCACAAGCGACAAACACTTTCAGATGCTAACATAGTGCAAGCAGATGCCTAGCTGATAGTTGCGGGGATCTTGGACTCTGAATCTAGATCAGAATTTTATCTGCTGGGTTAGATATGTGGGTATTTGTCTAATGCTTAGAACAAAATACAGTGTGTTCCCAAAGTGACAGTTTTGGTTTTGGAAAAGTGTTGGAGCTCTAGATGAAACTGCCAGCAGAGCCCACCCCTTTGGGCCTCCAGGGATAAAGGGAGGGGATGGTGCAGGTTTAGAGATAAAGAGGGGTCACATAGAGAGAGGCTCATCAGTACAAGGGGCAGCCTTTGGGGATGTGATGGGGTTTGCTGGCTGCTGTGGATTATCAGGACAGCTCTTGAGTTTTCCAGGCTCAGAACCAAGCTGTGTATGATAGAGTTACTTCCTGCTCCAGGGTGTTTGCACAGTACTGATGTGGGCAGGTAGAGAGGATAAGGAAGAACAGGGAAGGTTCTATTTGGGGAGGTGGAAAATGGCCATTGGTCCATGAGAGATATGGCTCTCTCTGGGATGAGTGAAAACCTCGTCTTCAGGCCAAGGAGTGTCAGTGGCTGAGTGAGAGAGTCACTCAAAGAGATGAGTATGCTGTGGACAACAGTCTCTGAGCTCAGCTTCTAGGCCTGTGGCTAGAGCTCTGGGGAGTCCACTTAGTCTGAGCAGCTTATCATGTGAGTAGCTGGGGAGACAGTGGAGAGAAGGACTGCAGAGCTAAGACCTGCCCCTGACTCGTTGTTCATGCTTTTGCCTCCAGAAGCAAGAAGACCATGGTTCTGTCTGCTTGATGTAGCTTCATAAGCAGGATGTGGTGAGCTGTCCCTGACAGTGAAGTCCCAGAGAAGGAGCCAGGCAGCCACTGGCTGGGAACCCTCAGCCTTCCCTGGCTTCCAGGGGGGTTCCTGATCCTAAGAGCAGCAATGGAAAAGCCTGCAACTAGGAAAAAGAAGAGCCAGGCCCCAAAAGAGGAGGCAGGTGTGCAAAAGACCACTGTCAAAGGAGAGAAAACATCAAAGGGGAAAAAGCCAACCAAGAAGCCAAGAAAGCCCCGAAAACCCCGAAAAGAGCCTGTCCTGAGTCCCGAAGACGAAGCACATATCTTTGATGCCTTCGATGCCTCATTTAAAGATGACTTTGAGGGTGTCCCCGTGTTTGTTCCTTTTCAGAGGAAGAAGCCCTATGAGTGTGGTGAATGCGGACGGATCTTTAAACACAAGACAGATCACATTCGCCACCAGAGAGTTCACACTGGAGAGAAGCCCTTTAAGTGTGACCAGTGTGGGAAGACCTTCAGGCATAGCTCAGATGTCACCAAACATCAAAGAATTCACACCGGTGAGAAGCCCTTTAAATGTGGGGAGTGTGGGAAAGCCTTCAACTGTGGCTCCAACCTTCTGAAACACCAGAAAACACACACTGGAGAGAAGCCTTATGGCTGTGAAGAGTGTGGAAAATCCTTCGCCTACAGCTCCTGCCTCATCCGGCATCGGAAGCGTCATCCAAGAAAGAAGCACTGAGCAGGGCAGTCTACAACTATGGATCCTTGTCAAACACCTGATGATGGTCCAGAGCTCTTATGTAGTGTGCTCATCTGGCCATCCATGTGTCATTGAAAGGAAAATCTACATGAGAGCCCACAGAGGCTTTCTACCCTGCGAGTGTACACTTAGTGCTAACACGGTGCTCCCCGGAGCTTCCTGAGGCTTCAGCCATTTTCCAGACTACTTTATGTTACTCAGGGCCATCTTTGGAACAGCTTTGGGTCACTGAGAACTTTAGAGCTAAAGAGACACTCCTGTTGGCCAGGGCCACTGCCTTCCTTTGCTGCCTCGTCTGCACCAACCACTGTACTTTTGTCTCCTCTTTTGAAGGCTTCTGGCTCTGCATGCCCAGCCCCATGCAGTCAGCTAGGGGCAAGGAACCCTGAGGTGGATGACAGGCAGCACTCTGACCAGCTCTGAGGACAGCACCAAGTCCTGCTCATCTCTGTGCAGCTGACTTCAGTGGTCCTAAAGTTTCTCTCTTCTGGCTGAAACAACAGTCTTTGAGCTCAACCCCTGGGCCTAGAACTGGGCTCCACTGTGTTCCCTTGTCCCAGCCAAATCCTAGACAAGTAGCCTGGATCCATCCAGAGTCGCAGCAGACCCTTGCACCCTAGCATAGTGGCAGATTTCTTAGACTAGGTCTTGTAGCTCCAGGGTGCCACTAACAGCTTCTATCCACTGTACCTTGAAAGACAACTGGGGCCCCGCCCCACAGCAGCCTGCCATTCCACTTCCTGCTGGTCAGCAGGGCAAGACCACATGACTGTCTACTGTCTATCCGAAGTGCTCTATGAGGTCTGTGTTCTAAAGACAGCAAGTGACTACTGCTGACCAGAAGGGTAAGTTGGGGGAAAGTTGGCAGAGATTTGGACATAAAGTAATGAATAATGGCTTTAGTCTTTGGGGCCTCTGCCCTGAAGAAAGTGTCCTCAGCCAGAAGTGGAGAAGGGCTTGTCAACAGGTACAAAACCATGAGAGGGCACTGCCCAAATGATGCAGGCAGTTATGTTCCCCAGTAGGAATGTTTGACCAGGTGCGGTAGTTAATCTGCGTGGTCAACCTGGCTGGATATAAAATCACCTAGGAAACACCTCAGGTGTGTCTGTGAGGGTGTTCCCAGGGAGATTTAGCTGAAGAGGGAAGACCTACCTGAATGTTGGTAGCACTATCACACAGGCTTGAGTCCTAGACTAAATTAAAGGAGAAAGCTGGGCCATTGAGGCGACTCAGCAGGGAAGGGCACTTGTTTCTCACAGAAGCCTGACAATTTGAGTTCAGTCCTGGACCCATGCAAAAAATGGCAATGGAGATCTAACTCTTCAGAATTGTCCTCTGGCCTACCCTCTCCCCCCATGCAGACAGCAGCACTAGAGACATACATAGAGGTTTAAAAAGAAAAACTTGAGCATTCACCTGTCTGCTTCCCAATTACAATAATGTGACCAACCATGTCACACTCCCCACCACGGTAGTCTGTATCCCTTCAAACTAGGAGCCAAGGAAACCCTTAAAGATGCTTTTTCAGACATTTGCCACAATGATAACTATATAATGAGGTTAGCCACCCTCTTTCTAGAAGCTGAAACAACACTGTGACTGTGTGTCTCTGGTGCCTCCTGTGGCACTGTCAGGAAGTGCAAGCCGAGGCTGCTGTTGGACTGGGCTGCTTGTAGTGCCCCTGCTTATGGGGCAGAACCTTCCAGGTAGAGGGTCCCCACCCTGCACTCTGCTTCTGCAAGCATCCCCAGGAGTATTTTACCAGTCTTGATCCCCATGAGAGAGGAAGGCGTAATCTAGTATGAAAATCTAGTAAAGTGAAATTGTAAGAAAATGGGTATCAGCTGGTGTAGGAGCTAAATGGCATACTTGGGCAGCATGGTCCTGGAGTAGAGGGTTTGCCCACACACTCCAGGGACATTGGAGACCTGAAGCGCTACCAGGTGGTAAGGCAGCGACCTGGTCCCAGTCCGCAGCCCTGTCCTTCAGGATGAGTGCTAAGGTTTTAGGTTACAGAACTGCAGTTCCCTCAGTATTGAGGGGAAACTAAAGAGAGTGTGTGTTCATACACACCAAGAGGCCCCAAAGGCAGGGTGTGTATGTTCGTATATACCCAGAGGGCCACTCAGCAGGGTGGCCCAATGTCATTGCACATGAATTTTATTCTTGTCTTTGCAGCCACTCACCTGTTCAGCCCTTACAGATGGCACAGAATGAATGGGTGTGGCCATGTGCTAACCAAACTTGGCAGAAAGAGGTGCTGCCATGACTTGTTTACCAACCCATTTGTTTTATTGTTTATTTGTTGAGATAGGGTCTCACTCTAGCCCAGGTTGTCTTGGATCTCACTGTGTAGCCTGAACTGGCTTCAGTCACAGTCCTGCCTAAGCCTGTGGAATGCTGGAATTATAGGCATGAACCAACAAACATGGCTAAAATAGATGCAAAGTGTTCCCTTGGTCTGATTTTTACCTTGCTTATTTAAGACAGGGTCTTGATATGTAGCTCAGGCTGCTGAGAACTAACTATATAGCCTAGACCGGCCTTGAACTCACGATGATCCTCTGCTTCAGCTTCTAGAGTGCTGGGATTTATCGGCATGCACCACCACACATGATTTCTGATCCCTATTCTTAATGAGGAATATAAGAGAGTTTGGGCCACAGAGAGCTTGCAGACTTGGTGTCTCGAGCCCTCTGTAGGCTTAGCCCTTCAGAGCTAGAGTAGATGTTGGTCAGAAAGCTGGCTTAAGGACATCTGGACCCCTGGGTGCAGGAACTGGACTGGAGCAGTTTGATGTTCCAGGAGAGTGACAATGTGAACACAGACTTTACAACAACCAAGATTAGTCAAACATAACCCAAGGCTGCCTGCATCGTCTGATTTGATTCGATTTGTGCAGTGCTCTGATAACTCTTGTCATTCGCAGGGAGAAGTGTCACTTTGTGTGGATGCATAAAGAGCCCTTAAAGAGAAACAGAGCTGGTCCCAGCTCAGCCACTTCCTAACTGAGCCATGTCGACCCTTTCTGGATTAAATTACAAATAATCTATTCTTTGATGCCTTTTCCACATTTTAGGATGTATAGGACAGGCTCAGACAGTGTCATTCAGTCAGATACTAGCCCCAGGTTAGCCCTGAGAGACACTGTGGCAGTGCCTAGGTGGCAGGGTTGAGTTATCCTCCCTCTTCCCCCTTCCCACACACACAAACAGATTCATTCATGGTCGCTGTTTGGCTTTTGTGGTCTTGGGGATGGGACCAGGGTTTTGTGAGTGCGGGGCTGGTGCTCTGTCACTCAGCTATACTCCAGCCCAGAGTTCTTTGAAAAGAAGAATCAAGTTACTTGTATTTTGTTTTGTTTTGTTTTGTTTTGTTTTGTTTTGTTTTGTTTTGGAGTAGACTAGGCTGGCCTCCACTCACCAAGACCTACCTGCCTCTGCTTCCTAGGCTCTAGGATTAAAAGCCTACAGTATCACACATAGCCAGAGAACCATGTTTAAAGCCAGTGTCTTGATCCATGAGGAGAAAGGGGGTGGTGAGAGCATGAGTCTGTCATCTGCAGCCTCTTCCTTGCCTGGATCTGGCAGTGTTGGGTGTACTGCTGAACCTTGTGTCTCAATGTCCTGCCATCCAGTGGGGATGATGGTGCCCAACTCTGAAGAACCAGCTAGAATTCAGTGACTTGGTGTGTGAAAGTTGAGGTGTGGTCAGGAGTGATGACACACGTCTTGAATCTCAGCACTCTGGAGGCAGAGGCAAGCAGATCTCTGAGTACAAGGCCAGCCTGGTCTACATAGTCAGTTCCAGGATAGTCAGGACTATGTAGTGAGACCCCTGTCTCAAAAAAAGAAAGAAAGTCCAGGTATTGTGCACTGGCTTGTGCCTGTGGTTTTAGTGATGCAAAGTTCTTGTGTGTTGGCATGCTTTTACATTGTTTTGTGATTATCTTTATTCTCATGTGTTTGTTTATTTTACCACATACATGCAATGTTCTCAGAGGCCAGAAGATGCTGTTGGATCCTCTGGAAGTGGAGTTATAGTTAGTTGTTAGTCACCTTGGAGGTGCTAGGAACCAAATCCTGGTCCTCTGGAAGAGCAGCCAGTACTTTTAACTGCTGGGCCATCTCTCCAGCCCCTTGTTGGCATTCTTAATGAGAGTAGATACTCATTCACACACATGGAAGGCCAGCCTGCAAGCTAGCAGCCCTGGATGCTCCCTACCCAAGGGGGACAACTGAATTCAACAAAATCAGCATGGAAAACAATGGAAAAAAATTTTTTTTCAAATGCAATTCCTGATGATGGGAAATGTCATTCAACCAGCCCAGCAGGAGGAGGAGCGTGTCAGACTGCTGCTTGTGTTGTCCTCTAAGTGCATGTGTGTGTGTCACTGGGTCTTGGCCCACAGCTGGAGCCCCGCATCCCTTTGTGCCCTTCGCTTTTCTTTGGGTAGCCAACAGAACCAGTTTGCACTTAACCCACCTTTCCCTTCAGTGCACTATCTCCTAGCGAGTAAGAAACTGCCTCTTGTCATTTACACAGACTGTTCTTTGTATTTTTTCTAGGCTGCTAGAGCAGATCTCTCCAGTAAGAAACTCAGAGAACTCAAGAGAGTCAGTGTCTACCTCTACCACAGAGCACGGCAGAGACCCACCGGGTCATGCTCCAGGGAGGCTGTCATCACAGAATCCACTGGCAACAGGAAAGCTATAGGTGGGTGAGCTCAGGGAGGCCTTTTGGACACCCGTGGTGACTACAGGTCAGTTTCGCTTGTTCCCACCCTGAAGTTCAAGATCACAGCATTCATGAGCAACCATTAGTTCTGGCTCACTGAAGCCTACTAAAGAGTTCCCAGCAGCAGCTCTCTACTTCAGTGAAAGACATTGTGAACAGCCACCTGGGTACAAACGAAATGTTCAGAACCTTCTAGATGTCTTAAGATGTGTCCTGGGGCAACTAAGAACACTCCAGCAAAGTACTGGGATTCTAATTACAGAAACATATTCAAGTGCAGCCAGAGATGTCTTAGAAGTCCAAGGCAGTCTATTTATTAGCACCTCAGCTGCCATGTCCAGTGGGCCTTGTCCTGCAGGAAGAGTTCTGACCAGCACAGCTGCTGCTGAGCCTCACTTAGAACAGAGAGCACTGCCAGGGCCTGACAACAAGCAAGTGAATGAGAGCTCTGGGCTGTACTAATATCCATTCCTTCAGCCTCCTCCCAGCCAAGAGAGAAGGCAGAAGCCACCTCAAGGAGAGTCAGAAGTAGCTCTAGGCTGGGTCCAGGACTCTTCTATTTGAGGAGACCAGTGGGTTAGACTTGACCAGCTGCCTCCTTCTGTTTCTGGAAGTCCGTAGCTCCAGAGCACGTGTGGGCGCCTTTCCTCCTGACCTTGGACCTATCATCAAGACAATGATTTCCTGTGCCAATGAGCTGGGACATCAAGATGCCCTGAAAAGGAAGGCAGAACTGGGTACCTAGGCAGAAAGGCTGTATACCCTGACTCAAGGGACAGATGCTCTGTGGCTTCTAGGGAAGACTCAGGGGAATGGGGTCACCTCTGGTGTGGACCCCAGGTACAGTGCAGACAAGGAGACTAGCCTATGTGCCACATTTACCTTTAGGCCAAGCGATGGTGCCCACCTTCAGCCTACCCTTTCCAGTGCCTAGTGCCTGTGGAGTTGGGTGTCTGCTTTCTCCTGGTTCCTTCTCAAGGAAGACAAGTGGATTGACCTCCTGACTCAAATCCTGTAGGACTAATGCTTTCATGTGGCAGCTCCCAGACAACACCTAGGTGAAGCTGTTTCCCTGCATCTGGGCCTGCAGTCATTTGGCTTTGGACCTGCAGAGGGTTCCTGGCACCTGCATACTGGTAGCACTCAGCTGGCCTGTCCACATCTCACCTTGGCCACATCATGATCTGGTGGAACCTCTTCTTGTATCTGGCTGGTGCACACACCTGTGTGTCCTAATGCCCCATCTGTACACTGCAGTGAGTGGTGCATTCCTCTTAAACAGCCGGAGCCATGGCCTGTTGTGTTGTAGCGGACGCTGTCCCCAGTCTGGTGTTTCTGTTTGGCATTTGTTAATGCTTATGTCCTTGTAATACCCTTGGTGCTGTGTCAGTGTTGTGCACGTTGAACTAGACATTCTGCTTTGTTGTGCACTTGGTGGCTTCCTTCATATATGACTCCTCTGCTCCATGGACAGCGGCACTGATGCTCCATGTTGCCTTCCAGTTGCTGCCATGGTTCTGTGAGCAGATGCTGTTGGTGCTGCTCCTGGACATCTATTTTCTCATAAAAGTCAGTGTGTTTCCAACTTGCTTACTGTGCTCTGTTGGGTTCCCTACAGTGTGGACAAATGTCCTCAAAGAAGCCACCAGCTTTCTCTACTGGAGACAGCTGCAAGACCAGGGTCCCAGCTGGTCACTGCTTCTTGGGAATGTCTAGGATACTTCCAGTGACCAAGCTCATGAGAGTATAACATGTAATTCAGAAAGTCACCACTGCTGTACCATGGGTGAGAGTGGAGGTTGTACAAAAGCAAGACCTTGTCCTGCCTTTCTGACCCCAGATAATGGGGTGCCAGGTTACAGTTTAGTTAGTTGTTCAGTACCTGTAGTGGGGACCCTGGGGGAAACCTGGGAAGTGTCCATTCATTCTTCATGGAGGGCAGTTGTTCTCAACAAGGGGTGGATCCTGCAAGGGACACTTAACAGTGCCTGGGGACAGTTTTGTTTGGAGGATCTGGTGAGAAGAGGCAAGGATTTAGCTAAGCCTCACAATACACAGGTCAACCCCAGCCTGGCAACAGGAGCGCTGGTGTCATGTTACTCAGGAAGCCAGGGACTGAGTTAGACTTGCAGGCAGCAAAAGCACTAGTGCAACTTCACTCTTTCCAGACCCATTCTCCCACAGCCTTGAGGTTAACCTTAAAGTAAAGTAAAAGGGTCACTGGAGCTTGAAAGTCCTAGAGTAGCCCGGATAAAAATAGTGAGCTCCCCATCTCAAAAATGGGAGCTGGAGGTGTAACCGAGTGACAAAACACACACTTAGCACACTTGAGACCCTTTGATCCAGGTGCCATCCATAACATTGTCAAAAAAGGGCGTCTGGAGAAATGGCTCAGTGATTAAAAACACCAGTTGCTCTTCCAGAGGACACATGTTTGAGCCTCAGCACCCACGTGGCAGCTCACAACCATCTGTAACTCCAGTTCCAGGGGATCTGTCTCCTTTTCCTGCTCTCCACAAGCCCAGACATGTAAGTAGTACCTAGACATATGAATAGGCAAAAAGTAAAAAGTAGATCCCTCCCATTGAGAACTGTCAGTGTATCCAGGACACGTTCTGGAGAGTGACGGTGGCTAGGGCTGTTCTCTGTCCCTTGCTTGTCCTGCTCCATTCTCCCCTTGCTCACCACATCTCACCCTGCCTGCTCTGGCCCAAATTACTGCTAGTACTTCCCACACCTCAAGACCTTTGCACACACTGTTTCTTGTGACTCTTACCCCCCCCCCCCGTCACCCCTCCCTCCTTTGATGGCACCTCCTTAGGTTGTCTTGGATATCAAGCCTCCACTCTCCAGGCTACCACCAGAGAAGACTACTGGGCATGTGTAGAGGCCGAT
Organism: Uromys caudimaculatus; assembly: GCA_028551405.1. NCBI lineage: Eukaryota > Metazoa > Chordata > Mammalia > Rodentia > Muridae > Uromys > Uromys caudimaculatus. The sequence goes on along the minus strand of CM052718.1, from coordinate 26,006,761 downwards.
AGAAAGTCTTTATTAACCAGCCAGCAACTATACTGTGTGTTTAGGATCCCAGTGTAGCCTCAAGCCTTTCTCAGGGTGAGCTGTTAAGCACAGAAACCATATCTTGGATTGACATACCTCAGTTAACAAGAACAGTTAGCCAGAAGCAGAACTACCGAAGCCAAAAAGCAAGGTTAGTACGTGTAGAGACTTTCCCAGAACTATGGACTTTGCTGTACTAGGTCTTTGGGTTTTTGTTGTTTGTTTGTTTGGGGTTTTTTTTGGGGTGGGGGTGGGTTGTTTGGTTTAGTTTGTTTGTTCAGTGGTGATGTCTTTGTGCTGAGTTTGATGACCTGAATGGTACTTTCATTATGAAGTCAGTATAGATAGTGCTAAGGACCATTAATTTTACCAAATTGTTACATAATTGGCCATATAGTTTAAAATGCAGGGCCCCACCATTAATACAATTAGAATAAGTAAGGCCCAGACAGTGTTGTTAGTGTGAGGGCTGAGGAAACTCCTTTTTAGGCTAGGTATCCATCTTGGTACTCAATAGCCATTTGTCTCTAACTCCAGTCCCTGGAATATAAGTTCCCAGTAACCCTGACTCAGTCACTCCCACTCAGAAATGTACACCATGACCATCTACTTGTTAGGACTTTTTTGGCTTCTGTAACCTGCTTATGCAGACATTCAAGGCCTATGTTGAGGTCGCTCCTGACTACCTAACCTTGGCAGAGCAGCACAGCTCCTAGCTTGCGTGTGCAGACACTCAATGTGGGTTTTGCCATCACAAATATTTCCCTCACCCCTTTACACAGCAGTCTCTAGTTTGGCTCAGAGACTGGTATCCTGCTATCAGTTTCAATAAATTTATAACTAATTATAACCCAAATTAAGGCTGTAGTCTTTTCCTGGGGTGTCTTGAGCTTCCTAGCCCTTAGGGGCTCATCCAGGATCCCTGGGGGATCCTGGACTCAAGGTCAGGAATCTTGGGATAGTCTCTAAGTGAAGTCAAGTCCAAGGTGAACTTGGACACCCAGGGGAACCCCAGACTGTGATCACCACAAATTTGTAAATGCCCAGCACTCGTGAAACAGAGGCAAGTGGCTCTCTGAATTCCAGGCCAGCCTGGTCTATAGAGGAAGTTCCAAGATAGCCAGGGCTACACAGAAAAGCCCTCTCCCAGGGCGGGGAGAAAGTAAAATATACAGCCAATGCACATTTGAAACCCAGACCAGATCTAGGGAGACATAGGGGAGATTGGATGAGATCATAGACTGTTTCCAGGGACAAAACAGGAGACCTCCTCCTGTCCCCCTGGTTCTGGTGTATGGGTGAAGGTGGCCACCACATAGGTCTGTCTGTCTGTCTCCTCTGACTGTGTGGACATTCTGTCTTTTTAAGTTGTTTGCTTTCGTCTGATGGATTTGCTTACTAATGTGCTTATAAGTTTTGTTTCAGACATGGGAGCCAGACCACCACCACCACCACTTGCTTACTCTGTCTCTGTCCCTCTCATTGGTTCAATGAGCCTGCTGTTTAAGTCTCATGGGTTTCTCACAGATGGTTGTCTCTGAGCTTTCTTTTTTTCTCTGCTTGCTCTCATCACTAGATTCAGTTTTGTGGGGATTCAGGTGTCTTTGGGATATAGATAACATTGAAATACTGCTGCCCTGCTGTATTAAAAACATGGCTCTGGGGCTGTGTTATGCCCCGCTTGCCTGACCCAAGCATGCTTGTTTAAAAGTTTTCCCCAGAATCTCCGTCTTGGGTCAGACAGGCCTCCTGCCTCGGTCAGCCAAAGGAAAAACCAAACAGCCCAGGAAAAGACACCAGGTGCTTTAAAACAGCTAAGAAGTAGACTGTCTAATAGGAGCTACAGCTGCTCACCTCCTCTTCTTTCCTTGGTTTTACTTAGCTCTCTCAGACTTTTGTTAAAATACAATCTTATCTCAAGACTTGTAAGACTATTATATAGACTTTCTGTGCCTTAAAATGTGTAAGTTTATTGGATATGGTTAAAAATCTGTAAACACAAAAGCAACCTGATGCCAACACTTTGTGAGTTCCCACAGGTGTCTTGTTTCTATAGTTCTCTGTTTAATGGCCTCTAGGTTACAGATACTTACATTACTCTGCAACTTGATGACCGTATAAGGAAAAAAATACTTATAAGGCTTTTCAGATTGACTGCCCCCAACTGCAGACACACAAACTGGTTATAAAGTAAATGAAACCCTGTGTTTAAAATCTCTCACCTTTAATCCCAGCACTTGGGAGGCAGAGGCAGGTGGATTTCTGAGTTCGAGGCCAGCTTGGTCTACAGAGTGAGTTCCAGGACAGCCAGGGCTACACAGAGAGACACTGTTTTGGAAAAACAAAAAATAATTAAAAATAAAATATCTCACTAGTAACTCCAGATATGCCTGCTTAAAATAATCAGAGCTGGGCTTGTGAAAAGTTAATATTCCTTCAAAAAAGAGGAGATAGACAAGGTCATTAGACCTTCACGCCAGTATCCAGTCACTCTTCCCAGCTGGTTGTATGCAATTAGGACCTAACTATATGAGGCCTCAAGGTTTTCTGGAAAAACTAGGGTGTGCAGGCTAAGACTTGTATACTGGGTAAAGGCTGCACCCTGTTGCCTAACATCCCTTAGGAAAAATTTCTTACAACAAATGGTATTTTATTTGTTATTATGTCTCCCTTTAATCAAAAATGATTTATATAAAAATTAAAATGGTCAGATGTAATTACAGATATCTAGCTCTGATTTCTTCCCCCGTTTTTTGGTTCTTGCTAGGAAAAAACAAATGTTCCCCCCACTCAAGGTCATGGATATTCAAAGTTCTTGATAAAATGTAAACCTTGTTTCTCTCAAGATATGTAAGACTATTGTGGGGGGGAGCGTGACAC
>CM052718.1:25952749-26003360 GCA_028551405.1 Uromys caudimaculatus | reverse complement strand
GTTGGGGGTGCTGTAAAATTCTAAGCAAAAAATTCTGTAATGATCAAGATTTACAAATTCCTAGGATTATAAAAGTCTACTCAGGTTAACAGAAACTGACTTTAATAAGTATGCCTAACCGCTTATGTCTTTCTTTTTTCTTTTTTACTCTGTAGCCCTGGCTGTCCTGGAACTCACTCTGTAGACCAGGCTGGCCTCGAACTCAGAAATCCGCCTGTCTCTGCCTCCCTAGTGCTGGGATTAAAGGCGTGCGCCACCACTGCCCGGCCACTTATGTCTTTCTTAACTGTGTTCAGCACTGATTTTAACATGTTTGGTAACTAAGATATATTTGATAATAAGGTTTATTAACTCCTCAGGACTACTCCGGCTAGCAGAAACTGACATAAAGATGTAGTTCTAGCCTCTTTTTGTCTTTGCTGACTTTGTTAAACATTAGCTATTTGGATGAATTGAGTCATAATAAAAACTTTGATATAAAAAGATTTTTAAAAAAAAAGTAAGGCTCCCAATCTCTCTGTGGACTGTATATATGGTTTAAAGTTTTATTTTACTGCTAGAGGATTTTCAATTAAATCTTCAATTCATATTTTTAAGGATAAAATTAACCAGAGATAAAAATGTAAAATCCTAGTCTTGTAAAAGCTGCTGAATTGTAAACCATTAAAGATAATTAAGACATGCAAGTTAATGGTCAGCCACCTTCTAAATGATCAAATTCTTTAATGTGGTCAGAACTATGTTTATAGTCATGCTAAGTACATTCATTTACAGAGTGACAAGTTTTAGCCTTCTGTATATGATCTCAAGGAACTAAAACCAGTAATGGTGAGAGAGTTCTGCCAACTGCTGGTCTCTCAGCTGAGAAAAGTGTGAGGGGTCTTCTAAATACAATCACATGGGCATTGCAGGAGATTTGGCCACACTGTGAATGCCAATATTGTGTTAGTTACTGAAAAAACAAACAAACCTGTTTGTAGTTGTGGTGTAGCTCAGCCCTTAGCACACACCTTTAATCCTTCTGGCTGGGATACAGACATGCCTTTAGTACTAGTACACACCTTTAGCCCCAAACAGTGAAAGTAAAGCTAGTTTGTAGAAGGAAGCACCCATGTTTGAAGGTGATGTCTAATTGAGTGGCAGACAAAGTGACTGCCACTTTGTGTCAGAGAAAGATTTGAAGAACTCTCAGAGGAAAGGGAACTGACCTAATGGACAGTGTAAAGAGAGGAGACGGTTCTACAGCCACAGTTTTACAGAGACAGGTTGCAAAGAGAATAAGCCAGACACAGGTGAAGACAGGACAAGCCAGAGAATGAGGAGCGAGAAAATTAGACACATTACCAGGGTTAGTATGAGGCCAAGCAGAACAATTCAGACAGGGGTTTGGGGGTTGGGGCAGGTTGAATCAGTCAGCTTGGAGAGGAGTTTGAGTCAAAACAGCTGAGTTGAACCAGCCAGCCAGCGATCAGAAAGCAAAAAAGGGTAAGCTTATTCAGTAGTAAATCTCAGACTGAAAACATTCTAGCTCTAGATAAGATTGTACAAAGGCTAGAAATTTCCAGGACTAGGCCTAGGATGAAACCAGGTACTTGGGAGCTGCAGTAGCTACTTTAACTGAAGTGATTTTGGCCCACATACCTGGTTTCATCTTTCAGTGACAATCATGGATGAGCACCTGTGGGTCATCAGGCAAGAAGGTAGCAGGACTGGTGGCAGTGGGTTTCTCAAACCAGACTTGGTGGTTCAAGGGTAGGGCCTAGTACTGGGTCACACAGCCAGTGTTTTGGTGTTCCTCAGAGGGCACTCAACAACGTGGAATGCTATAAGGTCCTAACCCAGAGTTAACTTGTTTGTTTGATTAGACAAGAGAAGCTGCCACAGCTCTTAGACAGGTGGACAATCCTGTGGTTACAGGGTCCAATCCTTTGGACAGGTATGTCACAGGGCACTTCCATGGCCCCAAGTTTAGGGTTTAAAAAACCCCTTTGTAATGTTTGTCACAGTTGGGGTGGGCTTTGAGGTCATATATGCTCAAGCTATGCCCAGTGGGATAGAGAGTCTCTTGCTATAGATCAAGATGTAGGACTCTCAGCTCCTCCAGCACTGCCATGCTTCCTACCATGGTGATAATGGACTGAACCTCTGAACCTGTAAGCCAGCCCCAATTAAATGTTTTTCCTTTATAAGAGTTGCTTTGGTCATGGTGTCTCTTCACAGCAGTAAAACCCTAAGGCACAGATAAAAAGGTTTTGAACATCTGGAAGTGCTGGGGCTGGAGCCAGAGCTGCTATTAAAGTCTCAGAAACCTGTGTTTGGTCTCAGTCACGAGTAGGGGTTCAGTGTCCCCCTACTCTTATGCTGGTGTATACAGGCCTTACTATTTCCACAAACTCTGGTATCCAGAGGAAACAATATCCAGCCACACCTAGGAGCTCAAGAAACTACATCTTAGTCTTTGGAGTTGGGATCTGAAGGGTTGTAGCCAGCCAGCGGCTTTACAGTCAAGCAGGGTTCACCTGAAAGGAGGGCTGGAAATGAAAGGGCAGGGGACGAGAGAAGATGAAGCTAAGACAGGATTCTGATCAAGGCTCAAAGTTTACTACTTAGCACAAAGTTTACTATTTAGCAGAGTGTATATAAAGAGAAACCCCACAAAACCCATCCCCAGAACAGTAATGCAGGGTAGAAACAGCACAGCAGCCAATCCAACAAGTTTCCATTTCTTGGCAGCTCGTTATTTCCAGTACATCAAAGCTCGAAGCCGCAGCCAAGGCAGGTGTCTCTGTTCAGGCCAATAAAGCCTATCGTTCAAGGTCTGTTTAGCCTGCCTGGCAAATGTTCAAGGTAGGCTTGGCCTATACACGCTGGGGAGGCCACAAAGGATGGCAGCAATCCTCCTCTGAGACAGGCTCCTTTTGCCTCCCCACAGCTGGTAGTCAAGATATGTAGCCTCTGATGTACAAAGTTGGACTTTCTTAGCTGACTTTCTGTAGCCCAAGGTCTGTAATACTTGCGGCAGTCCCTCAGTGGCACCTTTATAATTTATTTTAGTTTTAGAGGCTAGGAGCAGGTCATTTACATATTGTAAGAGTGTGATCCCAAAAAGACTCTGACACAAGGGCAGGTAGGAGGTCAGCGTGTGGTCTCTCATCAAACAGAATTGGAGAATGTTTAAATCCTTCAGGCATCCTGGTCCAGGTAAGTTGCCTGCTGTAACCTCCCTGTGGCCCTGTCCATGTAAAAGCATAGATGGGTTATCTCACCTCCATCCATGGGAGACTGAAGAACGCAGCTTTCAGGTGCAAGGCAGAGCACACCTGTTTCTCTGGAAGAATCAGACTCATGAGAATCAGAGGTCCCAGGTTTCTTCACAGGCAGGAGAGGTATGTTCTAGGGTGACCAGCAGGCCGTCTCTCTAAACCAGGCAGTGTGAACTGCAGTGTCTCTTTGTGTTCCCGGGCTCATTGGGTATTGTTTAATCTGGATGCGGGTGGCTGAACTGGTTCATTGAACAATTATAGGAACTTGGTGTTGGGCCAGTCCTAGCGGGTTGGTTTCTGCCTATACCCCTGGAAATCTTTGTTGTCCATGTGAGATAGTACAACTGTATATTTTGACCGGAGGTAGGACTTTCAGCTAGAAATTTTTCTTCTGACAGGGCAGGACACCAAAGTTTTGCAGGGTATGTGTAAGTCCAACTGCATCTCATCATCAGAGGTGAGGGTGGCTTTCAGTTAATGCAAAAGGGCTTGTCTCTCAATTGGTTCTCTGTTGTTAAACACCTTTTGAGTTACCTCCAGCAACTGGAATCTATTTGTACCTTTAAAATTTTTATCTTTTCTATTAATAAGTTTTTTAGCAGCTGTCTTTACACCTTCTTAAAAAAAAAAAAAAACTAGCGAAAATTATTCAAAATCTCTGTTTTAGTTAGGGTTTCCATTGCTATGAAGAGACACCATGACCATGGCAACTCTTATAAAGGAAAACATTTCATTGGGGCTGGCTTATAGTTTGAGAGGTTCAGTCCATTATCATCATGGCAGGAAGCATGGCAGCCTACCCCCTAGCAACACACCCCAACAAAGTCACACCTATTCCATCAAGGCCACACCTCCTGAAAGTGCCACTCTCTATGGGCCTGTGGGAGCCAGTTTTATTCAAACCACCCCAGTTTCCTTGATGAGTGTTGGACAGAAGGGAAAATTCATTCTGTTGGGGCCTGCATTGTCCCGTGGTGGGTCTCCTGCCCAGCGTGGGGTGGTTTTTCTCCTTTTTTTTTTTCCCCAGAGAATGGAGAGACTTGGTTGAAAAGGAGACATAAATCATGGAAGAAAGGAGCAGAGCTTCCTCTTTGCTCCTTCCTTTGTCCTGCTGGAAGTGAAGCAGGCTGGGGAGCAGAGGGAATGTACATCAGGCAACAATCCCTCCATCCCCACCCCCACCCCCATGCATTCTGCTTAAATGGCAGGGGGTCCTAGATGAGAGTCCTGACCTCTCCCCACCTCCACCCAGGGAGCATGAGCAGGACAGGCAAAGGCTTTCTCCGTTTCTCTGGGCAACCTGGCAGAGCCAAAAGGATTTGAGTACCCAACAAAAGGCACAGTTCTTAAGCTGGGGGTGGGGTGAGTGTCTCACAGCCACTGGTCAATACTGGGAAACAAAGCTGGCAGAAACACATTGAAAGGCAGACTGAGACACATACATACAGAGACACACACAATAAAGACAATCCGGTGGCCTCCGCACATTCATACACCTGGACAGGAGGAATCCAGTGACATCTCACACGGATCCTGGACACAGCCACATCCAACCTTTCCCATATGTTCAAACAGAAGGCAGACTTACCTCCTTAAGTGACAGACCAGGCTACTTTCTAATTTGTTTCCTGTGACCTCAGCCTGTACAGGCTAAACAGACCTTGAACGTTTGCTGCAACAGGCTTTATCGGCCTAAACAGAGACACCTGCTTCGGTTGCAGCTGAGTTTTGACTTACTGGAAATAGCGAGCTGCCAAGAAATAGAAACATCAGATTGGCTGCTGTGATGTTGCTACCCTGCATTACTGTTCTGGGGATGGGTTTTGTGGGTTTTCCCTTTATATACGCGCTGCTGAATATTAAGCTTTGAGCTTTGATCAGAACACAGTCTTGGCTCCTTCTTCTCTCGTCCTCCGTCCCTTTCATTTCCAGCCCTCCTTTCAGGTGATCCCTACTCGACCGTAAGCCAATGGATGGCTACAGGTGGCACCCCGAACAGGGCCCTGAAAGCCGAAGACTCGCTGAGAAACGCTGCTTTGGTTGGAGCATCCCACAGAACGAAGTGAAAGTAAAAGGCAATTCCAAGTACAGGTAAGTAAGTATATCCGCGGGTCAAAGAGCTATTAAAGACTGTACTCCTCACCTAGGACAGTCGCAGCACAATGGGACAGGGCAATAAAAAACAAAAACAAAAAAAAACCGCTTTTGTTCACAGCCTAAAAGGGCTGCTTTGGGCAAGAGGAGCAGGTTTTAGAAAACAAATACTGGAAAAATTCTTAGCTCAAATAGACTCATGTTGTCCATGATTCCCAGAAGTAGGAACGATAAATATACAAACTTGAAAAAAAAATTGAAATACGCTTAACAGATCATTACACTATTCACGGACCTGAAAAGGTCCTAGTAGATACTTTTTCTTTGTCGGTTTTAATCAGAGATGCTTTAGACCCTCGCCATGAGTCATAATAATAATAATTATTATTATTATTATTAATATGAGTCATAATAATTTATTATTATTATTAGACAAGCTAAAGAAAAATTGGGGAAGGTAAAAAAAAACAGGGTTCTGGGGAACAACTATCAGTAACTGCCACTGTGCCTCCTCTCCCTTCTCTGACAAAGTTCCCAAAAAAAGAAAGAGATGAAGAGTTAGACCTTAAATATGAGAGAGAAAATGGGTTTCAAAAAACCAGTTGTCCCCTGTCCGGGACACTTTGATAAAAGAGAAAGAAAATGAACATAAGCTATTTCAGAGCTCTCCTGGGGACAGGAGGAGGTCGAGAGATGTCCTACGTCCTCTCTGGCTCCTACTGGAAAAATCCTTAGTTCTAGTTCTAGTTCTGGTTCTCTTAGGTAGTAGGATATATGGTTCCCTTTAGTGACACATCTAGTTCTCTTCCCTCTCTGTCTATTGTCTGTCCTTGGTGCACCAATATGTCCATATCTGTCAATCTATGTCTGTTTTTGTTTCGTTGTTTAAATGATTGTTGTTCTGTGATTCAAACATGAATCAAACACAGCTAGAAATGCCCTGCTAGGGGCTGATTGTCTACACAGGCCACTCTTAAAGGGGCCAACAGCTTCTCAGCTTCTATGGTAAGAGAGCTAATGGCTGTTTTTCCTAGAAAAATCTCTGTGATTGTGTTTATTGGGTTCAACGGGTGACAACAGGCTCTTCTCTTAATACAACTAAAAAATAAATTAAAAACATTTTGTCTGGTCTAAATATACAAGGTGTGTGTAGCCACTTCATTTTTATTTCTGACTGGTTTTGAAAATATAAATATGTTCTACATGTCTTGATTATAGAGTATTGGCTTATAAATTATTGAATATGATTATAAATTTATAACATTGGTAACAAAAAGTTAACTTAAAACTAGTAACTCAGGGTTAGAGTCATTCTAAACAACAACATGTGACATGAACCAACCCAAAAAAACAGGTCTCTAAAGATTCTTCTATATTGAGATAATATTTTATATAATTCTTATCCTAAAAACTAGACTTATAAAAGATAAGATTTAAAACAATGTCTCTTTAATGAGATATTAAAAGCTACACTGTCATACATTCATATATAAGAACTGACAGCCAGACTTTATAACATAAAAGTAATACACTTGATATTGATTTTAGAAAAAAATAGATTGTTTACAGTGTTAAAAACTGGGTTTTGCTTTCAAAAATTATGGTCATGCTCTAATATTACAAAAGAAACTTAAAAATATAGTTAAACTGCCAATATTCCATTAACTACAGTTTACAATTCGATCACAAGCTCAAGATTTTTAACTCACCCATATTATAATTAAGAAAAAAATCAGACGAGTAGAGATTTACAAAAGGTTATTAAAACTAAAAACTTATGAAGACATTACAACCTGGCTTACCTACTCCAGCTGCCATTCCAAAATATAAATATAAAATTATAGATTTGAAAGATTATTTTATACTATCCCTTTACATCTTTTTTTTTTTTTTTTTTTTTTTTTTTTTGGTTTTTCGAGACAGGGTTTCTCTGTGTAGCCCTGGCTATCCTGGAACTCACTCTGTAGACCAGGCTGACCTTGAACTCAGAAATCCACCTGCCTCTGCCTCCCAAGTGCTGGGATTAAAGGCATGCACCACCACTGCCCGGCTCCCTTTACATCTTAATGGTTATAAAAGGTTTACAATTAGTGCATCTGCTTTTAATTTTAAATAACCCATAAAACAATATCATTAAAAATTTTTGCCTCAAAAAATGGCCAATAGCCCTACATTATGTCAAAAATTTGTTTCCGCCGGGCAGTGGTGGCGCACGCCTTTAATCCCAGCACTTGGGAGGCAGAAGCAGGCAGATTTCTGAGTTTGAGACCAGCCTGGTCTACAGAGTGAGTTCTAGGACAGCCAGAGCCACACAGAGAAACCCTGTCTTGAAAAAAACCCAAAAAAAAAAAAAAAAAAAATTGTTTCTACTTCAATACTAGAAGTTTAGACGTTAAATCCTTCAGTATATATTATTCATTATATAGATATTTTATTAACTGATCCCTCTAAAGAAGTTTTACTACAAGCCCTTGCTCTGATACAACAAGCTTTAAAATCTTGGGGGAAAAATATTCAAAGACAATATCCTTTTCAATATTTGAGATATCAGTTCTATCCTAAACAAATTGTGACACAAAAAATTCAAACAAAAAAAAGATAGTTTACTTACTTTAAATGATTTTCAAAAGCTGTTAAGAGATGTTAATAAGCTAAAACCTCACCTTAAACTTGCCACACAAAAAACCCCCTGAAAACTCTGTTTAATATTTCTCAAGGAGAATACAGATCCTAATTCCCCTAGATAATTAATTGATGAGGGACAAATAACTTTACAAAAAATTAGAAAAAACCTATTAGCCAACAGCAGATACATTATATAGACTATGACCAATTGTTGGCTGTCTTACAGCAGTCCTTTGACAAAAGAGACCATTAATGTAGATTCATCTTTCTTCATCTCCAAATAAAGTTTAAACACCTTAGTATAAAGCTGTTACTATGTTAATACAAAATTATAAGACAAAAATCACAAAAGTATTTTAAAAAAGAACCTGATAAAATATTTATTCCTTATTCCAAACAACAATTAAATTGGTTATTACAAAATACTAATATTTGGTCTATTACATATACAAAGATTTTTAGACAAATTTGATAATCATTATCCAAAAGACAAGTTATTAAAATTTGCCTCTATACATACTTTTATATTTCCTATAAATTTACACATACAGCTGATAGAAAATACATTTACTATAGTTACAGACAGCTCATCTAATGAGAAGACACATATGTAATTAAATCACATGTTTATATTCTCGAGTTTCCCCCCTGCTTCATAAATAATTAAACTACATGCTATAGCCACCATTTTTAAAATGTTAAAAAATCAAACTTTTAATTTATATACTGATAGCCAATATATAGCTCATGGTTTACAATTGCTTTAATTTGTTCCTATTTTAGATACTACTAATTGTCAAATTTTACAATTATTTATACAAATACAACTTAATTTAAGAAAATATACTGTTCCTTACTTTATAAGACATTTAAGGGCTCATACTAGATTGCCTAGACCCCTGAGTGAGGTCAATGCCACAACAGGTTTACATACCAGACAGATTATAGGCTTTACACAAAAACAGTTAGCCAAACAATCTCATTCTTTACATCATCAAAATCGTAATAGTTTGAGACAACAATTTGATATTTCTAGAAAATGAACACATCAAATTATAAAGACTTGTCCTCAGTGTTCTTAGTTTCTTCATAAACCACATAATGATGTTAATTCTCCAAGACTCATACCTAACCAATTATGACAAATAGATGTTGATTATATTTCTGATTTTAAAAACTTAAAAAATATACATGTGACTATTGATACCTTCTCAGGCTTTCTAGTTACAACTGCTTTACCAGATAAAACAACTGAAAATAAAATTAGTCATTGCCTATGTTGTTTTTCTATACTTGGTGTTCCAAATCAGATCAAGACAGATTTTAAAACCAACTATTACAGTCAAACATTTGAGATATTTTGTTAACAATTTAACATTACCCATATTACTGAGATTCCTTATAATCCTCAAAGACAAGATATTATAAAACAGGCCGGGCAGTGTTGGTGCACGCCTTTAATCCCAGCACTTGGGAGGCAGAGGCAGGTGGATTTCTGAGTTCGAGGCCAGCCTGGTCTACAGAGTGAGTTCCAGGACAGCCAGGACTACACAGAGAAACCCTAAAAAAAAAAAAAAAAAATTATAAAACAGGCCCATAAAACAAAATTATATCCCCATACACCACAAAATTATTTAAATCATGCTCTTTTATTTTAAAATTTTAAAATTTAGATGCCAAGGAACTCTTTGAGTGTCTATGGCACCCTATAACTAGGCATACTTACGCCTAGGTAAAATGGAAGGACATACTTACTGACATATGACATGATCCTGACAGGTAGTAATATGGGGAAGAGGACATTTGTGTTTTTTCTACAAGATGCTGAGGGAGCATGCTAGCTGCTGGAGTGGTTAGTAAGACATGCTAATGCTGGGATAAAGAATGATGCTGATTGCAAGCTTACAGACTGCCCTGACAATGGTGGTAGGGAAGCAGTATTGGGCCTCTGTCCCTGATCCATCCCTTTTACATCTAACAGTATAGGAAGGCCCAGAAGTTGTGGTAACGATAAACAACACTAAGTTAATGGATATGCCTGCTGGAAAAAATTTCACTATCAGTGGAGAAATTAATTACTAAGGATTGGGAACTGGTGTCTCCATATGCTTTTCAAAGTAGAACACTGCTGGATGTCTGAGAGTATCTCCAACTACATTATAGGGAAAGATCTTGACTCATGCAATGATGGTTTAAATGACATCCGAGTAACTTTACCCATTGGCCTAGAGGCTGAGAGATACCAGGCACCACAACATTTTCCACATTGTGGGATGAGGGAATGCATAAATATCACAATTCCCTAAAAAATGATGTGTGGGGAATAAGCCTGTGCTTTATCAGCCTCGTGGGACTGACTTCAGAATATAGGGGAGTAGCTAGTATGACTAATTATGCTACTGGCTCTCTGTCTCCACCTGTCCTCCCTCATCAGCTTTGTCTGCTAGACTCTGGTGTACTCACACAGGTTATCAACAAAGATACATATAGATATTGGGTGCTGTCTTGGATGATGTGAGTGCTAGGTCTAAAAGATCAAGTCCAGTTTACAACATCTGTTCACATGCCTTGTGCCCTATTAGTAGGAAATATTAATGTTAATCTACATTCTAAAAATAATACTTTTGATGTGTCTTGTGTGGGCTATAATTTGACTAATTGTGTTTTAAAAGCCTATTCTAAACATTCTGTAATGATTTTACAACAACCTGTTTTTGTGATGGTTCCTGTAAATATTACTGAAGATTGGTTTGATGACAAGGTTTACAGGTAATTAAAGAGTTAACAAGGGCATTGACCAGGCCTAAACATATGACTGATTTATTATAACAGGTGTTGTAGTTTTGATTACTTTAATGGCCACTGCTACTACAGTTGCTATTGCCCTATCCTAAAGTGTTCAAACAGCTCATTTTATATATGATTTATCTAGAAACGTTTCTATGACATTACATACTCAAGATATAGATGATAAAATACAACAAAAATTAGATGCCTTCCTTGAGGTTAATTTCTTGAGAGAAGAAATACAGGGGTTAAAAATACAAACTATATTTAGATGTCATGCTAATTATCAATGGATTTATATTATGCCAAAAAATTTTAATGATACTATATATAGTTGGGAGAGTGTACAATCCCACTTACAAGGTGTTTGGAATCATACAAATTTATCTTTGGACTTATTAAAATTACACCAAAAAGTTATTAATATAGAAAAAGCAGAGCCTCTACATTAGCTCAAACAGCTAGAGATCTACTAGGACAACTGCAGGGTTGGTTTCCTTCTTGGCCTGCACTACTACAACACAACATTGCTATTTTCACACTTGGTATAGTATTGTTCCTCTATTTACTGCTGCCATGTATTCTTCAGCACATGTTGTCACAATTCTTACATCTGAAGAGTCAGATACATGGCCTCCATCTAAAATCCTCCTCCTCTCCAGTTTGACTGAATATGACCAATGATGGGTAAGAGTGTTCTTGAACTCCTATCAACCTAAGACAGAACATACATCAATGCTATGTATGCTTCCATGACAGGTAAGAAGGAGCAATACAGATACCAACCTAAGACAGATATATTCAACTAGAATATTCTTTATTAAAAAGAATTTAAAAGGGGGGAACTGTGACCTCCTCAGCCTGTACAGGTTAAGCAGACCTTGAACGTTTGCTATGATAGGCTTTATTGGCCTAAACAGAGACATCTGCCTTGGCTGCAGCTTCGAATTTTGACTTACTAGAAATAGCAAGCTGCCAAGAAATAAAAACTTATCAGATTGGCTGCTGTGCTGTTGCTACCCTGTGTTACTGTTCTAGGGATGGGTTTTGTGGTTTTTCCCTTTGAGTCTTGGTCAGAACACGGTCTTGGCTCCTTCTTCTCTGTTCCCTGTCCTTTTCATTTCCAGCGCTCCTTTCAGGTGATCCCTACTTGACCTTAAGCCACTGGATGGCTACAGTTTCCTTTTGGGGAGCAGGTGCCAGAGCTCTCCCAAGGCAGCAATGATCAAAGGGAGTCCTGGGGACCTAGAACATCTCAGGTCATGCAGTTCCTAGGAGCTCCTTGACCACTGCATTCTCCCCTGCTCGGAGAGCATTTGAGGACCAGCCCCTGCCATCATCCCTGTGTCTCAGGGTCTGGTCTCTGGTGATCTCTGTGGGACCTCCAGAAATGTTGTGGATTATCCAGCAGAGAAGGTTGCTCAGAAATGGGTTTAAGCCAACAAAGTTTTTATTAGCTGGCCAAAGACTACACTGGGTATTCAGGATGACAGTATAGCGCTGAGGCTTTTCAGGGTGAGATTTTAAGCACAAAAACCATATCCTGGGTTGGCATACTTGAGTTAGCAAGAACAGTTAACCAGAAGCACAACTACAGAAGCCAAAAAGCAAGGATAATACATTTCGGGATTTCCTGCAAGTATGAACTTTGATGAATTAGGTCTTTGTTTTCGTTTCGGCAGGTGGGTGATGTCTATGTAGTGAATTTTATGGCCTGAATGGTACTGCCACCATGGAGTCAATTGTTCTAAGGTCTGGGGCCTACTAAGATCTGGGAGCCTGTGTTTGGGAAGGGCTCTCAGAACTTCATATAAGTGATTCTGGGGTTAACTAGCCCTCATACCTGGAGAAGCTTGGGAGGTTTTAGGTGAGATGGAGCCCCCTGTACTCCTGAACACACCCTAGAGGGCCAGCTCTAATCAATTGGGTTGGATAGTTTGTGCTGAGTGTGCCCTAATTCTCTAATCGAACAATCCCAACAGAGGCCTTTTCTACTACTTTGCGTTTAAGAATGTAAGCTCAAGCACCAAGCCTGGAGGTTCTGCCTTAGCATTTGAATGTGAAGGCCAGGGTCTCCAAGCCCACTAGGCTGAAACATCTCCTTCATGCAGTGCAGACTTGATCAGGGAAAGCTATTCAGTTAATATTCCTCTCTGGAATTGCTGCATATGTGTGTGTGTGTGTGTGTGTGTGTGTGTGTGTGTGTGTGTGTGTGTGTGTGTGTGTGTGTTTGCGCGCGCACGCTGGGGGGAGGGGGTATCCTCGCACTCTAACCATAGGGATCACAAGTGCATGGTATGATGGCTTAAGAAACTCCATTTTGTGCTAGAAACTCAATTTGGAACCTAATTTCTGTTTGTCTCCCGCTCAAGTTCCTGGAAGATAAGGTCTCCCCAACCTGACTACTTGACACTCCCCTTCCCCCAAGAAATGTACAGCCATGACCATCTGCTTGTTATGATATGACTAACTGCTGGTTTGGTTTTCTAACTTGCTTATGCAGACATTCAAGGACTATTTTGAGATCACCTTCATCATGTAATCTTGGCAGAACAAAGCAGATCTTATGGGTTTCGCCCTTAAAACCCCTTCTTCCTGCACCCACCTCTGGGCAGCACGTCCCTGATTTGGGTTAGAGACTGTGGCCCTGCTAGCAGCCTTAAAATTTTGCTTAATTGTAATCTGAATTAAGTCTATGGGGTCTTTTCCCATAGTCTCCATAACAACTAGCAGTGGCTCAGTCACTACGAACAGCACCTTCCAGCTTCCTGAGGTTGGCGCTGGTTACGAAAATCTATTTGCAGCGAGAATTTTTAACAACCTCATGCGAGGACGCACCCCTGACAGTCTGCAAGACTGGGTAAGGTTAGCTGCAGCTTGGGGCATCCTGTGTGGTCCTGGTTGGGGCCAATTCCAATGACGCCACTATTGACATCCTCCGAGGCTCAACACCAGGGCTCTCACACTTCTGCCTCGTGCGGAAATGAGGGCCTCTGCCGGACTTTTCGGCTAATTTGAAAGCAGATCGTCCAGACTGGACTGTGTTGGGCTGTGGGGCGGACACCCTCTGCGGGGAAGCTGCAAGGCTTAAAGGCTTTGAGCGGCAAGAGGCCACCGAGGCGTGGTCCTCCGGGGTCCAGAGCGTCCCGGAATCAGGGGCGGGGCCTCCCAGAGGCAGACCACTTCCGGCGTCCTCCCTTTCGCAAGGTGAGTGGTCGCCAGCCCAGTGGTTCCAGCCCGGACCCTTCCTTTCATTCGCGTAGGTGCCTGCCTGTTTCTCCTGCAGTGACTTCGGTCACCTCCGAACCCGGGTCCTCTGAGTGGTTTCAATCTAGGGGACCCAATAGGTGGCCCCACGGTGTCCGCCCCGCTCCTGTACCCAGTGTCTCCGCCTCCTGGCGGGTACTACTGCCTCTCGCTCCAGTCATCCTCTCTCCCTCTTGTTACTTTGTGGAAGGAAGTGCCCTCCCGGTTTTTATTTTTCTCAAGGCTCCGTGTAGTTCAGGATGGCCTCGAACTTGCTGTGTAAACAAGGATGCCCTTGAACTTATTTTTCTGCAGCCTTCACGTCCCAAGTGCTGGGATTAGAGGTATGCTCCACTGCACCCAGTTTTTGTGGTGTTGGGGATTGGGCCAAGGCTAGGCAAGCAATTCAATCAACTGAGCCTCATCCCCAGCCTGGAAATACGCCCTTCACACACACACACACACACACACACACACACACACACACACACCCTGTGGAAATACGCACACACCCCCTGTGGAAATACGCCCTTCACACACACAGACACACACACAGACACACACACACACACACCCTGTGGGTGGTGCTGTGCTTGGGGATAGCAGCCTCAGACTCTTCAGGATCTGAGGAAAAGTTTTCCCTCTGGAAATGTATCCCTTCTGGTTTTCATTAGGTAATCCCTTTAAAATTTAGATTTAGAACCCTGATGCCTCACCCTCACTGGAGCCAGAGCCCCAGTTGTGGTGCAGGAGTATTGGCTGTTAAAGTAAGCATTCTTTTCTCTGCAGGCCACATTGGGAAGAACATTTAGGATACTGTACTGAGAAGCCAGGGATGGGGCTCAGTTGGTTGAATTGCTTGCTTAGCATTTGGAACCACTCTGCCTTGCTGGGGAGGCTGCCAGTAATCATGAGGGTTTCACACTGAATAAGCATTCAGGCCCTTGCACCATGGGCCCTGCAGCTCTTCAGGAGGTCACCTGCCTTTTCTTGGCAACCTTCTCTTGCTAAGAAGAGAAGCTAAGGATCACCTCGGACTGCTCAGGAGCTGACATGGAGTTCTTCAACAACAGTCTATTCCCACCATTTGTCTTTGTTTTCATTTCCCTCAGGTCCCAGTTGCCTCTTTGAGCAGGGCTCAGGAAGATGGCTGCACTAGAGGATGTTGAGGAGTCCCTTCCTGTCTTATCACTCAACAGTCCCTCATCACCAGGGACACCTGGAGACCAGCACCATGTGGCACTCCATGGGCACCCTCACAGTATTTGCCCCAGACTGCTATGCCCCTCTGCCCCACTTCTGATCTGACCTGTGTTTTGGCCAGCTGAGGAAGGGAGTATGCACTTCAGTAGCTCATTCAGCACTGGGCCTCTGGGAAGAGCCCTGTGGGAGTGGTGGAAGATAGCAGTGGTAGAGGTCACCCTCTGACTGACCCCAGGGAACAGCCCCCTGGGTATGTTTCTTCCTCAGTATAAAAGGAAAAATGGCCTCAGAATGGCCCAGTTTTAGGAAGAGAAGATCCCCCTCTGACAGCACATCCTAGGCCAGGAAGAGAGACAGCATTCCTCCCTGGTTAATTTGGGTGTGCTTGCCTCATGACTTGCAAGGACGGAGCTGCCATCCTGGCTTCACGCCAAGAGGATGGCCTCATCAGTCAACTGGTAAAGTTGACGTATTAGAGGTCCCGAACCTGTCATGCCACTGAGCACACCTCAGATCTGAGACCATGTAGTCCAGAGGCTTCATCCCTGAGGCACATAGGAAGCCTCACTGTTCTCTTGGGATGCCAGTGAGGAGAAGATCCCACATGGGACCAGCTCTCTCTGTGGGCCTAGACTTCTTATGGCTGATGCAGTGATGCAGTGGAGCTGAGCTTTATAGAAGGCAGCTATGCTCTGTGCCAGGCTTTCAAGTAATGCCAAAGTCCAGCCACAGCTCATAGATGGACATTCACAGATGAGGACCGAGAGCTCACACTTCCCCGGGGAACCACGGGGAGCCCCAAGCCCTGTCCTGCTTGCTGCCTGCTCCAGGACCCTCTGCCTATTCCTAGAACAATTCTTAGACAGGGCCTCAGAGCATTATGCTGTTCTTGGTGGGCCTGTGAACAGGTAAACAAAGTGGGTTCTGGGCTAAGGGATGGTTCTGGTGGCAGGGACTTTACCAAATCATACTGGAGCTTGGGAAGGCACTGAGTGGAGGTAGATGAGGGAATGGCCGTCACCCTTTGCACAGGTACACAGGTGACAGGTGGTCTCTATGCCTGCTTCCCAGATACCAGCAAGGTCAGAGCCGCCTCTCAGAGCAAGCTATTCTGCTACCTTCAAAGGCTCATGGATTACATTTTTGTTTGTTTCTTTTTGGGGGGAGGGCTAGGGTCTCACAGCATTGTCCCCCTGCCTCAGCCCCGCGAGTCTCTGGGATTACCGTGTGTCACACTATTTCTGCACATTCTTTACCAGAGAAGACCCCAATGTTCTGAAACCTGCCTGAAGTTCTGCCAAGACTTCTTGGAACCTTGGCCTCTCAAAGAGGCCCATCCAGAATATCTAGGTCCCAGCAACCTGCAGAGTGACCCTTTTACAGTCATTTCAGGGTCCTTTAGGAGTAGTAGGAGGTGAAGAAAAGCGTAAGGAAAGGGTACACAAGGGTCCCTATGCCAGGGGCCTCCAGGAAAGCCTCCGAGCCACAGCCCAGTCCACCCTGGCTAACCTACAAGCAGAAGACCAGCCTAGGCTGTAGGGGATAATGCAGTCCTTCTAGGGTCTCTTTGCCCTTGTAGACACGGATCAGGAGTCGAGGCTGGCTTGTGATGCTAAGAATTGAGAAGATGGGACCATGGGGCTGCTGCAGGGTTGAGTGCAAAGAACAAGGATGGGTGGAAAGAAGGCAAGACCAGAGTCAGCCAGGGTATCAGCCAGCATGGTGCAGGCACAAGAGCTGTCTGGGCAGCTGGCCTTGTGCTTGCCTACAGAACTAAGGGAGAAGGAGTTCCCATAGCCAGGACCTCAAGAGGGTTTGCCTGATGGGCAAGCCAAGGCGGTGGCACCTCATCCATTGGAACTTCTCTTTGGGGGCATAAGGAGCTGCGGGGTGGGTGAGGAATGTGCTGTGTATCGGGGTCTTGGCCCCAGAGCCTTGGAGTCTTTCTCTAAGTTCAGGAAAGAGGGAAGGGGCAGGGGCTGCCCTCTGGGGGGTAGGGCATGAGCCTTAGTTCCCCACCTCCAGGCTCTCCCTGTTCCAGCACTGAGGTGCCTTCCCAGACAGCAGACCTGGGCCTCCAACACAGAGAGGAAGTGGCGATCACCAGAGACACCTGGCTTGGTGAGTGGGCAGCCCAGCTCTCCTCAGGAGCCCCCAACTGGATGCAACACTGCACTTCCCTGGATGTGCTAGGGACCAGGCCATCCTGCCTGGGTCTCAGCTTGAATAGAGGCTGAGGGGGTGGGGGTGGGAGTGTCTGTGACTGAGACTGAGGCCATAGCTGGTCCCTATGGAACTGTGCATCAGGCCATCTCAGCCTGAAGGACCACTTTCGAGAGTTCTCAAAGTTCCAGATCCTTGCTAGCTCTTAATAGCAACCCGTACTTCCTTTTCCCAGCTAAGAGAGGCATCACGGAACTAGTTAGCCACCAGTGAGGCTCCTCCAGGAGCTCAGGGCCTCCAATGGGCAGGGGCCTGGCTGCTACTGACACCATCTTTCTAAGTCTTCTGGCACGCCCCTGTCCCAACCTTACACACACTCTCTCCCTCACCCAGCCTCTCCCCCACTCTGAGTAGTCCCCATTCAGGCTTTCCATGGGCTCAGCTCCTAGAATGCCACAGTAGGTGTGAGACTGGGAGCTGTCTGCCATTTCTCCTTCAGACTCTGAGTGGGGAACTGAGAAGACTCCAGCCTCTCTCAACTCCTGCAGTCTTGGAGATGGGCTGGCCTCAGATGGAAGGGCGCTGAGGGGCCTCTTGAAGAGCCTTCCCGGCATGTCTAAGTGTGGGGACAGCGTTGGCCAGGAATGTAGCTTGGAGCAGCCAGCAGGCTTGCCTCCAGAAGCCATGCCCAGCTCTCAGAAAAGAGACACTTGGCACATGGTACTCTTGCCCCAGGGAGCCCCAGGGACAGAGGGTAGCGCCAAGAAGACTGCTGAGCTGGGCAGTAGTTTGGATCGAGACTGCAGGCAGGCGGGCCCACAGGGCACCAAGGCACACCGCTGTGAGGCCTGTGGTAAGAGCTTCAAGTACAACTCTCTTCTGCTAAAGTACCAGCGCGTCCACACAGGGGAGAAGCCCTATGCCTGTCACGAGTGCTGCAAGCACTTCGGGAGCTGGTGGGGCTTCATGCAGCATCACCGCATCCACACAGGCGAGAAGCCCTATGAGTGCGGCCAGTGTGGCCAGGCCTTTAGCCAAAGCTCACACTTCACAGAGCACTTGCGCATCCACAATGGCGAGAAACCCTACAAGTGTGGCGAATGTGGTCACGCCTTCAGCCAGAGCTCCAACCTGGTGCGCCACCAGCGGCTACACACTGGGGAAAAGCCGTACGTCTGCAACCAGTGTGGCAAGGCCTTCATCTGGAGCTCTGTGCTCATTGAACACCAGCGCATCCACACCGGCGAGAAGCCCTACAAGTGCGAAGACTGCGGCAAGGCCTTCCGAGGACAGTCACACTTCTTCCGGCACCTACGGACCCACACGGGCGAGAAGCCCTTCACCTGCAGCACCTGTGGCAAAGCTTTTGGCCAGAGCTTTCAGCTCATCCAGCACCAGAGGGTGCACTACCATGAGTAACGTTCATCCCAATAAAGTCTGGGTAAACCTGCTCCTACAGGTACATGGCAGGACATGTCCTGTGTCCAGGTGTGATGGCTAAAGCAACTCCATTTTATGGTAGGTATTCAACTTGGAACCCACGAGCTCTTTCTTTCTGACTCCGGTTCCTGGAAGATCCCAGTAACCCTGACTCAGTGACTCCGACCCAAAAATGTACAGCCATGACCATCTACCTGATATGACATGACGGACTGCTTTTTTGGCTTCTGTAACCTGCTTATGCAGACATTCAAGGCCTATGTTGAGGTCACCCCTGACTACCTAACCTTGGCAGAGCAGCACAGCTCCTAGCTTGCGTGTGCAGACACTCAATGTAGGTTTTGACATTACAAATCCTTCCCTCACCCCTTCGCACAGCAGTCTCTAGTTTGGCTCAGAGACTGGTGTCCTGCTATCAGTTTCAATAAATTTATAACTAAGTATAATCCAGATTGAGTTTGTGGTCTTTTTCTGAGGTTCTTGAGCTCTATAACATTGAGTCCTTGTCCAGGATCCCTGGGTTTCGGAATAGGTCCTAAGCTAGGTGAGGCCTGGGAGAGCCTGGTATCAGGGCTATCACAAATTAAATGAGTCACTAGTCAGCTACAGGCCCTAGATGAGGGCGAGTACATTGTGGACTTGGAGGCCCAGGGGAACCCCTAGATTGACCATTGCAGATTTATAAGCAAAACAAAAGTAAAACTTAATGGCCAATGCATATTTGAAACCCAGAGCAATTGGTTAGTTGTTCTGGAAGTCCCAACATCTGGGTAGATAAGGGGGAGATCAGACGTGATCATAGACCCAGTCTCCAGGGACAGAGTGGGGGACATCCTGCTGTCTCCTGGTTCTGGCGTATGAGTGAAGATAGCCACCACATGTCTGTATTTGTCTGGTCTCCAAAGACTGTGTAGACGTTTTGTTCGGTATGTCTCTGTTTTCTGGCATGCCTCTTGAGTTTTGTTGCAGCATGGGAAACCAAACTTTACAGATGCTGCCCACCCCCACCCCCCACCCCCCACCCCCACAGGTTCTCCGCTCATTCCTGGAGCTTGTTTCCCAGCTCCCTTCAGGAGCTTGCTCTGTCTCTCTCGTTCACTTCCTCCTGCAGCTTACTCTGCCCATAACCATGTCTAACCACTTGTCCCTCCTCATCTTGTCCCAGGAGCTGCCTGCTGTGTCTCTGTCTCTCACTGGCTCACTGGAGCCTGCTGTTTTAAGTTCCACAGGTCCACCAGGCACCTCTTGTTTGTGATCCTTTTCTCTAGTTCTGCTTCTGAAGGCTATCTTTTTCCTGTGTGTTTTCTCTCATAGGTGGCTCCTGTCTCTGCCCTGGAGGTCTGGCTACTGCCACCCCTTCCCCACCCCTGCTAAGCCCCACCCCCATGCCCAGCGCAGCTCTTACAGGCACCATAAGCCCTCCATTCTTCCACCCGCTGCTTGGTGTGCCAGTGGCCCACACCCAGAATGTCTTATCTCTAAGCCTTTGTCCTCTGCTTGCTCCAGTCACCAGACTTGGGTTTGTGGGAATTCAGAGATCTTTTGGGTATGGACAATATTGAAATCTTCTATGCTGTCCTACTTTATTAAAAGCTGGCTCTGGGGTTGGATTTGTGACATCCTCTCATGACCCAAGCATGCTTGTTTAAAAGTTTTCCCCAGAATCTCCGTCTTGGGTCAGACAGGCCTCCTGCCTCGGTCAGCCAAAGGAAAAACCAAACAGCCCAGGAAAAGACACCAGGTGCTTTAAAACAGCTAAGAAGTAGACTGTCCAATAGGGGCTGCAGCTGCTCACCTCCTCTCCTTCCCTTGGTTTTACTTAGCTCTCTCAGACTTTTGTTAAAATACAATCTTATCTCAAGACTCGTAAGACTATTATATAGACTTTCTGTGCCTTAAAATGTGTAAGTTTATTGGATATGGTTAAAAATCTGTAAACACAAAAGCTATCTGATGCCAACACTTTGTGAGTTCCCACAGGTGTCTTGTTTTTATAGTTCTCTGTTTAATGGCCTCTAGGTTACAGATACTTACATTACTCTGCAACTTGATGACCTTATAAGGAAAAAAATACTTAATACTTATAAGGCTTTTCAGATTGACTGCCCCCAACTGCAGACACACAAACTGGTTATAAAGTAAATGAAACCCTGTGTTTAAAATCTCTCATTAATAACTCCAGATATACTTGCTTAAAATAATCAGAGCTGAGCTTGTTAAAAGTTAATATTCTGTGGCTAGAGAGATGGTTCAGTGGTTGAGAGCACTGGCTACTCTGCCAGAGGACCTAATTTCAATTCCCAGCACCCACATGGCAGCTTACAACTGTCTATAACTCCAGTTCCAGGGGATCTGACAACCTCACACAGACATAAATGCAGTCAAAATACCAATACACATAAGTTGAAAATAAATATTTTTTTAAAAAGTTAATATTCCTTCAAAAAGGCAGAGATAGACAAGGTCATTGTACCCTCACCCGAGTATCCAGTCACTCCTCCCAGAGAGTTGTATGCCATGAGCCCCTAAACTGCATGAGGCCTCAGGGTTTGTTGGGGAAACTAGGGTGTGCAGGCTAAAAACTGAGAGTAAAGAGAGAGTCCATCTATGCAGCAACTGGAAAGCTGTTTTATATACTGGGTAAAGGCTTCAAGTGTCATCTAATGCCCCTTTAATAAAAATTTCTTACAATAAATGGTATATTTATTTGTTACTGTATGTCTCGTGTTATTTAAATTTTTAAATTAAAAACTATATAACAATTAGGATGGCTAAATGTAATTACAGATGTCTAGCTCTGACTTCTTTTCCTATTCTTAGTTCTTGTTAGCAAAACAAGGAAAAGGTCCTCCATTCACGGTCATGGATATTCGGAGCTCTTGGTAAGCTGTAAATTTTCTCTCAGGATCTGTAAGACCTTTGGGGAGGGCATGTAAATTCCAAGAAAAAAGTTACTTAATGATTAAGATTTTCAACTTTTTAAGGTTATAAATGTCTACTCAGTTTAAGAAAAACTTAGAGATACATGTCTAGCCTCCTGGTCTTTGGTAACTTTGTTAAGCTAATATTTGGATAAATTGAGTCATACAAAAAACTGTGAAATAGAAAGAAAGAAAGAAAGAAAGAAAGAGAGAGAGAGAGAGAGAGAGAGAGAGAGAGAGAGAGAGAGAGAGAAAGAAAGAAAGAAAGAAAGAAAGAAAGAAAGAAAGAAAGAAAGAAAGACTCCCAATCTCTCTGTGGACTGTATTTATGGTTTAAAGTTTTATTTTGATTCTAAAGGATTTTCAGCTAAATCTTCAATTCAGAATTTTAAGGCTAAAACTTAACAAGGATAAAACTATATAAAATCTTGTAAAAGCTATTAAATTATTATAAACTATTAAAGATAATTAAGACATGCAAGTTAATAGTCAGTTACCTCATAAATGATCAAGTTTTTAATGTGCTCCAAACTATATTGTAGTCATGCTAAATACAAATGTAATTCACTTACAGAGACAAGTTTTATTTAACCTTCTGTATGTTTTCAAGGTTAAGCCTAAAGTAACTAAAAAATAGTAAAGTTTGTTTAAAATCAGATATATCAAATAGGCTAGATGCAGGGCCTCAAATTCCTCAGATCTGCCAACACAGCATTTAAAATGTTTAATAAGAAGAAACTTCCCATAATAGACAAAAATGTCAGCTCCTAAAAACAGCCCTAAGGTCTCCTCGATAGACTATGACAGGACACAGAGGATTCTACCTGGATTAGGATGATGCTAACCACTGGGCAAATACTTGCTCCATGCATTGCCTACCTCCGGAACCCTGCCCGAACTGTGAACAAGCAGGACACTGGGGACTCACTATGCAGACCAGGCTGTCCTTGAACTCACAGAGGTCTGCTTGCCTCTGCCTCCTGAGTGCTGGGATTAAAGAATATGCCCAGTTGTTCTCCATTTTCTTTGAGGTACTCAAGTTCATCAAAGGAAGAGAACTGTTTATGAACTCTGTCTTAGTTAGGGTCTACTGCTGTGAACAGACACTGTGACCATGGCAAGTCTTATAAGGACAGCATTTAATTGGGGCTGGCGTACAGGTTCAGAGGTTCATCCAGAATCATCAAGGCAGGAACATGGCAGCATCCATGCAGGCATGGTGCAGGAGGAGCTAATTGTTCTACATCTTCATCTGAAGACTGCTAGAAGATTGAATTCCAGGCTGCCAGGACAAAGGTCTTAAAACCCACACCCAAAGTGACACACCTACTCTAACGAGGCCACACCTACTCCAAGGCCACACCTCCTAATAGTGCCACTCCGTGGGCCAAGCATATACAAACCATAACAAACTTGTAGGATACAAAACAAGAGCTCATAAACTCACTAGCGGGGCCTGTCTGGATGGTTTAAGCATGCACTCTGGCTACAGGAAGCCGAGGCAAGAGGATCCCTTAAGCCCAGGAGTTTGAAGCAAGCCTAAGTAGCAGAAAGACCATTCCCCAAAAACAGGAGTGCAGAGGGACTGAAAGAGCCATGTCGTTAAACACAGCGTCTTAGTCACTTCATTTTGCCCACTCTAGACTTCCTTCCTTCCTTCCTTTTCTTTTCTTTTTTGAAGCCAAGGTCTCATTATGCTGTCTCTGGCCTCTGCTTCTGGACTCAGGCAATTCTCCACCTCAGCCTCATGAGCAGCCTACAGGCAGAGGCTGCTACACCCATTAAAGAACAACTAAAACATAAGAGGTCTTGAGAATGGCAGGACAGCCCAACTAAAGACAAAGCAGAGGAAATTCTGTTACCAGACAGAAAAGGTGGGTGCAGCTCAGTGCAGCACTTGCTCAATATGTGCCAGGCCTTCTGTGAAGCCAAGACTACATTGCTTTGGCTTCCTCCCTGAGGCCCTGAGCCCCACACTGCTGTCTTTACCTCCTATATCCCATGGTTCCTTTTTCTTACTGTCCAAGCACAGTTAAGGCCTGGCATGGGGAGGGAGGGGGGGATGTGGAAGAGCCAGATCCTGCTGGCTGAGCCCTGCAATTGTGGCTGCTACTGGCACATACCAGCCATTGTGAGAACATCCTAGGCATGGAGTGTCACCAACAACCACACTTTTCTGGAGTCCTCTGAACTTGTCATGGAGCTTGCATGGGAGGCCGGAACGTCACTTAAATTCATGCAGTGGGATACAGAACTCCAAGGAGGACACTGGAGCAAAGAAGCAGACAGCTGCAGCATGCCCAGGCAACAGTGCCCAAAAAGACAGTGACCCCAGAGGACACAGAAACTCAAGGAGCAGGAAAAGACCTGCAAGAATACAAGGCTGCTAAACTGAGGCAGAAAGACATGAATTGAAGGCTACAGATGGCTGGAGGTATGTTCCGTGGTAACCTGTGTGCTTGTCATGCTTGAGTCCTGGATGCCATCTTAAGCTGGGCTGAGGCAGGAATGGAAAGTTACCACTAGGAACTGTGATAAGGTCCATCTGTAACCTCCTGGAGAGAGCGAGAAGGTATATGGTGATGGGTCCCAGCAGCCCTGGCCTCCGGGCACCCTCTCTTCTGCTCTCTCCTCGAACAGAAGCCTCACCCTGGGGGCTGGAAGCAGATGGTTAGGGTGCTTCCAAGGTCAGTGTTGCTGGGGCCTTTGTTCTAGGTCATAACGACAAACACCTTCCCCCAACATTTTATTATAGAAAACCACAATATCGCTTCACAGTGAGAAAGAATGTTTCAACGGCAAAGAGGCTGCTTAGAACTCAAAGTCTTCACCTGCCTGGTTGAAGGCCCAAGCAAACCTCTCTCTCTGAGTCTTGTTGTAGATCTTCTCTACAGGCACTCCAAATCTCTTACACCTGTAGGTAACAACATCAGTTCTGAGTCCTGCCCTGGGGACCAAGGTGTGGAAAGAGGTGGTGGCCTCTGCACATCAGGGTGAGCAAGATACCCTGTGCCATCCAGACCTGCTCTCCTGGGCACCACAACCAATTGTATCCCCTCCCCAGGTTTCAAGACATCCCTGGTATGGCCTAAGTAGCCACTGAGCATGGCCTGACCTGCCCTCCAATCCCCAGTGGGCAGACCAAACGTGATTTAGTGCTCACAGGGTACTGGCAGTCTCAGCCACCCCAAAGCTCAGAGGAAAGAGGTCTAAAGACTCAGACTCAGGAACTGAGTCATCAGAGACATCCAGTTAGGTGATCCCTGTCACAAGAAGTGGTGCCTAGCACAGGGCACCTATGGGACTGTACTGGGGCCTCAGGGAGCCTTCAGGTCACACATGGGCACAGTGGCTCAGGGAGCCTCCAGGTCACACATGAGCACAGTGGCTCAGGCCTACACACCAAGCGATGCTGATCCTGGGGTCCAGGTAGTTGAGCTTGGCAGTGCCCAGGGCCACCTGCTTATTCTCCTCCTTGTCCGTGGCCTTGGTGCACAGTTGGGCCAGCTGTTCTTCCAGCTTCAGCAACTGCCGCTGCTTCTGAAGGAAACTGTTGGAAGAGGACATACCTATGCCTGCTGCTGAGAGCAGACCTGAGTCACCGCCTCCTCTGCCCCACCTTCATCTCCCTCCTGCAAATGGCCTTGATAACTTTCACCAGGCACAAAGAAGTCCAGAGGGGTCAAAGCCAAGGCCAACCCACACCACACACAGGGAGGCTACTGAGTCCATGGATGGAGGGAGCTGTGTGAAGCCAACAAGGGGCAGGCAAAGCTACGAACAGGAACAGATGCCTCTGTGACTAGAGAAGGTGTCCAGGCCTTATTTCTGTCTTCATAAAGAAATGGGGCTGGAGAGCTTGCTCAGCAGTTAAGAGCACTGGCTGCTCTTCCAGACAACCTGAGTTCAATTTCTAGCACCAACATAGCAATTCAGAACCATCTGTAACTCCAGTCCCAGGGGATTCGATGCCCTCCTTTGACTTCCTCAGGTACCAGGCACACACATGGTGCACAGACATACAAGCAGGTAAAACAAACATTCATAGACATAAAATGATAATAATAAAAAAAAAGACTCATTAAAGAAAATAAATTTCAAAGCGAGGTCCCCCTTTCACCCATCTCCTTACCTGCCCATGGCAACCTGCACACGATCTTGCCACCACATGGTATCCTGACCCCAACCCTAGGAACCAGTGCTCCAGACACAAATGTGGACTGGACCTGCACGGGGATGTGCTGCAGCAGGCTGGGAACGCTCTGCACTTGTAGCAGGAGCCACAGAAGCCACCTGCTCAGTGACAACCACGCTCCAGCAATGACAGTCACTGTCAAGAGCACAAGCAGAAAGACCAGAAGGCCAAGTGTGACCCGTGGGCCACTGTATGCAGGGAGGGAGGCAGGAAGCCTCGTGCCCCGCAGGACACTTCGGGTGACACATGGGACGTGTCGTAGCAGCTGTGCTGTGACAGCTGCACGCCTTACTGAATGCCCCCTGGTCTAACTGACATCTGCAGCACGCCACTGTGAAAAGACAGAGGTCTGCACCTCGGGAAGCTTGTCGCAAGGAGAAAACTTCAGCCTTAAGAACCATAGTCATGTGGTCAGGAATGCTCAAGGACATTCCCGAAGCACAAAGGAGCGGGGGTGCCATGGACAGCTGGACACAAAGAATATCACTGACTGTACCCGAAAAACAACAGAACTCACTGACTCAAGAAGGAGTAAGAAACCTGGGCAGATAGATAACAAGCAGAACCCAAACGGATCACTAAAAGCTTCTCCCAAAGCAAAGCCCCCATAAGGGCACTGCTGGAGCACTCCACCAAATGCCTACAGAACCACCACCACCAGGTCTCCAAGAGAGGAGGGAAACGTCCCAAATCATTGTCTGAAGCCAGCATTACTCTGATCAAACCAGACAAAGGCATCCTCTGGAAACAGAGGAGAAGCTGCAACAGAACAGAAGCCAGATTCTACCCACACGAGATAAAGGGCAGAGATCACAGCCATGGTAATGTAGCAAGGGCTTTACAGCTGAAACAGATTGGTGCTGTGCGTGGGTCTAAATGGGCAAACCCCACCATCATCTCAGGAAGAACACCTGACAGTCCCCAGTACCCATCACGTCACACGTATGCATATGCAACCCTGCAAATCCCAAGAGAAGCTATGAAAGCACATGGTAATACATCATGTTGACAACTGAAACTGAAACTGAGGCTTTGCCTCTCAGGTTGGATGCAAGACACAGTGACCCCCACGAACTGTTGACACTGCTCTGGAAGGTCTAGCCAAGTCAAGAAAAGGAGGCCCGGCAGTGGTGGCGCACGCCTTTCATCTCAGCACTTGGGAGGCAGAGGCAGGTGGATTTCTGAGTTTGAGGCTAGCCTGGTCTACAGAGTGAGTTCCAGGACAGCCAGGGCTACACAGAGAACCCTGTCTCCAAAAAAAAAAAAAAAAAAAAAAAAAGGAAGCGTAAGGCCTCCGCTCCGTACAGGAATAATTAAGCAACTCCGAAAGGACAGGTGGCGACTATCCACCTGCACACTCTGGCATAAGCAACCATTTACAAGAGCAGGAAATGAGGCAAACAGACCACCAGTAGCTGCACTTCTGTAAGTTAGGGTGGTCACCCAGGATGGTGAAAGTCACCACAGCTAGGCTTGGCTAGCTACCCACAGGACAGGCTGCCCCCTGGGTGGTGCCTGGAACTAGTATTTCTCTAGGGTTTCTGCTATTCTTGCTCATTAGGCTCGCCGTGTTGCACAGACAGATAACATAGTTCATGCTGAGCCTGGCTTTCCTTCTTAAAGTCTGGGTCTTGGCTTGTGGTAGAGGGCTCAGAAACTTTCCAGATAGACAGTGTCTCACATATGCGGTCCCTTAAGTGTCATCCTGTTTGTGGTTTCAAGAATAAAGGGAATACATCAGCAAGGAACCTGAGTTCTCAGACATTTTCTTCCCTTGTGAAATTTTCCCTTTGCTGATCCCGCCTCCTTTGCTGCATGCTCAGCTCCCAGCATATGCTGCACCCTCAGACATCAACCTAAATGTGCCCTGGGGACACAACAATGGTGACTCTGAAACACGATGAAGTCCTATAGCAAAAGGAAGGACAGAGCGCGGTGGCCAACACTCCTCTGTGCACCTGGAGCCTGGACTCAAAGCCTTAACACAATGGTAAGGGGGCTGCAGAGAAGACGCCCAGAACCCATGAGGCAGCTCACAACCATCTGTGACTCCGGTTCCAGAGGAGTTGATGCCCCCTTCTGGTCTCCTTGGGCATTCTGTACACAGACATACATACGTGCAAGCAAAACTTTCATGGACATAAAAATACATAATTTAAACCCAATGGTAGGGTAAGATGTCAAGATCACCTGGGTGGGGGGACCAGTGTGGTGGTGTATGCCTTTCACCCCAGCACTGAGGAGGCAGAAGCAGTCAGATCCCTGTGAGTTCAAAGCTGATCTGGACTACATAACAAATTTAGGCCAGCCAGAGTTATGTAATGAAACCCTGTCTTAACACCCCCCACACCCCAAAAACACAAAACAAAAAAACAAACAAAAGGAGTGAAAGACTCTACATCTAGGCACACTGGTGCACGGTTGAACACTTAAGTCTTCACAGTCATGAATACAGAGGGCTCAGCATCATAAAAGGTGCAGGGCTAGGGGAGGCCATGCTCAAGGCCATAGCTGCTTCTGTAGCCAGTGGAAGCGTTGGAACTGAAACCCTGAGTGCTCAGGTCTGAAAAGTCTTCCTAGGTGACCTGACCATGGTTTTGCCTCCTGGAAGCTTTGGGAGGAGACAGACTAGTGGAGGACCCACCCAGGGCTCAGAAGTAGAGTCGGGTTGCTAGTGAGCTCGGGCTGGGCCACCTGGCAACCAAAGGCTGGGGACTCTGGACTGATATCCCTTTTCTGAGCAGGTCAATTCTGACTCTAGCATGTTGAAGTGCAAGGCTCAGGACTGGGCTCAGCTCCAGGCCACCTCTCTGGGGTCCTGAGTTCACAGATCTCCCAGTTGGTCCTGGTCCTGACCTAAACCTGGCATTGCCTATCACGGCAGCTCTACCAACTTTGGGCACTCCTCTGGAGTCCTAAGCTGAGAGCCTATGCTGCCTGCCAGCTGGGAGCCTAACACTAGCCACCATGGGAAATCAGGAGTAGCAGCCTGTGTCCACTCCTAGCTCATGGATCCTGTAACTGCTGCCTCAGCACAAGGCACACCAGATGGGACTCAGCCCTGGAGGACTCAATGCTGATGTCAGCCCCCTGCATGAGTAGTCTGCAGCCTCTGACAAAGAGCTTGATTACACCCTGCCTTCCCCTGTGGCTGTCAGACACAGTTTGCTCCAAATGGTACTGGCCACTGCCTAACTCCTGGGCAGGGCACATGAGCCCTCTTACACTTGGCTTCACCTAGGACACAGCCTGCCTGTGAGTTTAAAGTCACATCTGTGAAGATGTTCTTGTCCAGATGTGGCCTCTGGATGGGAAAGTGAGTATCTGCAGGCTTGTGTTTACTGAATGTGAATGTGGATCCTGTACCGAGGTGTGGGGGAGGGGTGGAGGGGAGGGAAGGGCAGTGGTGTCAGCTGTGCAATGCAGAAGGGACAGCACTGAGTGACAACCTCAAGGTACCGTGGCTCCGCTGTGGTCGATCTTAGCAATGAGCACAGTGCACACTGAGCCTGCGACCTGTTATCACTGGACCCAAGGTAGACTGGGGAACCCCTAACAAAACTAGCCATGAACAATCCAAATATGAGCTAAAAAGCCTATTTATACCTTCATGGAAACACAATACTTAGCTTTTCCCTGAAAAACCACAAATGTTTGCTGAGGTTAAGGAAGACTTAGTTTAAATTATATTGATTTTTTTTTTTAACATAAGCTCTCATGTAACCCAGGATGACCCTGAGTTTGCTATGAAGCTGAGAATGACCCAGACTTCTGCCCCTCCTGATCTTCTACCCCAAGGGCTGGGATTACAGTGCTTACAGATTGTGTTGAGACTTGGTACTGCATGGTGTGGCACTTTCAAACCAACCAGCAAGTACAACCTAAGTGCATATGAGGGGTGTGGATTTCAAGCGTTGAAATGTAGCCAAAACAATCTTTAGAGAGAAAGACAGAGTTAGGAGTTAGGCAGCGGTGGTGCATGCCTACAATCCCAGTCCTTGGGCACCTAAGGCAGGACTGTGAGTTCAAGACCAGCCTGGGATACACTACGAGACTTTGTCTCAAACAAGAAAAAAAAAAAGTTGTCGGTCTCATTCTTTCTAATCCCCACACTCAGTCACCAGGATGGACTGGTGGACAGGATGGACACAGATGAACAGAACAAAACCAAAGGCCATAAACAAACCCCATACCTGCAAACAACCGATTTCCAACACAGGTGCCAGGTGCACTTGGTATGGACAGAAATGTTTTCTTAGCACACAGTGCCAAAGAGCCTGGTAGTCACAGGAGTGAGGCTGGACCCTCAGACCCCACATAAAAGTGAATTCAAGATGAGCTGAAGACTACTGTGGAGCCAGAGAAAGTATTAGGCACAACACAAGTCAGAAGAGAAACAAGACCCAGTGGGCTCACCAGGCAAGGCAGCCATGCCCACAAGCCCAGCACAGCTGCAGAGAAACCTAAGGAGGTGTGAAGCAGGCTGGGGCTACTCGAGGCTGGGAGATGGGAGGGGGTACTGATGGATACAGGATATCTCTATGAAACTGGCCACACATCTCTCAGAACTGTGCATTTTGTTTTGTTTTGTTGTTTGCTTGGTTTTGATCCTTTTTTTGAGACAGGGTCTATGTAGCCTTGGCTGGCCTGGAACCTACTATGTAGACTAGACTGGATTTGAACTTAGAGATCTGCCTGTTTCTGCCCCCCTGAATGCTCAAAGGGTGTCCCTGTGCCCAGCAGAACTGGGCACTTTGAAAGGGTAAAATGTGTGCCGTGAAAATGAGCTCAACCAACTGCTCAAAACAAAACCCAGAAAGAGCCACAGGAGCCTGGGAGCCCTGTAAGCAATGAAACCTGCTGCGTGCAGCTAGCGTCAGAGGCCACGGCCGGCTGCGCCTGACACACGGCTGCGCCTGACACACGGCTGCGCCTGACACACGGCTGCGCCTGACACACGGCTGCGCCTGACACACGGCTGCGCCTGACACGGCTGCTCTGGAATCATATTACTTCTGTGTATGAAGCTTTCAAAGATCACTACAGTAGCTAAGGAGAATATCAAGCCAAGGCTGACCACACCCAGCCTGACCCAGGCTGGGCCCCTGGGTTATGGCTTTCAGGGTGGCAGCACCACACATACCTTCTGGGTTTGCTGTTCCCTCTCATTCTAAGGTCAATCTCCGCCTTCTGCAGCTCCACCTGTGCCTCAGCCACCTGTGCCTTCTTTGTCTCAATCTGTGAAGAAACAAACACTTGCACAGCTGCTTCCATTCCCACCCAAGACCTGTCCTGAGGACTTCTGTCCATAGCTGTTGGTCCAACATTCTTTTTTTTGGGGGGAGGGTTATAGCAGATAGATTCCAGAGTCTCACAAATGCTAGGTAAACTACGCCACCCATGTCCTGGCCTTACATTCTGAAACAACTCAGATGACAGAGCAGCCTGGGAGAAGACCCCATGAAGCCAACTGGAGCTAACCAGGAGCAGAGTAAGGACAAGGGACCTCTAAGGCCCAATGGTGCCACCTGCACCAGCTACAAATTGATCTAGCATCCCCATTGTTCTTTCATAACTAGACACTGGCTGTATCCTAGCAGGGAAGTGAGAGGCAGCCAAGCTGGCTCTGAACCTAGAAGCTGGTTCCTCTCATGGCTGCCCAGGACATGGTCCTGTGTGATTTCAAGCCCCTAGCCCCAGCCTTCTAGAGCACTATATCCAATCCACATCCCTGCCCTCCATGAAATGCCCTGAAGAGAAGAAAGGGAAGCAGCTGGTATGGGGGGCACTCACTGCAGGCACCAACCCACCTTTTTTTGGAGTGTCTGCATCGACTTCTCGAAGGTCTTGGGAATTGCTCTCTGATGGTTACAGAGAACCGCCACAGCCCGATTCGCCCGATTGTAAGCTAAGACTTTGCAGGTTAGGCTGTCTTCAGCTGAGCAAAGACAATGACAGCTGTCACTCTGCTGCAACCTGCTCTGAGCCTCCCTTTGTCCCTCCTATTCTTTGGTGGCACCAGCAATGGAGGCCAGGGCCTTGGCATGCTAGTGAGTGTTGTACACTGGGCCACATCCTTGGCCCTAAAAGGGCTCTTTCTGGGCATGTTATAAATGTCCCTTCTATGACACAAAATCCCAGGGAATAAGTCAATGCCTAAGATGCCCCACAAGTCAGGGTCAACTGGGTTTAGCCATAGAAATGACAGCACTGAGTCCTCACCTTCTTGTGGGGGCTGGACTATATCCTATTGGAACAGAGACAGGAGCCCCAAAGCCATCCCAGGCCCAGACATTTCCTTCTGGAACAGGGTAATCTGCAAACCCTAGGGCCCAAGGAAAGGTGAGGCAGTGTTGTCTGAGTAGTCCAGGATCCTCACAAGAACTCATGATTAACAACCCTGAGGCCCTGTACACTGCACACCCCAACTTTACTGAGCAAGGTTCTCATTAGCTACAACCCTGAGAGACTGAAGATCAGGTTCACGTTCCTGAGTCACCCATCTGCATGGCCACTGCTCTTAGACTAGCTCCCACCTGAAGAATTCTAGGGCCAAGTGGCCATCCATACAAGATTTACAAAACCACACATGGAAACAGGACCCTGCAGTTCTTTTCTTCAGGGCTGGGCCTGAAGGATGCTCTACCAGCAGCCCGGCCTCTGGCTTCCTATGACAAGTTCCTCTAAAAAGGTCTCCCTCCCTGCATGCCTGCCCCTGATGCATGAGAGGTAGCTTCAGGGCCACACAGCTCACTGGCCCCAGGTCAGCCATATTGGCTGCCTGGATTCAACCCTTAATGACGCTGAGTCTTCACCCTGCCCTGACCAGAGAGTCCCTGAGACCAGGGGCTGCAGTATCTTCCTGAGGAAACCCTGCTGAGGGAGCAGTGTGGGCACAGGTGGTGGGCACTGGCCTCCATGCCTTTCTGAGCTAGAAGCAAAGGAGGAGATGCTAGGTGGGTTTTGTCCCCACTGAGCATCTCAAGACAGTGGAGGGAGACAAAGGTTCCTGGATGGCAGTAAAGGAACGGGACCTAAAGCTGAGAGGATTTGGGGTACAGAAGATGTCAGGAATGGTGGAGCAGAGGTCTGTTAGGAACCTCCAAAGTGACTGAGGAAGAGAGGCAAAGCTGTACCTAGAGGAGGAAGGGTAAGGACAGACTGCAGACCAGGGACAGCAAGTAGAAGGGGTGGAGCAGGAAATAGGGCACCTCCCTGCTGGGGCCAGTGAGGCCACCCCCACTCTGGGATTGACTTCAAGCATTCTTCCACTAATAGGCAGCTGTGTCCAGTCCTACCTTGGCTCATGCCTAGGGCGAGCCAAGGTGCAGCCCTTAGGCAGCTCCCATAGGGGACAGTCTAGCTAGCCCTCAGGGTCAAAGACCTACTCACCACGGGTCAGCATCCGCAGCTGCTCCTGCAGAGTGACGGATGCATTGTAGGTCCGGAACACCTTGGCTGTCAGCCCCTCCATCAAGTCCTGCAAGTGCTTGTTCAGGCTGGAAGTCTGGGTACAGAGAGGAGAAAGGAGTCACGGAGACGTGAGTTTCATGGGCTATCCTCAGCTTCTGGGAGAGGGTTAGGAGAGCTGCTTTAGCTGCTGGGCCAGAACAGAGAACACACTGGGGACAAAGACAAGCTAGACTTGAATCCCTACTCCTTTCCAGGCCCCCTAGTGCCCATCTGTGGAGGTTTGAATAAAAATGGCCCCCACAGGCCTATAGGCAGTAGCACACTTAGGAGGTGTGGCCTTGTTGGGGGAAGTGAGGCACTAGATGGTGGGCTTTGAGGTCTCAGAAGCTCAAGTCTAGGCTCAGTGGCTCACTGTTCACTTCCTGCTGCCTGTGGATCCAGATCCAGAACTCCCAGCTCCTTTTCCAGCACTGTGTCTGCCTGGACACTGCCGTGTGTCCCACCAGGATGATAATGAACTAAACAAACCTCTGAACTATCAGCCAGACTCAATTAAATATTGTCCTTTATAAGAGTCGCTGTGGCCATAGTGTCTCTTCCCAGCAATAGAAACCTTAGACACCATCACTGCTTTGAAAAATATATGTATGCTTACAGTCAGTGCATCAAAGAGGTTGTCCCTAGGGTCCTTGTCTTCCATGAAGCGCTGAAGGTTCTGGAATACCTGAAATGGAGAAGAGCATAACTCATAGCCACATGGAGACCCCTGGAGCAGAAGCTAGCTGAGCAGGAACGGTGTCTCACAAGGACAAGAAAGACCACACTGTGTACATCAACAGAGGGGTCCAGAGAGGCACAAACACCAGGTCCTGGAAAGAGGTGGCACAAGCAGAGTGCCAGGCCTACCTTCTCTATGCCTCCCACCACTATCCCGCACATGCTCACTTACTGCTAACTCATTCCCGGCCATGAGGTAAAAACTGGAGCTGGTCTTTTGTGCTTCGACAGAGCCACTCAGTGACTTTAGCAGGCAGCAGACTCCTAGCTCCCCAGCAGTGACTTCCACCTGGGCAACCCAGCGCTGTATTTGTGACCAAATCAGACACACCTAATATCATAGGGCTTCAGGAGAACAATGTCTCTCCTCTGCTCACTTTCAGAAGACATGAAGTTCCCCCTGGCCAGGCCAACTTCTAGAGATAGCCTAGACTGCACTGGCCTCTCATTGGTTTTAGCTTGCCCATCCTGCCAAGGTGGCATCAAATCCCCTTTGGACCCTTTACAATGTGGCCTCCGGTAGAAACAGGGCAGACACAGGTGGAGCTGTCAAGATGGGGTCACACAGAGCACAGCGGCCCCTCAGGATGGCATGGTGAGAGAGAAGACGATGGGGCAGAAGCAGCTGTGTTCAGCAGAGGCAGAGCATAACCAGCAGCTGCATCAAGTCTCATGGGGCAGAAGCCAGGCCAGCAGGGAAGAGGTCTCACAAGGGGGAGGCAAAGCCAGGGCATGCATGGCACCAGTGGAAGCAGGGACAGGAAAGAAACAGATTCTTCCCATGTTCCCAAGGAATCAGCACCCATGCCTCCTAAACCAAAACATTTATAATAGGTGTGTGTGTGTGTGTGTGTCTGTGTGTGTGTGTCTGTGTGTGTGTGTGTGTGTGTTTAAGCCCTGGCTGTTATGCCTCCTCACACAGCCATAGGAGACACTGGGAGGTGCACCCGGCCACTGCACGTCGCTGTGGCTCTGCCACGCTCTGACAGAGACCCTACTGTGAACACAGTCACTGAGGTGAGGGCACTCACAAGCTTCTCCACCGTCACGTGGTTCTTATAGCGGATGGAATCCTTTCCCAAGAAGTCCAACTCTACAACATGCTCCTGGCCATCTGCGGGTGCGTGCAGTCGGACATGCTCCACACGGAGCGAGCAGCAGCCCACGGTGTTAGCCGTCTCACCCTCTTCCTTCTCATTTCCTGTCCGCAGTGCCAGCTAGACCAGGTAGACACTGGTCAAGGCTGTGGTCTGTGGTATAGCTCACAGCACTCATCTATACACAGCGGCACACACACACACACACACACACACACACACACACACACAAAATATCACACAAAGCACACATATACCTATTTGATGGAGGCTCCAGCTCCAGGGAGAAGCCACCATTGTCCTGGCTGCCCCACTCTCAAGGTCCCATGATATACCTTATCAATAAAATAAAGGGCCACAGCCAGCTGTCTCTTCTTCATGTCTGGTGACTTCCAATCAGCCTGATACTGAGCACGGATCTTGTCCACAACCCCTTTCAAGCGTCGTGCTACCTCATACTTCTGCCAATCCATCTTCCCCTAAGTAAAGACAACAAATGTTCCTACTAAGTGCAGAGCAGGTGACTGGACATCTCCCTACCTCAGGCATCCCCAGAAAGGTTTAATTGGACGAGGGGCAGGGCAGCAGAGCCTGGCCTCAGAAAAATGTGAAGTGACTATGAGCCCACTCAGATTCCTGTAAGCCTGCAGCCACTGGGCCCAGCTGCTCTCAGCTCTGGCTGGCTGATGCTGGCTAATCTCTAAAGGCTGAACTGAAGGGCTGAGAAGTCTTCCCATGCCTGCCACCCTGGAATAGCACAGAGGGGAGGGCCTAACACATGCACTCTGGAGCACAGGGTTTCCCTGGAAGGCCATGCTCTCACCTTTGGCTTGGAGCTGGGGTTCAGTATGATGTACTTGAAGGAGTTCTGGATGTTCTCCACCCAGGCAGCCAGCCACATGACTGTGTTATCTGAGCGCACCTCTTTCCACCGGTGACCGGCTGGTGGCTCAGGGATCCTGGAATCCCTGGGATAAAACAGAGGTAGTTATAATTTCGAGTCTCCAGTCCTCAAATATGAGCAACTCTGGGTAACTTCCCTACGTGTGTCCTGCAGTCACATGACTGTGCAGATATGGCCTCAGAGTTAACTCTAAGCTCCCTAGACCAAGACTGCCATCGTGCACATTCACAACACAGATGTATACATAGTGGCACATACATAGGCATGAACACACACACATACACACACACACACACACACACACACACACCAGGATCTACCAGAACAAAGTGGTCACTCAGCATGCTCTATGCAGAGAGCTCTGAAGCCTCAGCTCACACACCAGGTGGCTGCTGCACAGCTGTCATCCAGGGTCACTGAAATTGGGAGGTCACACAGGATGGACCATAGGTAACAGCAGCACAGCAGCGTACAGCAAGCCCACACCCAACACGCCAGCATTCGGAAAGCCAAATGCTGAAAACGTAGAGGACACCTCCCAGTAGGGGAACCTCAGCCCTGCTGAGCAAGACAAACGGTTCTACTGGGTGGAGAGACACCAGCCCAGCTGACCCAGAGCTATGACAAGACCCAGGATACACACAGAGCCTAGTGTCTGTGGTCACCCATCCAGTGAAGGGTCCCACCCCCAAAGAGCTAAGGACAAAAGTCAGCTCAGTAGGCAGCCTAGGCAAGACCCAGCCAGGGTCCAATGCTCACCCACAGGAGCCCGGCAGGCGGACTCCCACATACCTGCTGCAGTTAATGACCACATCCTCTGGCATGACCCTCCTCTTCAACATCCCCATCTTGGGGTGCTCACCTCGGCCACGGAACAAGCCGGGTGGTTCCGTCTTGAAATTGCCTATTTTTTCTCTGTGGCCATCTAAAATACAGTAGCCAAACTCCTGCTGAAGCTTCTCAGCCTCTTCTTTTAGTTTCTGAGTCAAAACAGTATGTGGGCATTAGGAGAGAAGCAGCTAAAGTGAACCCAGTGCCTGTGCTGACCACGGGTCTCTCCTGCTGCTTCTGCTGGAGGCCTCAAGCCCCCGGCTTCCCAGCAAGTGTGGGGAGCACATGGCACAGGGCTCCTCAAGCTGCTGTCCAGCAGAAGGAGTAGGGTAGCCTTCAGGGTAGGAGGCAATGAGGCAGGTTCTGGAGTCACCTCAAACCCCCTGCAAGGGATGGCCGAAAACTAGTCAGTCAAGAAAGAACTACGTGGCAGGCTCCCAGTAACTAGAGGAGACGTGAAAAGAAGCACAGTAGACCCAGATCACCCCACATTCCTGCCCTCGGGTCCTCTGACATTCCTGACCTTTCAAACGGTAGTGTATTTTCAAATGTGCCCCAGGAAAATGGAATTATATCCCAGACACACTTTACAAGGGGGGGTATTACTTGAAATTACTCAGCACTTGCTGTGACGGCACCCTGAACCTGGTCCACCTCCTAAGGCCACACAGGTAGGAAGGCTCTGTGAGGGGTGCTCTGCTGCTTGCACCCACTAGCTACCTCCAAGTTTCCCAGAGCCCGCTGCCAACCTGCTTCTGCTCCCTGGGCAGGGTTCTGCGGGCCTCAGCTCTTTCCATGAAGTGCTTATGGATCTCTGTGAAGTCGCATTTGTCAAGATGTGTGATGAGCTTCCTCTCCTCAGCCGTCATCTCCTGTACCAAAACCAGCAACACGTGCTCAGCGCTCGAATACAGGTGCCTCCCCATGGCACAGGGAGTCCACGTTTGGGGCCACTGCGCCTTCCCATTGCACAGAGTCCACACTTGGGGCCACTGCACAGGAGCACTATGACATACCACAAACACAGGACTGACTACACTCTGCGAAGAGTGCTAAGGCCATTCCACTAGACCCTGAGTCTCCACCAACTATTGCACCAGAGGCCCAGGTATACAATGGAGCCCTGGGAATAAGCCATGTGGCCTCAGCTGGAAACAGCTCTCTCCTGGCCACATGGTAAAGTATGAATGGGTGACAAGGTAGACCTGGGACGAACAGGGACAGCTTAGAGGAGAGCATGTGCAGTCTCAGCTTCAGGCCCGTGGCCCTGACTCACACCTTGAGCTTTACTCTATCAGAAAACGACCAAATGAAATCCCCAAGTGAGTACCTAAATCCACAGCCTTCCCCAAGGCAAGCCTCCCATGCCCCAAACCATCAGGAGCCAAAGAGTTTGCTGACAGAGTGGCCCACCCCGACAGGCTCCCAGGAACAGAACCGCAGAGCCCCAGTCTCCAGCCAACAGTAATGGACTCTTCTTATATGAACCCAGAGGGTGGTGGTGTGAGAGAGCCAAGGCTACCTCTTCCTAAATATAATTTAACTTTTCAGTAATGAAAGCAGTAAAATCCATGACCCACCAGCTCCGCTTGGAGACCCGTCCTATGCAAATTATCCACTTTGGCATGATGACGACTGCACTCTAGGGACAATTAAAGAAGAGAGCTATAAAGTATTCGATAAACTACCGCTGATTCACTCAACGAAATATTAAAAATTAAATTAGAAGCCTATAAATACTTCTCCAACAAAATACCTGAGGTAGCTGGGCAGTGGTGGCGCACGCCTTTAATCCCAGCACTTGGGAGGCAGAGGCAGGTGGATTTCTGAGTTTGGGGCCAGCCTGGTCTACAGAGTGAGTTCCAGGACAGCCAGGGCTACACAGAGAAATCCTGTCTCGAAAAACAAAAAAACCGAGGTTGCATCATTTCTCACTCCTGGAAGCTGGAGGGCGGCATTTCACTAGATCTCTGCAGAGGGCCCAATCTGTGCTTCCACAGAGGGAGGAGCCAGCCAGGTAACAGGGACTGGCTAACCCCTCCCACAAACGCAGAACTCTCACAGGGCAGGAGCCCTACCTGACAGGCAGGGCCCACCAGGGCCAGAGACCTCCAGGAGGCTCCACCTGGTTTATGAAGATTTACTTTTATTTTGA
Organism: Uromys caudimaculatus; assembly: GCA_028551405.1. Lineage (NCBI taxonomy): Eukaryota > Metazoa > Chordata > Mammalia > Rodentia > Muridae > Uromys > Uromys caudimaculatus. The sequence goes on along the minus strand of CM052718.1, from coordinate 25,964,246 downwards.
ACTGGGGGTTAGGAGACATCAGACCCTCTGGAGCTGGAGTTATAGGTGGCTGTAAGTACGTGGGTGCTAGGATCTTAACTCAGAGAAAGCTACACACTGAGCCATCTCTCCATCCCCATCGTACTACCTCTAACTACTGGTGCGAAAGTCATTACATACCAGGGAAGTTTTGGAGAGAGTGGTTGAAATCACAGCAGAATATAATTTGATGATTCCATTGCAATATGAAAAAAAATACAGTAAAATGCTAAGTGGGAGAAACATTGTTTGCACACTGGTCGTGATTGTACAAAAATCAAAGTGTGGGGGCCGGAGAGATGGCTCAGTGGTTAAGAGCACTGACTGCTCTTCCAGAGGTCCTGAGTTCAATTCCCAGCAACCACATGGTGGCTCACAACCATCTGTAATGGGATCTGGCGCCCTCTTCTGGAGTGTCTGAAGACAGCAACAGTGTACTCATACATTAAATAAATAAATAAATCTTTTTTTTAAAAAAAATCAAAGTGTGAAAAGACATGGATGCAGACACGGAAAGGGGGGATGTGTGTTGGCAAATGATTTTCTACCTCCATTTCCTCACCACAGAAGCCACCGCCCTGTGTCAGGGCCCAGCTCCCAGTCATCAGCAATGGGCGTGAGGACACAATGGGGTCCAACACAGAGACAATCCACCTCTTTCCTGCAAAGCAGAGCTCAGAGGAGAGCATCTGGAGACAGGACCCAGCCTGCACAGCTGCAGCCCATCAGCCATCCCCTGGACTGGGCCCCTTCCCTGCCCGCTTGGAGACACTGGGAACAGAACAGCCCACCTTTCCCCTCTGTATTAGTAACTAAGGAACACCAGACGGGAAGGAAACACACACTGGATGGCCGGCTCCACCCGTGTCCCTGGATGCTTTTCAAGGCAGCAGTTGGTGAGAGTCACAGTAAGAGACAGGATCAGGGACAAAGCTTGCATGGGGGACAGAGCACACTGTCCCCACCCCTGGTGCTGGACAGCCAGGGATCCATGCATGAGAATGTCAACGCAGCTTCAGCTTAAACCACAAGCTGTGAGTCACCTCCGATGTGACAGCGGAATGCACACACACTAAATGTAAAACCAACTACTGTGAATATCCCAGGAAAACACAAAGGAGAAATATCTTTGTGACCTTTGGTCAGGCAAAAATTTCTCAGACATAGCAGCAACAGCACAATCCATTACAAAGAGTATTCACATCAGAGTACAAACTCCCAAGAACATTAATGAAAGTTAAAATGGAGGCTGGCGAGATGGCTCAGTGGTTAAGAGCACTGGCTGTATTTGCAGAGGACCCAAGTTCAATTCCCAGCATCTACAGATAGCTCACAAACCATCTGTAACTCCAATTCCAGGGAATCCGCCAGGCTCCAGGCATGGATGTGTTGTGCGCGCGCGCACACACACACACACACACAGAGGCAAGACACACATACGCATAAAATAAAAATAATGAAAATAGAAGCCAAAATTTTGGCAAGTCATATTTCTGATTAAAATTGTAACAGGGAGAAAGATGTAATGCGCATGCATATATCTTAGCATCTGGGAGGCAGTGGAAGAGGGTGGGAGCTCATGGTCAGACTCGGCTATGTAACAAGTCAGAGGCCAGCCTTGTCTCAATAAATAAACCGGACTAAAGAGGTGCTTCAGCAGCTGCGAGCTGGCACTGCTCTTGCAGAGGACCTGAGTCCCCAGCACCCATGGCAGGTGGCTCACAAATGCCTGCACCTCCAGCTTCAGGGTATCCAAAGCCCTCATCTGGCCTCTTCAGGCACCAGACACATACATGGTGCACGTACATACACGCAGGTAAACAATATGTGATAATGTCTTTTTCTGAAAATCCCTCTTGCCTTAGAAGGTTTGAATTTTTGCCAGAATGTGCAATCAAGTTAATAACATACCCTGAAATCATCTAAGACTATGTACTCGGGGCTGGAGAGATGGCTCAGTGGGTAAGAGTACTGGCTGCTCCTCTAGAGGACCCGGGTTCAATTCCCAGCACCCACACGGCAGCCTGCAGCTGTCTGCAACTCCAGTTCCAGGGGATCCATCGCACTAGGCATGCATGTGGTGCACATATCTGTGCATGCAGACAAAATACCCAAACACATTTTAAAAAAAGTCTAAGCACTTAATCTGCTGTCTTACCGTATGTTCGGACTGTTTGTTTAACCGCCTTTAAGAGAACAGTGTAACCAACCTTATCACACCTTGGATTTCTCATGTCATCAGCTTTTACAACCCAAGGTGATACATAGCTTTAACCTTAAGGTATGTACTCTTCCCAGAATGCTCTGACACGCCCTTGACCTAGAATAATGTTGTCTGTAACTGTTCAATAGATACAGAACAAAGTGCTTTGTTAAGGGACAGACACAGCACAGCAGACAAGCCACATACTACAAACTACAGACAGGCAGAAGACATAGGAAGAGAAGTGGAGAATTCTAATCTGGGCTTGCTCGTGGTCAAACACAATGAGGAAGTCTCTTTTATGTAATCATATACATTAAAAGAAACAAGCCAGGTGGTGGGGACACACGCCTTTAATCCCAGCATTCAGGAGGCAGAGGCAGGTGGATCTCTGAGTTCAAGGCCAGCCTGGTCTACAAAAGCAGTTCTAGGACAGACAGAGCTACAAAGAGAACCCCTGTCTTGGGAAAAAAAGAAAGAAAGAAAGGAAGGAAGGAAGGAAGATAGATCTAAATGACAAACAGTCTAGGAAAAGATGTCTAGTGCTGTCAGTCACTGGAGAAATGCTGCGAGCACAGGCTTGTAGCTGCTAGACGAGATATGAGGCTCAGACCAGGCTCACACAAACCATGTTTTTAAAAGCAAAGGAAGAGGGAAACCTCACACAGTACTCTCATCTCCACACCGTGTGCTTATTTTCATGGGGCAGAAAACACCCTCTGGGCTGCTCCAGCCTCCCACTCTGAGAGCTGGATACTGTGAGTGGAGCCCCCAGGGCAAGGTCACTACACTGCGGTCTTGAGTCCAGCCAGGCTGGGCAAACGCTGACCACTGAAAGGGCTGCTGCGGGGGCTGCTGGGAAACACACCTTCCGCCAGTCACTGAAGAAGTTCCTCTGGAAGACTTCCTTGGCCGTACACTCAAGATGCAGCATTTTCCCATAGAAGGTAGCGACCTCCTCCGCTGCCAGGCTCAGCTTCACCGGCTTGCCTGTAGATAGCACACACACACACACTGAGGGACGACCACAGGCCCCATCCTGGTGACACAACCTCCCACTTTAGTACACAGTACACTCCTAAGTTAAAAGTGAGCAGCCCCTGGGTAACATGATCCCAGGAACACCACTCTGGGGTTTGCAACAGTCCCAGCCATTCGCTTCTTACTTTATCATGCTGCTTCTTGCTACTAAGTTTGTATTATGCGGGAAAGCAACAGACGTAGTTCATTATTATTGTGTGCACACACACCGCACATTGGGGGTAGGGGCACCGCACACGCCATGGAGTGCCTGTGGAAGTCAGGTTTATGGAGTGGGTTCTCTCCTTCCATCTTTATGTGAGTCGCAGGGATCAAACTCAGTCACCAGGATGAGGTGGCAAGCGTCTTTCCTCATGGAACCATCTCCATGGCCCAAAAAACAAAACCCACATTTAAAAAAAACCAATTTCATCTTATTGCAGTTCTGGGGATGAGCCCAGGGCCTCACGCACGCCAGGAAAGCACCCCACTGTAGCTATGCCCTTGGCCCTAATTTGTGCAGTTCGAAAACACAAATCTCCACATAGAAAAGTACAGGCACAAAATAAAAGTTAACGCGTCACAGTGGGGGAAAGGTGGAGCACTGTAGACTAACCCTCTATGCTCAGTGACTTCATGTAAAGGTCAAAATGACAGACAGCACACAGGAGCCTAGGCAGAACAACCAGGTGGGTACCAAGGCAACTCCTGAGGGAAGCCTCTCAACTGAATGTCTGAAGAGTTTCAGAACAGGCATGTGCGGGTAAAGGGCTTTCCAGATGACCGCCTGGATCTGATCATGGAATCCACGTAAAAGACAAAGATGCCCTCTGACCTACACAGTGCACCATGACACATGCGCCAGAGGTCACATCATGGGGGGGTGGGGCCAGCATGTATGTACACAACCTGATCTACTCAATGAGTTCCAGGACAGCCAGGGCTATGTAAAGAGACCCTGTCTCAAAAAATAAAAATTAAAAATATTAAAAGAAAGAAAGAAACAAATAAATAAACAAACTGGGCTAGGTATGGTAGCCCACACCTTTAATTCCAGCGCTCAGAGACAGAGGCAGGTACATCTATGAGTTCAAGGTCAGTGTGGTCTATATCAAGAGTTTTAAGCCAGCCAGGACTACAGAGTGAGACCCTGTCTCAAAATGCCAAAAACAACAAACAAACTGGACCAGGACATATACTGCACACGCTATATCTCCACCACCACCTCTTGCCAGGAGTGTACAGAGGAGAGCCTGGGAGACCACAGCAGCTCACCCATACTTGGGCAAGTCTGGAAACAATCTGCGGCCCTGAAGCACAAATCCGTGTCTCTCCTTCCTTGTAGTAGCCTGCCAATAGTCACCTACATTTGTGTGTAGGCACACACACACACACACACACACACACACACACACACACACACACACAGAGTTTCTGGGGGACTCCAGGGTTGACTCCTGCTATCAGCCAGTCTGTCAGGAATTTCTGAAACCCAGGCAGGGAAGAGGACTTTGCACCCTATGCTGGGAAGGTCAGCGTTCTTCTTGGCATACTGACCATGTAGAGAGAGAAAGTCAGCCCTAAGCACCAGGCAGCCCAATCACGGAGTACACACCCCGGTCCTCACCATCATAGAAGAAGTGTACTCCATCGGGAAGGGGCTCATAGGCCGGGGTGAAGTACGGGCCCTTGTGTTCCAGCTGCTTCCACCTCACACTGTTCTTGCTCGTTTCTTCCCACCTGAAAAGACAGGAGAGCACCTACATGGAGCACGGCACTCACCACACTAGGCCCCAGGCCTTTGAGTCTTCTGCCCTGTGGATTTCTCGCTTGGCCTATGCTTTATCTAGAAGGAAGACAATGACTGAAAGGGGTGGGGGGTGGGGGGCAAAAGCTGACAGGCTGCCATACTCTAGTGTGTATCTGCCAGGGTACAAACTCAGGGGTCCCAGCTGAGTAGAAAGGGGGCAGTGCCCTTTTCTGAGGCTCAAGGGATCCTCAGATTCATCCCTCTGAAATCTCTTCACAGGTGTAGTCATCACCCCTGGCAACTAAGAGTGTGCCTGGTATAGGTAGCCCTGCCTGTGAGGTACAGGGAGATGAGCAGCCAGGAAGATTGAGGACTTGACTGTAATAATGCACAGGGAAGCAGAGAAGTAAGGAAAGAAAGAGCAGGGACAGAGGCAGGGCACCTCAGGGGCTTTGGAAGAAGGGACTGCCATTGGGAATGGCATAACTCTGATAGCACCAACATGGCATGCCCTGGCTGGCTCCCTGCAAGGTCCATGCAGTTTGTCTCCCGATCGTCCCAACACAGGGCATCCTCTCCCAGGCTAGCCCCACTTTGGAGCCAATAGGACATTACCCAGCATGGGGACACAACCTTACTGCATGAACTCTCCTGGCCTGTTCACCTGTTCATCTGAGCAGGTCCCAGGCCGGCACCAGACCAGGTCCTGGGACACAGATACCAAGGTAAGCTGGATACTGAGATGCTAGAAGATGGGGCAGGGCATGGGAGGTTTCTTAGCAGTAAGGACTCGGGTATCAGAACGGACACATGAGCATCAGCCAGGAGGGGAGGAGGCCGACTGAGATATGAGCAGTCCTAAACCCTGGGTGGGTTTCCCAGACACATGCTGGGTTCCCAGGCAGCCATCCTGGTGGGCCTGGTTGACTCAATTGTGTACCCTATGCGGGACAAGAGGCCTGCTAGTTTGAGGAAGGAAAGAATCAGGAGAGTGAAGGGCATTTTGTTTTTGTTTGTTGAGATGATGTAGCCCAAACTAACCTCAAACTTGAAGCGCTCTTGCCTCAGCCCCCCAAGTGCTGGGATTATAAGTATAAACTATCACGTCTGGTTTGACAAATATTTGATTAAAGGGCCTTTCTCGCTGTTCCTGCAAAGAGTGGATCAGGTGTGGTGGAGCTACAGTGACTGAAAGTGAGCATAGGTGGGGAGGTCAGGGGACAAGGGCCCTGGTCCTGAGCTAGAAAGCAATTTCAGGTATGCCCTGAGAAAGTAAGGAACGGGGCCGGGCTTCATAAGCTGAGCGACTCTGGCAAAATAGCCAGAATTTGGTGAGGGGTGTCCCATGAACCATGCAGGAGGGAAAGAGAAAAGTGGTGGCCAAAGGTTCCCGGGGATAGGTGTCAAATTCCATTCCACCTATCATATAGGTGGGGAACAGTTTGGTGGTAGGATGCGGAAGTGCTTCATGACAGACTCAGGCAGCTTTCCTCAAGCATTCGGCCCAATTTGATGTCATAAAATGCAGACAAGCACCTTAGAACCTACACTGAGCGTCAAGCCCATCAAGCCCGTCACCCAAACTGCTAGGCGAATTCTACACCCATCCCCATTTCACTGACAAGGACATTGAGATTGGGGCTATAAACAACTACTGTGGTATGAGTGACATTCCTTTGTCCCACTGGAGAAGAGTATCAAGTAAGTTACCCTGATGTCCTGCTGTGCATCTGTAGCCAGGCAGCTTCTCCTAGAGGCCACAACTCAGCCCCATCTGGAGAGGCAAGACATCCGTCTTCCCCTAGAATTTCTAGAGCTAAGAGTTTAGCTGTCCCAGCCTGGGTCTGAGCTATCCAAAGCACGTCAGCAGGCCAGCTGTAAAGGCTGACTCTGGAAGGGCTGTCTTCACTGTGAACCCACCCACCACTCCTGCGATCAGACCAGGACATCCTCTCCCAAGGCACTGTTAGCAACACTCCCACAATCGAGAGCTCTGGCTGGGTGCTTCCAAAAACCTCAGTACGCGAGGGAAAGGTTGAAAAGCCAGAATCTCACACAGAAGCCCAGCCTAGACAACCATCCCAACCCTAGGAAGTCCAGCGGGGCAGCCTGGTGACCTGGGGTAGGTACTGAAAGCCAAGACCACGTGACAAGGAGTGTAGGAATCATGAAGTGGGCCTGAAACCAACCAGGGAATCTGAGAACCACACGCCGAGGGGACCTCCTCCAAACCGAACGCGGCAGCCTGGAGGCCCAGGCCCAATCACAAGGGTGACCGAATTTCAGAACGTGTCTGGTGTGACCCGGCACAGGAGCAGGATTCGGCAGGTCACTGAGCCCTGTCTCGCCTGAACTCTGTCCCACCCGCCTTACCCGGCTCTGCTCGCCTTCGCGCCCCGGGACGCCTGACGGCACGAGACGCGGCAGGGGACATGCTGGAAACGCCGGCACAGGGTTCTGAGCCATAGCAGCAGCATGCGTGCGTACGTGCGTGCGTGGGCTCAGCCCGCTTTCAGAGGCCACGCCCTCTGGCAGAGCCCCGCCCCCACTCTTCCCAGAGTCCCGCCCAGCCCAGCCCACCTTGGGACGTTTTCCCCAGCCTAGGCCGAGTAGTGCTTCTCTCCCAGCGCTTCTACCTGCCGTGGCAGCCTGAACAAGTCATGAGTAGACCTACATGGTCAGAAGCCCCTATCTACCCACCTAAGTGGAAAAACACCAAGTGCCCACACCTCCAGGAGGATGCAGTTGCAGGCACCAGCTGTCCTGCCCAAAGCAGCCTCCCCTGGGCGCCTGATCAACAGCACTGGAAGTCCTAGGAAGACTGCGATTGCCTAGACACGCCGCCACGAGACCAGGGACATAAGCCATAGGCGCCCCCTTTCCCACATTCAGATCTCAAGACATCTGTACCAAGCAACAAAATGCTCCCAATCAGCGGCCGGCTGCTCCCCAAACCAGCAGCAGGCAGCCTTGGTATTTCCACTGAAACAGCACACAGGCCTGCAAGAAGGTGGTGAACCGGAAAGGTAAGAATGAGGCAGAGACCAGCAGGAAAGAGCTAGCCTAGCCTGTAGGTCCCGCCCACAGCTACCGACTCACTGGATTCCTACTGACATCTAGCGGCCGGAGCCAGGAACAGAGGCGGTGAGAGGTTAGTGGGCCCCTGCTAAGACACAGCCAGCACTACAAAAAGTTTGCTAAGTATGATCAACAGACTCTGGGAAGTGCCTCAGGCATTCCAGGTCTGTAGCTGCCTTCCCTGGACCCTTGTCCCCCTTGAAGACCACCTGGGGTTGTCTCAGTTGGGAAGCATCCTTCATTGCATAGGAGCCACAGGATAAGCAGGGACATTTGACTTCAATACAAACTCAGTGCAACCGTTTCATTATGAGTAACATACAAGCCTTTTCACATCCCTTTCCTCAACTTGATGGGCTACAATGGCTGGTGTCTGCCCACGGGAGGCCACCTTCTGCTCTTTACTAGACAAGTTTAATTTCTCTGAATCTCAGCCTCCTCCAGTACCTCCTGATAAAGTCTGGTCAGAGCGAGGCAAACACATACATACTCACAGACTTCAACCAACTCTTTTCCTGGCGCCCCTGAAACCCACAGCTCAAAACTCCACTGCAGCAGGCAGAGAGATAGCTGGGGAGGCAGATCCCTGGGGCTTGATGGGCAGTCAGCCTAGCCAATTAGTGAGTTCCAGTAGGTTGACTGACACCTAAAGGTTGTCCTCTGGTCTTCACACACACACACACACACACACACACACACACACACACACACACACACACACACGCTCCACTTCAAGTGAGGCTCCTCTGAATTTCAACTCGCACCTCCCCAAACATCTACAGCACAGGAAACTGCCCCCACCATGGCCCTGAGGTTTGCCAACTGCTCTGCCTGCTTCGGTATCATTCAGCCCTCCCCATGCTGATTTTTCTCTGCTTCCTCTCAAAACTCCCCAGACCTCCTGGCTTATATTCCAGCCAATTGCTTTGAGACTCTTCCCCAGCATCACCCAGCTTATTGTAATCTCTTTGAGATTTTTAAAAGCTATTTACATAGCGTTATTCTATTTCTACTGTAAAATGTATCAAGTACTTCTACACTTGATCTTAGGCAACTAATACATCAGTTACTTCTAAATATCTAGGACTAGATATTTCATACAGAACCTGTCTATGCTTCGCACAACATTGGTAAATAAACTTGTAAGGAATAGTTATAATCTGAGGATCCATTGGTCTTACTGCTACTTAGGACCATGCTTCTGCCACCGAGTCTCCAATGAACTGCTTCCATGTGCAGCAACGAACCTGTCTCTTTCTTACATGTCAGCCATTCCCATTTTAACACACTGAGCCAGATGTTCTAGAACATAGTGCTAAAGAGAACTGAATTCGCTCTCCTGCCCCTTCACAGATGCAACTCTGTTATGGCCTGGGACAGCACAAGGCCCAAGGTGGACAGTACCTGTGGAGTCTGCAGGCAAGTGCTAGCTACTGAGCCCAGCACACACATGGCGCCCTCTAGTCACTGGCCAGGCCATCCTTGAGACCCACCTTTACAAGCAGAACTGCAAGCTCTAAAGAAGCAGAGATGCTGGATACAAGCATCCAAAGAGATCAGCCTGAGTTCAGATCTCTGCAGCAGAAGCAAGTACAAACCATGGAGAACTGGCTGGCCCTGCCAGATCCTTTCAAACTCACACACACACACACACACACACACACACACACACACACACACACACACACGCTGTCACTCCGAGGTGTCACTCACACCCACATAGAGCTCCAGGCTGCACTCCCACACTGCTGGCTGGCACTTCAGCAGAGAGTTTGTCTCTGTTTTAAATTAAAACACAGATACGTCTTGCATTAATTTGAGTAGTAAAGTTTAGCACCTACTCAGGGCTTTCGTAAAATATACAGGAGCATACTACACAGTTTTAGAACACAAGGGAAGGGGGAGTTCACACTTGAATCGTCTGATAAAATCAGTCACCAGAGAGATGGCAAAGTTCCACTCATGCCTCTTTTCCACATTAAGTCCAATGGCTGGCACTACTTCTAGAAAAATCTGAATCTCTTTAGACTCACCTGACTTTTCAGTAGTAGCTATGCACGGAAAGCCTTGTCCTAGGGGCTGAGGTCACTCTGGGAGCGGCCTGCTTTTCCTCAGCAGGCTGACTAACCCACCATATCACACTATCCTGGCTGGAGTCACAGGAGTGGGGGCATGCCTTGCTTTGAGGCAGGTTTGCAGAGGGGCATTGCTGTTTGTCACGGTGCATGAGAACTCATGTGAAGGTCGTTTCTCAATTCCTGTGTGATTGAGGCTTTAGCTCAGAGGTACATCAGCCAACATGAAAACCTCACAAGAGGTCAAAGAGGAAGGCACTGCTTGCTCCACAGCTGCTAGGATTCCCCCGCAACACTTCTGAGGCCAGAGCCCTTGATTGGTCATCTTCAGAGCAGAGAGACCATGAAATAGATTTTAAAGGCTGGAGCAACAGAGAACTGAAAGATCTCCAGATGGAGGTAAAGGTACAGTGCAGGAGGTTTCCTTTCAGAGGAGAGAATTCTAAACAGGGTCTTATGTAGCACAGGTTGGCCACAGACTCACTGTGTAGCTGGGGATGACACTGAACTCCTGATCTCCTCGCTTCCACCTCCCAAGCCCTGAGATTCCAGGGGTGAGTCATTCAGGCAGTTTTCGAAACAGGAACCCCCCCCCCAAGTCAAGGCTTGGAGGGGGCACCATTTGCCAGGCTGGGCCCGAGTGTAAAGATGGCCCATCCAATTCAAATCTCAGCACAGGAAGGAGACTAAGAACCCTGCTGCTGTTCGGTGGGTGGGAGCCTACAATGTTGAGGGTGGGCTCCCAAGGTAGGAAAGCCCTTCTCCTTGTCCCAGAGAGCCCAGCAGCCCTCCCTTTCAGGGAAGGCCCAGCCACCAGCAACTCCACACCAAACTTCCCACCTCTGAGTCTCTGTCACCAGCACAGTGACCAGAAAATGTGCTCTGAGCGTCTATAGAAGACAAGAGTATAAAACCCTTGGGTTCAAGCAGAACTTCCAGCCTTGCCTTGTTTCCCTCTGCCACAGGCTCAGTCCAAGCTCAGTCCTTGTAGCATTTGTGGCCTGTGGCCACTCTTACTGGGAATACTCATTTCCCAGCCCTCCTTCCGACCTAGCTGTGGGGTATGCCACCACTGGAGTCTCTGGCCACTACACCATGTGGCAGGAGGGTTCTGAGCTGACAGAACCTTCACCCAATCAGCGGTTAGTCATGCAGCAGCTGACAAAGGAAGGCCTCTCACAGGAGCAAGGCTTTGTAAAGCACTTTCCTTCAGGGACTCAGAGTGTGCAACACACACACACACACAAACACACACCCACCACCTCCCACCCTCCTGACTTTGAGGACAAGGGGTCTCATAGAAGGAACAAAGCAGACCTGGCTAAGTGTCATCCCAGCTATGAGGCTGACATA
>CM052718.1:25945249-25950249 GCA_028551405.1 Uromys caudimaculatus | reverse complement strand
GAGGCAGGCAGATTTCTGAGTTCGAGGCCAGCCTGGTCTACAGAGTGAGTTCCAGGACAGCCAGGGCTACACAGAGAAACCCTGTCTCGAAAAACCAGAAAAAAAAAAAAATTGTCTTGAAACCCAAGAACAAAGCTCCCTTCCTGCTGTGCATGCCCCAAAGCTGTAGTAATCAAGACTGCATGGTCCTAGTATGGAATAGACACAGGCCATGGGCATGAGAGTCTGAACGTGAACCCTGTGTCTATCAGCAGCGACATCAAGCAGGGACTATACCATCTGACAGCAGGTGGTGCTGGCTGCCAGCATGAAAAGAACCAAGTTCAAATTCTTCCCATCATATGCAAGACCTATGTAACAGCCCAGACTATAAAAGCACAGGTGTAAATCTCCAGGTCGATGAACAAAGGAGACAATGACATCTCAAATATGACACCACACATAAACCAACCAGAAATAAAGCAGGCCAGCTAGATCACCAACATTACAAACTTCTGGGTTGGGGTTGTGATTTACGGGTAAAATAGAAGTGCCTACTGTGTGTCAGGTCCTGGGCCTGAGCATCACTTCCTCCTCCCATGCCCCAAAATCACCACTATTAGAAAGTGGGGGCTGGAGAGATGGCTCAGCAGTTAAGAGAACTGACTGCTCTTCCAGAAGTCCTGAGTTCAATTCCCAGCAACCACATGGTGGCTCACAACCATCTATAATGGGATCCAATGCCCTTTTCTGGTGTATCTAAAGACAGTGACAGTGTACTCACATAAATAAAATAAATAAATCTTTAGAAAAATAAAAACAAGAAGAGGAAGAGGAAGAAGAGGAGGAGGAGGAAGAAAGAAGAAGAAGAAGAAGAAGAAGAAGAAGAAGAAGAAGAAGAAGAAGAAGAAGAAGAAGAAGAAGGAGAAGAAGAAGGAGAAGGAGAAAAGAAATTGGAATTCAGAGCTACAAAGATACAAGGAGCTGGGCATAGCGGAGGACTTCCATATAAGCCTAGCTCTAGGGAGGCAGAAGCAGAAAGAGCGTGAGTGTGAGCCCATCCTGGGCTACTTAGTGAGAAAGAATTCTCAAACAAAACAGAACAAGCAAAAACCTGCAGGTGCAGAGCTGGCCAGATGGCTCAGTGGGAAGGATGTTTGCTTCGAAGCCTGTGAGGACCTGAGTTTGATCCCAGGGACAGACTCCTCCAACAGACTCCTCCAGTGTACTGCATGGCTCCCCCCTCCCCCCAAAAAATGTTTTAAAAGACTCTTTAAAACTACAGTGAATTACCACTTCACATCCAGTAGGACAACAACAAGAAAATGATAATAAATAAACAAATAAATAAATAACAAGTACTGTTAGGTGTGAGGTGTGGGATATGGGGGTGGGGTGTAGGGGGGATGTTGGGGTGTCGGGTGTGGGTACACATTGCCCCTGACACACTGCTGGTGAGAATATGAAGTGTCAGGCTTCTTGAGAAAGGCTTGACTGTCCTTCAGCGTGATGGCTACTCTTATTAGTCAGTTTGACTGGGTCTGGAATCAGAGACTAAGCCTCTAGGAATGCCCGTGAGGGATTTTCTTGAATATATTCATTAAAATGGGAAAACCCACCCTAAAAGTGTACGGTATCTTCCAGTGTCAGCCAAGATATAAGAAAGATCAATATTTCCATAATCCCTTCCTGCTTGCTTACTTTGCTTGTTAGTTTCTTTTCTGTTGTTGTGATAAAACACACGACCAAAAGCAACTTACAGAAGGAAGGGTGTGTTTGGGCTTAGGGTTCAGGGGCACAAATGTTCATCGTGGCAGGGAATCATGGCAGCAAGAACAGGGAGCTGAGGGCTCACACCTCAACCACCATCGTGAAGCAGAAAGAGCAAATTGGAAGTATGCAGGCTTTTAACCGCTGAGCCCTCCTCTAGCAAGGCTGTACCACCTAAACCTCCCCAAACAGCACCATCAGCTAGTGCTCCAGTGCCTGAGACTGTGAGGGACATTATTTTCACTCAAACCACACATGTGCCTTCACATCTCTGGAGTTAATCTGCCCTGTGACTGCCGTCCTTCAACAACATCAGAACCATTCATGGGGACTGAAGATCGGTGCCTCTCCAAGAATCTCCAGGCCTTCAGCACTGGGTTGGGATGGCTCAGTCATCCAGCCTTGTGAGGGTGCAATCACAGGTTCTCAGTGTCTCTAGTGTGAGACAGCCATTATGGACTGACTGCCCGTATTGTGTAAGCCAAGCTAACAAGTCCTCTTTGTGATATACACTCAGGGTCTCAGTTCTGTTCCTCAACAGAACACTAACCGGACTTCCAGTGGTGCCTCTGAAAACAGGTATTGAAGCAAACACGCTTGAACCAGAATTCACAGCTGAAAAGAGAAAACAACCCAACTATCCAAAAGACAAAGCAGCATTCAGAGGTATCTGTTCATGCAACAGTTTCCAGCTTTGAGAGGGAAGTCCTAGCAGTTGCAAGGTGGACAGAACCTGAAAGCATGCTAACAGGATGAACGCTTGCAAAGGACAGGTGCTGTAGCTCTCTGTTCATCTGAAATGTCTAAAGTACTCCCACAGACCGGAAGCAGAGCAGTGGCTGCAGACAGGGGAGTTGTGGAGAAACTCCTGAAGGGCCCTTGGTCCTCATTTTGGGGTGATGGAGGAGCTTTGAAATGGAGAGGGGTGAGGAATGCCTGCAGCTGTGAATACAATTCAGTGCAGCTTAGACACCTCAAAATGACAAAAATGGAGAGTTCATGATATGTACATTTTATCAAGATTTAAAATAAGAACATACAAGAAAAGATTCTACACTGTCCAGCCGTTTTCTGTGAGGAAACAGGATGAGCTGGAGAGCAGCCTGGGTCACAGAACTCACTTGGAAGCTGAGGCTTCAGCCAGAGCCACATCTGCCAGCGCAATGTTTACAATGTTGCAAAATTGTAATAGCACTTGAAACTTGAGAGTTTCGCTACAAAAATTCCGGTCTCTGCCTCTACTTTAACAAGTTGGTAGCCTAAGAAGCGTGGGTGTGGGGATGGCACCCATCCTGCATCCATAGATGGGAGCACACGGCTCACACCAGGATTGCTCCTGAGGCCAATGTAAGAGGGAACAGTCCATCTTCTTATCAGCAGCACGGTTGCAGATCAGACACCGAATTAAACTGCTTCTGAGTCCCAAGGCCAGGTGCATAGCTCTCAAGTGGTTCTCCTAAGACGCCAACTCAAACTGTTTAAATCTGACTCTGTTCACAACGAACTGAGATGGCACTGCAGCCAGCAGGCCACGAGTTCCAATATAGTATCCAACCATTCAAAAACAAAACCCTGTGCTTTTCCCCTCCAGACCTGCGCCTGTCTTTCTCTCCTCCAGTCACGGAAAGCAGCTGAAAAAAAAAAAAAAAAAATAGCAAAACAGCCAGGAGGTGAAGGAACTCACAGCAAGCCTCAGCCTGGAGATTAGAAACAACAGCCACTCAGTTCTCAGAGGAGCCAATGGCTGGAGGCACTGTCACCAGATGTATGGCGATTTCCAACAGGATCATTTATGTAAAACAAAACCAAACACACACAAAGGCCCACAGCACATAAGAGAGTGAGGACAGTCCCCTGAGGGCTATCACACAAATCTTCAAGGACTGAGTTTCCTCATGTGTCTGAATGCAGCTCACATTACCAACCTGTTCCACCATCTCTGGATTCCAAAACAAAGACTCCAGGCGTGAGTTCTACAGCATGGCCAGGCTCTTGGAACAGAAGCAAGATCTCTCCTACACACCCTGCCCTGGCATCCTTACTAACCACACGGGAAAGGGACAAGAAGATGAACCTCACTTAGTGACAGGGTCATCCTCGCCTGGGATCTCTCTTCTTCTTTGGATTATAACTACAAGTCACAAAACAAAGCATTCACACCAAGAGTGTTTATATGTCATGACCCAAAGTGGGAATGTCCTTAATACAATAAAAGCCACTGAGGTATGTCCACAGGAGGCCAAAGGGACCTCCAGGGTGAGAGTCATGCCAAAGCCACCCCATGAATAGGACAGGTTGCCCACCCAGAGTTCAGCACCAGCTCCGACATTCAGGACCTATGAACACCCCCCCCCCCCCAAAGCATGAGAGCAACAAGCTGCAGACAATTGCAGTCCTCCAGAACTGAGAAATAAATGCACGTTGCCTAAACACTAAGGATGTGTTTTTCAAATTACATTGATTTATTGGGCTCACACACCTTCACAGAGGCTACAGCATATGTGTGGAGATCTGAGGACAATGCGTAAGAGTCAGCTTATTCCAAATGTCTTTACCCATTGAACCATCTTACCAGCCCTCTGCATTTTCCAATTCATCAACACATGACCAAAAAGACTTTTCATGGGCTGGAGAGATGGCTTAGCAATTAAGAGTTCCAGCTGGCTGCTCTTCCAGATGTTGTAAGTTCAATTCCCAGCAATCACAAGGTGGCTCGCAGCCATCTAAAATGGGGTCTGATGTCCTCTTCTGGCATGCAGACATAAAATACATAAAGAAATAAATCTTTCAGAACAAATAAAAAGGAATTTTCAACAAACAGATGAAACCAAAAGATTTTTTTTTTTTAAATGTGTTTCACATTCAAAATACAGATTTAAAAGTTTGTGAATAGAAATTATGAACGTACTGAATAGTGGACTAGGACCCTGAAAGTAAATAACATCCAGACGCAGGGCTGGGGACACAGCTCAGTGGTATGGCGCTTACGCGGCTCTGAAAGGGCCTGCGCTCCAGGCCATCCTCAATGTTCCTTGTTTGGCTCCTCCTACATTTTCTGTTTCTTTATGATTTCCAGTTTCATCTGCTCAGGATTCTTTCTTCCTTGAAACAAAGAAACAAAAAGTAGTCAATGTGACTCCAAAGGGAAAAGTCACAAAACTCACGTCACCATGATGTCTCTGATGGGAAGAAACACAAGCCATCCGGTAGGGCCACCTCCTCCCTTCTCAGCTCTCCTCAGCTTCCTGCCC
>CM052718.1:25892050-25945149 GCA_028551405.1 Uromys caudimaculatus | reverse complement strand
CTGGCAGGAGCCTCTTCCTTCACTGAGAACTCCTTCACACTAGGTCCTAGCTTTTTCCCCATTCCCCATCTCCTTTGCCTGAGAAAGTAGGCAGGCTAAGAGGTGCTGAAGGGGCCCTTGGGGCCATCCACAGGAGAGTTCTGAGGGACAAGAGCTTGGACCCCACAGCAAGCACAGCCAGATGGCTGAGTCACATGAGGCATCCAGGTATGGCTTTCTCTCATCAACGCACCTCCCAGAAAACAGAGAAGTCATTTGGTTCTGACTGACATTAGGTATTCTTTCCTGTTGATCCCAATACACTCTAACTGGTCTCTCGGAGAGTGTCAGTTAATTGGTCCCGGGCATGTTCTTGGGTCTGACATGTCGTGTTCATATTCATGGGTCATGTTTCATAGTAATCAAGTATTTAGAGAACAAGTACAAAGTCTACTGAAAATGTGCAGCACACCATGTTTGCCTGAGTGCTAAGACTTTCAGACCAAAAGCAGGAAAAACTGTAACTAGAGGGGACACTCAGTGCCGGAGGAGGACTGGTCAGTCTGAGTATGGGGAAATGGGCAGGGAACCGGAAAGACCTGTGCAAAGGCCACGGAGACACAGAAAGTCCAGCAGCCCCAGTCCCTAAGCTGAGTGGGAGAGGGACATGGAGTCCAGGCAGGAAAGCCCTTCAGCACAGGAGGAAGAGCCACGGGACAGTCCAGTGAGGTCCCTAGGCCGGGACAGCCAGATTCTCATGTGTCTTGTGTCCAGGCCTTATTGGACAGGGGTAGCCACAGAAGGGCAACTGGTCAAGGCCTGGGCCCAAGTTCCTGCATAGAAAGTTGTTGAGAATGGCAGTACACCGAAAGGAAAGGAGACGCTGGGGAACACCAAGGAAAGGGGGACACCAAGGAGAAGGTCATCACCAAGAGCAGACTGGTCCCAGGGAAAAAGTATCACTGAGGGCTGATAGCCCTCATGCTCTCTATGCCTTGGCCCCAGCACACTGGCTAGGTCCTATCTCCTCTACTTCAATTCCAGAACCTTTGTGGCAAGGCAGGGTACAGCAGCAACACATGGACTATAAGCCACCCAGACAGATGTTGAAGGATCAGCAAACTCTACTGTGCACGCATACTTGTACGTGCACGCGCGCGCACACACACACACATGTCTAGGCAGGGGTCTAGTTTATAGCTCCTTTACAGCCCCAGAAGCGTGAAACACATGCATGAAGCATCATGGCACAAGTGAGTCCAGGGGGCTGTGAACAAGATGTTTGCTGCCTGCTGTGATGGGCTGGCCTGCAAGGAATCGCAGACGTAGTCTGGAGCATTCACAGCAAGCAAGCCAGATTCCATCTGCTCTTCCATCACACTGGCCAGAAGATGACGTCAGAGAAAGACAACATGTACATCAGTAGATATGGCCAGAGTGACACAGCAGACAGAGATCCCAAGTGAGGGAGCACACAGGCCACTGTAAGTCCAGGGCACAGTGCTGCCAGCTCGACAGCAGGCCCTTGCGCACATATGTAATTTCAGAGGTGGGTCCAGCGAGCAATGGCTAAGGAGCTGCAAGTGAGGCCGCTTTCCCTGTCTTGAAACCGCTTGCAGTTCCTGTAACACAGTGATGATTCCCTCTGATCTGCATCCACAAATGGATGGAGCAGTTTATGGGGATATCAACCTTGGCAGTTCTGGTAAACTATGGGCCCTGGGTGCCTTTGGGCCTTGAGAGGAGCCCTAGGGACCTTCGGGAAGGATGGGCAGGCAAGGTCCTGAGAGCGTTAGGCACAGTGTGAGTGTGCTGGGGTGGAGGAAGTGCAGGACCTGCTCCTGGCATGCTATCACCTGCCTTTTAGGAGAGGATTGATATCTGCTAGGGCCTTACACAGGGTGCCCTTCCACTGCTGGGTCTCCAAAGGGGTTGAACCACGGATCTGATGGGAGGTCAGAGCTGGTTAAACATTAGTCTTGGGAGGAAGTGAGGACAGTATTTGGGCTCTGGTTTGTACAGCTTCAGGAAAAAATGAACGGTTGGGGAAAGTGACTGTCATAGACAGGCTCCCTGCCTCTACACTGTGGCTGCTTTATAAATCGTAGCCCATCAGGCTTATTAACGATGCTATCTTCCTGTCTTCTTTACAAATAGGTGTTAGGCAAATAGCTGTTTTCCTGCGCTGGTGAGTGATGAGGACCAGACGTCACCGCGGAGATGGCTCGGAGCCATGCTCTGCGGAGCCTTCGCACAAAGAGAGCGTCTAATATGCATTTGTGCCTGGATTCGCTGAAATCACACAGAGGCTGAGCTCATTTTATTCACAGTGCCACAGGAACGATCGCCAAAAAAAAAAGGATCCTGCGAAGGTAGCATATGTCATACACTTCTTAAACACCATCACCAGCAAGTGACACAGCACCACTCAGTCACCGAGATTAAAAATTAGTCAGACGTGGAAAATAGAAACGGCGCTTCATAAGAAGGAGGGATGGTTGCGCTGAATGATGCGCCCTCTTTTGCGTAGTAAATAAATGATATATATTTCCTGATGACACATATTTCGTGGGACAGCGATGTCTAGGTGGTCTCATCGTCAGTTGACTGGCTGGACAAGAATCAAAAAATACGTTACAAATTGTGTCCCCCCAAAATGTCAGACAATACACAATAATGACATCAGAGTCACCTCCATCCAGGTCCAGTCTGGATTAGGCCACAAATGAGTAAGTGCCCTTGGAATTAAGATTTGGGGAGGACTGAATCTGGGGCCTCAACTGCAGAAGACAAATGTTCTACTGACCTGCATTCTCAGCCCAGTAATATTCCTCCCAAGTGTCACTGACTCTGAAAGCACAGCGCTAGCGCTCTCTCTCGCTCTCTCTCTCTCTCTCTTTGTGCGTGTGTGTGTGTGTGTGTGTGTGTGTGTGTGTGTGTGTGTGTGTGTGTATGGCGTACATGTTTGTCAAGTATATGGTATGTGTGTATATGATGTGTATGTGTGTGTATTTGGGGGATGTGTGTATATGTATGTGGGGTATGTGGAGGTGGAGGGTGTGTATGTGTGTGTGTGTGTGTGTGTGCATGTGCATGCACACGTGCACAAGCACATACGTGAGAACAGGTCCCAGAAGAGAGCATTAGAGCCCCTGGAACTGGAGTTACAGGCAGTTGTAAGCTGTCCAGTGTGGGTGCTGGGAACCAAGTTCAGTCCTCTGCAGGAGCAGTGTGTGCTCTTACCCACTGGGTCATTGTTCCAGCCCCTTCTATAACTGCTTACACCCTTCACTCAGCCACTGTCAGAAAGGACAGACAGTACACAGGAGTACCCAGATCCACCCAACACCAAGGTGCCCTGCCCAAGCCCTAATTCTGCAGCTCTCTTTCTGCAGATTACCAGGCCCTAAGCCTTCCCCAGCCTCAAAGTGAGGAATCGTACCAACTCTTTGAGTTCAGTGTGTCTACCTGCACACCCCTGGCTCATGTAATCCCAGCCAAAGCAGCCTGGTTCTCACACTCCAGTGACTAGAGCTGGCAAGGTCTCCTCTGTATGACTTCAGACAGAGGATAGCATCATAGCCACTTCCTCTGCTTAAAGCCCCCCCTCCCTAGACTGTAGGATCTGCTGCTTCCCGCTGCTGCTGCTCTGTGCTGCCCCTCCTTTTCTGAGTACTGCCAAACTCTGTTCCCAGCACCATACAACATGAACAAGCAAACGTACCCTGAGCTCTAGGCTCAACAGTTATTGGACATATCTATGGATCCATCTGGCAGCCACTCCACTAAGCATCCTAAACAGACTCCCTATCTGGTAGCCACACCATGAAGTCCATGGTTCAGCCTTTGCATTCTTCCCTGAAGCCACATGAGATGGTCAGCAAGCTTCAATCTACATGACTCCAGCTTAGCTACATGGACACACTCATGGGGTCTCTGTAAGCTATTTGGGAGGCAGGAGGCTTTGGGCAGCTTCAGCTTGTAAGGTGTGCTTCAGGCTAACCACTATGCCCAGGGTCCAACAAATGACAATGCCCAACATGATATCAGTGTCCCAGGCCTTACCAAGGTGCGATCCTAAAGGTGAAGTCATTTGTGTGTCACCCTTCACCATTGTCCTTTTCCTGTTCTGTCCCCAGAAGACCTCAAGCAAACCGCCTTCTTGCTCTAAACAAAACTTTCCTATCCCTTCCTCCCTTCTGAAAGCATGCAAGCCCTTGGGAGTGTGCTGGGGCATGGCCTCTCTGAGGCTCCCCTGCAGTGCCTCTAAGAAGGGATTTTGGAAGGTGCTGGTGCCTGGCGCAAGCTTATGCTCTCAGGGGGGCACCATTTTGTTTTCTAAAGTGACTGAACTTGCCTTCAACTAGGAATAAGCATTCATGTGCTTCCCAGGGCTTGTGACAAGCCCCACACTGGCCCATGATGTGGCAGTGATCGATGGCCCATCTCACCCGGGAGCTAGGTACATCCTTTACTAAAGGTGGCCTCCGAATGACAAATGGTTTCCTCACAAACACGAAACTGTTGATTGTATTTACAAACAGTTCATTTTTCACATACTGCCGGTCCTGGTCCTCACGCTTGGGACCCCTCCACATGATGCATGGGTGGCCATTACCAACATTGATTAAGGCTTCCTGTCCTCCTGCGGTTCCCGTCCCTCCATTCATCACAGACAGGCACTCACACCCGAAGTGCATGATTCCCCCCCACCCCGCCCCCGTACTTGTCAGCATCTGTTCTTCAGCTGTGTTGTTCTGTGCGCCTCTGAATAAGGTGCATGCCGCAGCTCTGACATCTTGATGTCCACAGCCATGGACAAACAGACCCCTAATTAAATCCTTTGGCTTTATCCAATCTTGGGCCTTCAAAGACTGCCTCCTCTGCTATCTCATTCTGGAAAAATGCAAGTGTAAATAAGGTGTCAGCAGGACGAGCAATTGAGCCAGGAATCTTGACGTAAGTGTCACCACTGAAAGTGTCTGTTTGGACTTTCCATTCCTGTGACCTGGAGTAATTGGAAGGAACAAAGGTTGATTTTGGCTTGCGATTCCAGAGGTTTCAGGCTATGGTCAGTGGGCCTGTTGTTTTAGGGATCTGTAGGGAGTCGGGCATCATGGTGAGAGCAAAGAGAGACAGGGTCTCATTTGAGGGTACACCCCTAGTGACTTTCTCCAAGTAGGCTCCATCCTGAAAGTTTTTTACCTTCTCCCAAGTCTTCACACATGAGCCTTGGAAAACACTGTGAACCCAAACTATAGCAGGATTGATCCAAGAGACCCCAGAACCGAACTCCTCAGTACCCACTGAGGCAGAAGCAATCACTAGAGCAGCCCAATCCAGACCAAGCTATAATATTTTAGAATCAGCTTTTTTCACATTGCTCTCTCTAGCCCATCTCTTTTGGGTTGTAAGTTTGGTTCTGTGATGGCATCCCCAAGACTGACCCATTCCAAAGGATAGGCTGCCATTTGTGGGAGGAGCCAATGAAAGTTAGTCAAGTCAGTGATTTCTCGAGCCTCCAGGTTCTCACGTGGCAACTTAGAAAGGAGTCAACTCAGAAATTCAGTGTTTTCAATGACATCAAAACCCACCAGGGACTGGGGATGCAGCTGAGCACGCACGCACGCACGCACCCAGCAGCCTACTTTCTACCTCCTGACTGCCCAAAGCTCCTGCAGAGAACCTTTCCAGCCACTACCCTTCACAGTGAACTCATCTGCCCTCTCATCTCTCTTCCCCCTCTCATTTTCCAGCCCAGTGATACATAGGTACTTAAACTCAGTGCCCTTCTGCCTGCCCTGAGGACCAGAAGGGGACACAGATCACCTCACCAACAGGGGTGGTGGAGTTTTCTCAGTTTTCCTTGTTATGAATGTTAATACAGGTCTCTCTCCACAGGGTGCTCTGTCTAGGTTTGTTTTAATCGCTTGAATATATGACCTGTGCCTCCTCTTACTGCCTGCAGCTAAATCTGTGTGCTCACACCCCACATGTAGAGGCCAAACATAACCACCGAGAGTTTGTTCTCATTTCCGACCTTTATGTGGGTTCTGGAGATCAAACGCAGGTCATCATGCCAAGTGCAGCTTTTAATGGGACTGTGTTGTATGTTGTACCCCAAAACATGGCCTGGCCAGCAAAGCATTCTAATAGTTATTAAAAGGTAAGTTGGGCCATGGTTGGTGCACACCTTTAATTCCAGCTCTTAGGAGGCAGAGGCAGGCATGAGGCATGGTCTGACACAGTGAGTTTCAGGCCAGCCAGGTCTGTATCATGAGATACTGTCTAAAAAAAAAAAAAAAGTCAGAAGATCCATTAACCCTCTGCTGCTGTGGTGATCGAGCTGTGTTAAAAACACTGCCATTGCATCAACATTTGTGTGGTTTGGGGATCTGGGAGCCATTATGTCTACTTCAGAGGTCCTCCTTCCCACTTTGGTTTTTCAAGACAGGGTTTCTCTGTGAAGCCCTGGTTGTCTTGGAACTCACTCTGTAGACCAGGCTAGCCTCAAACTCAGAGATCTGCCTGCCTCTGCCTCCTGAGTGCTGGCATTAAAGTCATGCACCACCATACCCAGTTATAGATGTATTTCTTCCTTCCTTCCTTTTTTTTTTTTTTTTTATTATATGCAATATGCATTGGTGTGAGGATGTCAGATCCCTTGGAACTGGTGTTACAGTTATGAGCAGCCATGTGGGTGCTGAGAATCAAACCCAGATCCTTTGGAGTAGCAGATAGTGCTCTTAACCACTGAGCCATCTCTCCAGCCCTATAGGTATACTTCTTATCCAGCATCTTCCTAGAGAGCTATCATTATATCACATTTATGAATAAATATCCTTCTATTTCCATGTCTCTCTGTTTTTTAGCAATTGTACTTTGTGCTGTATCAGTCTGGTCAGGCTGCAGTAACAAGTGCTCTGACAGGGAGAAATAAGCAACAAGAACCTCTTTCCCCATCACCCTTGAAAAGTACCAGCAGACTCAACTCCTGGTGAGTGATCCCTTCTGATTTGTAGATTCAACCTTTGGGGTGTGGCCTCCCCTCAGGATATAGAGAGCCGTCTGTTCTCTTAGGAGGCACTGGCCTGGCTGCACTTCCTCTAGCCCTCATTAACCCAGAAGGTCTGTCTCCATGACATCCCATGGGGGAGGGGAGACAGCTTCAACATGTTAATCTGGGATGGACATGATCTGCTTTGCTTCAAACCCTACCCAACTCTCCAATGAGTTATAATTGTTTTTTGGTTGAACTTCTTAGGATCCTCCCAGTGTTAATACCTCGACTAGGAGCTACAAAGTGCTTCTGCCTCCATTCCTAGAGCCCTACTGTGAAGACTCCCATGTACGGACAGTCATCTGTGTTCGATATGCCATCTTTATCAAGTTTAGCTGACTTATCTCACTCAAGGTGGCTTGAGGGAATTGTTTCCTGCCCTAGGAGAACTGGAGGAGGAGCAAGCCCAGCATGAATTTCCTGGAAGCCCATCCTCCCCACCACTCTTGGGACACTGCTCCAGGACACTGCACAGCTCTTGGGATGGACCTGGTCGTAGTGGTGTCCAGGGCAGAAGACATGGTCATCCTCTGCAGGCCTCTCTTAGGGGCCCTGAGAGCCTCCTACAAAATGGGTTTCTGTTGCATAAGCTGCCAGATACTGATTACTTCTTATGGCAGGCTGAGTGGACTAGTTATATAAAGCTCAAGTGCTTAAAAAAGTAATGGAAGTTGAAGGATTTATTCATTCCTTCATTCACAGCTATGACAAAGACGTTTAAGGTGAGACAGGACATAGGACTTCCCTCTGGCCTCAGACAGCCTGGCAATCAGAAGGATGCGCTCACCCACACAGCCTGTCCTCTGATCTGACCTCTCACCTTCTGTTCTCACCAAGCCATCAGCCACTCACATTTGTGAGGCCTACCTCTTTCACCTCGGCTAGCTCATTTAGGTTACAGACTTTCTTTTACTTATACACACAAATGTTATGTGCAGTATTTGCTTTCTAGAGACCTCTTCTAACATCCCTTTTCATTCCAGTCTTATTAAGATATAGAGCCCTTCCTGGAGAGATGGCTCAGTGGCTAAGAGCACTGACTACTCTTCCAGAGGTCCTGAGTTCAATTCTCAGCAGCCACCTGGTGGCTCATAACCATCTGTAATTGGATTCGGTGCCCTCTTCTGGTGTGTCTGAAGACAGCTACAGTGTACTAACAGATTATATATATCCCTTCCATTTCCAATGGTTACATTTTATTTGGGGGCTTAGTTGTTGTCGTCGTCAGTTCCTACACATCCACTCTTAAAAAGAAAAGAAAAGCAGGACAGTATGTGCCGGAATAAACAAACAGCTTGATGAAACCAACAGTTCTGCAAGATTCTAGCAGAACCAACCCTCTGCCCTGCCTGCCACCCTCTTAGCCGCTACCCCGAGACTCTCCATGCTGCTGATTCTGCATTAACTGCATGGTGCTTCCCACCTTGCTTCTGCCCCCACCTCCAATGTTTTCTGCTGTTGTCTACATAGTGCTGGACACTGAACCTTGGACCTCCTGCTGTGTGCTCTGTGGGCCAAACATTCTACCACTGAACTGTATCCCAGACCCTGCCCTGGGCACGCACTCCCTGGCCTGGCATCCCCACCCTGCCATGGCCCTCCCTCCCACCCTACCCTGGAAAGTTCTTTTCTATTTGAGCATCATTTAAAAGTTCTCCCTGAGGAGGCTGAGGATCCACACCCTCTGCCTCTCCGGTCTCACATCTTCTTTCCTTACAACTCAATACTGGGATCCAACCTAGAACCTCAGACATTCTAGACAAGGCCTCCTACTGCCAGTGGATGCTTCTCACCCCCCTCCCCCCAGCTCTTTCATTTTCCCTGGAATTCACAACCACCTTGTTTTTTAATATACATTTCATGAGTTCAAACCCAAGCTCTCTGCCAACTAAGATACACTGCCTAGTCTCTGATTTCAGCTTCCTAAAACAATGCTATTCTGTTCTGTAGTCCACAGGTCCGGTTCTTCCTCACTCCCAGGCACTATCCTGGGTAAGGCCCCTGTTTGGGGTCTTCTCTGCCTAAGGTTTTATTTGACTGAGTGCTAGCATCGCCCTCAGAACCATCTCTTCCTAGAGTGGGAGTTACCACCGAAGGCAAACAGCAAATGCTGGAGACAGCTTGTCCCCACTGACAGCTTGTCACCAGCTGTCACATGCCTCCGAATCTTTACTGTTTGATACCTCAGACATTGACCTTCATCTTCTATTGCCTTCCTTAGAAATGGGGAGGGAGTGCAGAGGATACATTCTCCGTCTGAAAACGGCTGTATCCTATTCTCCAACCTGGTTGGTTTGTTTGTTTCAGACTTTAAATTCCAGGCCAGCCTCAGACTCGCTGTGTACTTGGAGGGTGACCTTGAACGTCTGGTCCTCCTGCTTCTAGATCCTATATTCTGGGATTAATGGTGTTTTATGCAGTGCCGGTGACTGAACCTAGGGCTTTGTGCACGTTTGGCAAGCATTTGACCAACCCCGCCTCCACCAACCTGATTTTTGGCTGGGTCTAAGCCCTGAAGTTCTTAGGACCATCAACAATTGAGAGCCTCCCTCATTCCCTAACAACCTTGCCTGCTGAACTAAGATGCCCCGCAGGACTACTGGGACAGGGACCTGGGGACTGCAGCAGGACATCCCTAAGATGGATGGGAACTTAGGGAAAAAGTGTTCCTGAAACTGTGGATCTCTGCAGTTGTCCTTACTGAGCTGGGGAGCGGTGGACTTTCCTAAGGTTTATAAAAGGGACAATCCTGCTGAGAAAAGAATAGTTAAGAGCTGATCTAGGAAGGCTGGAGAGATGGTCCAGTGGTTAGGAATGTGGACCAGTCTTATGCAGGGCTAAAGTTAGGTTTCCAGCCCCTTCATCCAAGAGTTCACAACTACCTGTAACTCTTGTTCCAGGGAATCTAGTACCCTTTTATGGACTCTGCAGGCACTGTACTCATATGTAGAAATACACACAAATTAAAATAAACCTTTAAGAGAAACTATTTTAGGCACACCTTCTTTGCTGGGTGGATGGAGGTCTAGCAGGATTCTGAAGACACAAAGAAGCCAATTCCGGGTTGCCTGTGCAGGAGGGTGGCAGGTGTGCTAGGTGACAGCACCCGTGGTCTCTGGTTAGTTCTAAGGTCTTGACCACATTTAGGCAGCATAGTAAGAGCCCCGGCGATGGAGGAGACAGTGGAGGATGAAGTGAAATTAGGTGAAGCTCATCAATAAGATGCTGGGGGAAAGACGAGAAAAGAAGAGAAAAGAAAAAAATATCTTGGGCTAAAAAAAAGAAAAGAAAAGAAAAAAAAAGCTATTGGAGAAAGCCAGGAAGTTTGGAGAGGCTGGCAGGGCCGATGAGAGAAATATTTCTGGAGGTGCTCACTGTAAATGCCCAGGAGCTTAGCCGAGAAGATTTAGATTCGGGGATAACAGAGCCAGGTGTGTATGAGGGGGATGGGGCGTAGAGATTGAGTCGCTGACTCAGTCAGGGCAAGCAGCGACCAGGGTGGCGGGCAGCATGGAGGAGGCTGACCTTTGGAGCAGCTTGACAAAGAGCTAGCCACTCATTTCTAGGATGTGTTCTCAGTTCATCTAGTGTGAGCCAGCCCACATGGAATCTGAGAAGTGCTTCGGGGTAAGCCCTGCAAGGAGCTCGGGTTCTGGAAAAAGTCCAGTTCTCAAAACATGAGTTCTGGAAGGTGATCTGGTTCTGGAAGCACAAGGAGGTCAAGAAGAATGTAGGCTCTGGAAACAAATGCATAACCAGGTCCCGGAGGCGAGGTTTCTGGGGGCGGTTCTGAAAGCAAGGGGACCGCGCAGCTGAGCTCTGCTTCGCAGTGCCGGGAAGAAAGCAGGCATTGTTTAAGAATCAGCACAAGCACTTGTCTCTAACAAACCGTTTAAAAACCCCATTGTAAACATTTTTGGAGCAGTCCTGGAGGGTCCCGTTGCCGGGGTGACGAGATAAAGCCCTGAAGTCCCTGCAGAGGCTTCAGCCGCTCCCGGTCGCGGCCCCCAGTTCTGCTTGTCTTTTCCTAACTTTCCCCGCACGCCCAGCAGCTAGCGTGGCGCATGCGTACCCTCTTCGGCGAGCGGCCCTGGTTGCTAAGAGTTACCAGATCCCTTACCAGGAGCCCGCCTTTCTATCACTCTGGTTGGTAGTAGTTTCTATCCATCGGAGTAACGGTCACCTCTGATTGGACAACACCAAGTTTTGCAGGCGGGGCCCGCGCTCTGCCTCACCGGTCAGTGGGACCCTCCTGGAGGGGACAGTCCGAGGAGCGCGGCTGCAACTCTCTGGAGCGCGAAGGACCTGCTGCTCGCGGCCTCTCGGGGTCAGCGTCCGAGCGGGCGGCGATGATCCTCGAGGAGAGGCCAGATGGCCAGGGCACTGGCGAGGACAGTGCTCGGCAGCAGGACGACGGCAGCATCCGCAAGGTGGGGGCTGAGGAGGGGTGTGGGTCTCCAGCCTCCTGCCCCGCTCTGTGCAGTGCGGCCTTCGGGCCTTTCCTTCCTGGGACCCGCTCCCCTGAAAGCCAGCTGAGGAAACTGAGGCCCCTAGGAAAGGCTGGAGCCCGTGTTCCAGCCCAGTGGGAATAATAGTGGCGCAGTCAAGGTCTAGATGGTTTCCCTGAAGCTAGGGATCCCTTTGGCTCTCAGAACCAAGGAGTTGGTTCTGATGGGTGACAACCCCCACTCCCTCATCTCCACCACTAAGCACGTGTTGTTGTTTTTTGTTTGTTTGTTTTTTGTTTTGTTTTTCTGATGTCTGGAAAGCCTTCTTTCCTTACAATGTCTTCTGCGTGCCCGGCTGTATGAGCCAGTGTCCATTACATGTTAGATTGTGGCAGCAGACAGCAGAAACCTTTGGGACTTCACGGGCAGCCTGACTACTTTTCCCGAACACACACCCCCTCCAAAGCTCCCGACTCTGGAGATGAGGGTGCCTGGGCTTCCATGAGCACAGGGGTGGAATAGAGACTTGTTTGCTCTTTGCCTAAGGGATATTATGTTATCTTACTCTGCTTCTCCATTGGTATTTCCTAGGGGTCCGTGAGTGTTTCTTAGTGGTGTGTGTGGGCTCTGGGGTACTGCCCATTCCCCAGGGCTGCTAAGCAGAGGCTCCTGTCATTACTCCCGGGTGTCTGCCATGGCACTTTGCCATCCTTCCTTCCTGGTGTCAGATTGTACTTTGTTGCTGGCTGATTCTATCCAGCGTGTGTGTGTGTGTGTGTGTGTGTGTGTGTGTGTGTGTGTGTGTATCAGGTCTCCTGGGGGAGTGGGAGAGGAGGGAGGCACTGGGACTTGGACAGATCCCTCAAGGGCTCCATCCTACCTGGGCAGGCTGATACCGCAGTGACTAACTGGCATGGGGGTTGGGGGGGTTAGATTGGGGCAAGGGAAGGAGGGAAGGAGGGAGGCAGAGACAGCCTGCAGCATGTACTACATGAACACTTCTTCCTAGGGTGGCCATGCCCTTTGGAGGGAGTACATGTTGCATTGGTCAGCCTCCCTGTGAATAGTGTGGGACTCCCCCCTCCCCCATAAAAAGCTGACTCAGTAAGAGAAACCTGGGAAGGCTTAGGGCTACTCTGTTCCTTTTTTTTCTATTCCCAGCCCTGTGTGGGGATAACTGTCCCCCTCCCTTTTGCTAATCTTTGAGGACCAGCCCAGTTCAGGCCACTGGGTCTTTGACCCATCCCCTTCCTCTCTGGTCATGGCCAGGCCATGTTCTGGTTTGGTCACTGCTATTGCGATGGCAAATAGTGCGATCCAAAGTGATGGCAAGCCCTCCAGAGTTAGACAAGTAACCACGATGGAGGTCAGCTATGGTTAGATGGCCTTTGTTTCCAGAGGGTGGGGAGATGGCGCCAGGAGAGAGATGGTTACCCAGCATCTGTGCCCTCCCTGCTGGGCACTTCCCCCAGCCCAGTGTGGAAAACTGGGTGTGGGCTATTAGCTTCCAGAATCCATCCAGCCCAGCTTATCTTGCCTTTCCACCAAAACAGGTTAGGAGGCTGGCTTGGCGTCTGTAAGTGAACCAATGTTAAGAAGGGTAAGAACAGGCCCAGGGTCTGGGGCTGATGCCTAGAAAACTCAGAGTGGCTGGCTGCTGCAGCGCCCCAGCAGGTGGGGGGAGGGGCTGGGGCTGTAGGCTATCAATGAGCCTTGTAGGAGAATCTTGGGGAAAAGATGTTTGTACTTTTCTTAGTAGCTTTGAAGACAGGAGACTATTGTGGCCTCAGTTTCCCTCCTGAAACTGAAACAGGCAGGGATGGCCCTAAGAAGGAGACAGTACAATGTGGATCTACTCTGTCCCTATGGTATCTTGTGCCAGCTATCCAGAGAGTGAGTCACCTCTCTGTGGTCACCCAAGGATGACTTAATGGCCTCCTTCTTCCAGAGTGAGCCCAGGTGCCACTTCTGTGGGCGCTCTTCAGTGACATGAGGCTCTCTTGGAAAGCTGGCTTCATGGTAAGAGCCTGGGGCCACAGTCTAAGTGATTGCCTCCGGGAGCTCCATCCATACCAAACCTTAGCCTTGCTTAAACCCATGCAAGGTGCGGAAGCTGTTCTTTGCACAACAGTGAGCCACACTTTGAATGCATGGCCAGTATCAGCGCTGCCAGAATTTATACACACACACACACACACACACACACACACACACACACACACACCCCACTCTGTGTCATTTGGAATAGAGCCTTTGAGTTTCTGTGACCTCCTGCCTCATATGTGATCACTAGTGAGGGTGTTCCCCAGGGAAAGAGCCATCTGCAAAATCTTTACTACTTAAAGCCTTAGGCCGGTGGGTTAACCCAGGCGTGGCTTGGAGGGCTTCACGATGTATACAGCACCACTGATCCCCACCCCTTGGCAGCTCTGAGAGGAAGCCCGGAGACCATGGCTGAGCCTGTAGTTGGAGAGAGGGGATGTCACAGGTAACACAGGCCACTGCTCTCCCATGACACAGGAGATGCTTTCATCCTACTGGAGCTGGCAAAGGGACACCGAAACCCAATGCCTTGTTTACTGTATCACAGACCAGGTACCCACTGCCTGAGCAGCACAGGCTCACGGCCCGTAACTGCATGGTTCTCAGTGCCTGTGACTGTGCTACTTCAAAAGCCTTATGGGCAGAGCCCTGGAGACAAGTCGCCAAGGCT
This sequence comes from Uromys caudimaculatus, assembly GCA_028551405.1. Lineage (NCBI taxonomy): Eukaryota > Metazoa > Chordata > Mammalia > Rodentia > Muridae > Uromys > Uromys caudimaculatus. The sequence goes on along the minus strand of CM052718.1, from coordinate 25,930,949 downwards.
ATATAGGCCGGGTCCTTTTAAGGAGCTTCATCCTGGGCTTTGGTAGTAGCTCTCTGGAAAGACGACCAGACCCCAAGGCAAATTGTACTACATGCTTAGTTGGTCTGGTGAGTCCTCAGAGCATAAGACATTGATCTCAGCAAAGACAATCAGGAAGGGCTTCCTATGGAGAACTACAACATATTTATTTTTATTTTATGTGCATTGGTGTTTTGCCTGCATGTATGTCTGTGTGAGGGTGCCGGATCCCCTGGGATTAGAGCTGGGTCCAGAACTCCATTACATCATATTTTAAACTGTGGGGCCATGGAGTACCCAGTGTTAGGAGAGTGGGTTATTTGGGGACACCTCCTGATGTATGAGCCAATTAGCTGGTTGGGATGAGGCTGAGCCTACATTATCTGTGAAGCATTGAGGAGAAGCATCTCACTCCTGTTCCCCAGTCAGGCTTGCCTAGACCCCTCCCTGCAACACGAGCTCAGGTTCCAGCCCACAGCGACTACTTCTTTCCTAAGGCCAAGGTCCTCTGAGCTTGGCAGAGGCTAGGCTGATGGGGGCGCTGCAGTCATAATCACTTGCCTCCTCCTGCAGGGCTATGACTCCTTCATGCAAAGCCAGCCCGGTCAGCTGCAGAGCCACAGGGCTCGGCTCCACCAGCAGATCAGCAAGGAGCTCCGGATGCGAGCCGGTGCTGAAAACCTCTACAGGTGAGCAGTTCCTGCTGCCTGGCCCTGTTATTAGTCAGAAAGAAGGACACATGGCCATGACATAGCTACCATTCTGGTCTCAGTAGCCGTGCTATATACTTTACCATTCAGCCTAAACCCTCACAGACAAACCAGGCCCATTCCTACCTCTGGGCCTCCCCATATATGCTTGGCCAGAGGACTAAAAGCCCCTTGAGGAGGCCCAACAGTATCTGGTGAACCTCAGAGGCTGCTCAGAAGAGTCTGTGTTTGGTAGATGGCTGGGCACTCTAAGGTTGGAGACCTTGCAAATGATCGATCATCTGACCTTGGCTACTTCCTCTGAGCACAGCAGCATTCTGCAGGCTCTCATCTCCCCACAGCCTTTGCAACCACACTATATGGGAGCCCCAGGCCCATAATCCCTCAGTATCCTCCTCTTCCCTGTCATCAGAGACCTCCAGGTCTGTGTTGGTGCCCAATACACATACAGGGAGGGCTGGCGGTGCCCACAGTCTAGTTGGATTCATAGTGACACTGGAGAATGAGCTCTAAGAGGAGGCATCCTAGAAGGGAGGGCACCTCTGAGCCAGCCCTACTTGGTTCTACTTCCACCCTTAATCCAGCAAGGGGAACTAGCCCAGTAGCGCTCACCCCTTTGGATGGGCTCTGAAGCTTGGGTGGGGCAGGAGAGTTGCTGTGAGTCTGGGTCACTGGAGCTGCCACAGCCACGGGTCTTTTGCCTTCCCTGGCCCCTCGCAGAGCCACGAGCAACACCTGGGTCCGAGAGACAGTCATCTTGGAGCTGAGCTATGTCAACTCCAACCTGCAGCTGTTGAAAGAGGAACTGGCAGAGCTGAGCAGCAGCATAGATGTGGACCAGCCAGAGGGGTGTGAGATGCCAGGCGGGGCACACACACATGTGTGGAGGGTGCACCTTGGCGGCGGGAACCCTCAGGATAGGACTCTAGGCCACTATGGGTAATAGGTCTAGAGCCTATTCTTCTGGTTTTAGTGAAAGTACTACTATTCCCATGATCCCTCTGGGCCTGAAGGAAACCAAGGAGTTGGACTGGGCCACACCGCTGAAGGTAAGTGCTGGCCTGTGAACTTTGAGGGACATTGCCCTGAAGTGGGCTGGGGGGCGGGGGTTAGATGCTTCCTAATCTAGTCATTTCATTGAACAAATGAGGAAGCTGAGGCACTGTGGGGAGGAAGAGGTATCATAAGGGGAACTGAAATTGCCCTCCTGCTACCTAATTTTTCTGATCCTCACAGCCTGGGCTAAAGGTTATATAAAGGATTGGATTGGGGTCCTGCCCTAGAATGGCTATGAAGGGGCCTCTTCATTCTGGAAGCCCTGGTATGACCACCAAGTTCTAGGATCCCCTATACAGAGGCCCCTGGCTCAAGGATGTCACCCATCTGATACCTACTCTTTGAGAACAACTGGCTCCTGAGTGACCTGGAGGGGGTTCACATCCCAGAACAGGCCATGGGCCTACAGAGCCTCATGGGAAAGAGACATGTCTGAGTCTCCAAGGTGGCAGATGGGAAAATATGTGTAAAGATGGTACCACAAGAACCCTGGCCCAGTTCTGTCTTAGGAACCCAAGTCGCAGGGACCAGAACACCAGCATCCTCTAAAGTTCCAGCAGCCCCCCAGGTCTTCAGCTCTTCTCCTTGGCCCCAAAGCACAAAGTCGACCTGCTCTACCGTGGCCCCTCCCATTCCCATAGTAGGCTGCCAGGCATGGAGTTCCCCAAGGACAATGCCCGTTCTTCCTTCAGGAGCTGATCTCTGAGCACTTTGGAGAGGATGGGGCCTCCTATGAGACAGAGATCCAGGAACTAGAAGACCTACGACAGGTGGGTGGGCTGCTCCCTGCCTTGTTGCTCCAGAGACAGACAGAAGAGGAAGGCGGGAGAGAAGGTTGGATCCCAGTGTAGAGGTTCACATGGATTCCCTACATAATGGGAGGAAATCCTGGAGATAGACAGTGTCCGTGGAAGGACCTGGGACCAACAGCTGACTCTGTTGCTCTTGGGAGGAGCAGTGCGTGGCCTCTCCTCAGGGCCCTCCTTGGCCTCTTGTACCACACTGCCTTCAAAGTCCCTAGGATGTCAAGTGCTTCTTGGGGATGATGCCCAGGGATTTCCTAGGGTGGCATCATGATGGTGGGTCTTGGAACTGAGCCCACCCGGACTCTCCCTTCTAGGCCACAAGGACTCCCAGCAGGGACGAGGTGGGCCTGGATCTGCTTGCCGCCTACTATAGCCAGCTCTGTTTCCTGGACGCACGTTTCTTCAGTCCCGCCAGGAGCCCAGGGCTGCTCTTCCACTGGTAGGGGCTAGCAACAGAGGCGGAGGCCCAGGGATGGGAGGCCAGGTCGTTATGGGAACTGTACCCATCCTGACACCATGCCACAGGTACGACTCGCTCACGGGGGTCCCGGCACAGCAGCGGGCTCTGGCCTTCGAGAAAGGCAGTGTACTGTTTAACATTGGGGCACTCCACACGCAGATCGGAGCACGGCAGGATTGCTCCTGCACCGAGGGCACCAGCCACGCTGCTGAGGCTTTCCAGAGGGCTGCTGGTGAGGGCTGTAGACCATAATAAGAGGGGTGTGGTGCCTAGCTCAGCAGGAACTAGTGTTGGTGGACATGGTCTCCCTGTGTGAAAAACTTAGCCCATAGGTTCTGAAGATAGCCCTGGCGGGCATGGGGAATCCCTGCCCCCATGAGCACTCTATCCATCCTCAGGGGCCTTCAGACTCCTGAGGGAGAACTTCTCCCATGCACCAAGCCCAGACATGAGCGCTGCCTCCCTCTCCATGCTGGAGCAGCTCATGGTTGCCCAGGCACAGGAATGCATCTTCAAGGGCCTTCTGCTGCCAGCCTCTGCCACAGCTGACATCTGTCCAGATCAACTGCAGCTGGCTCAGGAAGCTGCCCAGGTGAGGGCAAGGAGCCCTGCCCAGAAGCCTCAGCCAGCTGGCCAAGCGGTGGTCACTCAAAGGATGAAGAGCAGAGCTCAGGTGGACAGGAACAGAGTTGGGTTGGAACTGGGTCAGGGAAGGATGGGTAGCCACAGACGAGGCACCTGCATTTAGTGCTCTGTGTCATCCCCTAAAGCCAGTCGCGGTCCAGGTTTTCTTGAGGTCCTGAGAATAGGACCCGAGCCCCCAGATGCTCAGGTCTCACTCAGCTCAGAATCTAGGGAGAGGCTGCTGGAATGTGGAGCGGAGTAGATGGAGATTGAGCCTAGGGTACAGAGGCAGGAAACTTAAGCCATCTACTCAGGGTTGACTGGCCTTGTCTCTTGAGCTCCATGGGCCGGAGGGAAGGCGGAGGCTCCATTTGTACCTGCATGCCTGTTGGTAGGTGGCAACTGAGTATGGGCTTGTGCACCGGGCCATGGCCCAGCCACCTGTCCGAGACTACCTGCCTGCCTCCTGGACTAACCTGGCACATGTCAAGGCTGAGCACTTCTGCGCCCTGGCCCACTACCACGCAGCCATGGCCCTCTGCGAAAGCTACTGTGAGTGTATTACTCCACGTGCCTGAGTGTACCCACAAAGGCTCCCTGCTCAGACTCATGGCCTCTCTGACCCCTAGCAGCAGCCAAGGGAGACCTCGCCAGGCAGGAGCTCATCTTCCAGCCCTCAACTACCCATGAGCCCCAAGGTCCCACACTACCGCAGCACCCAGAAGAGCGCAGGAAGCTTGGTGAGGCGTCACAAGCAGGGCCCTGGGCTAAACATGGCATGGGCCCCAGAGTCACTCAGCAACTGACATCCCTGGGTTGGTGGAGACTGCTGAGAGCAGAGTTTTTGAACTGGGCAGCTGGGGACATAGCTGGCGACAGCTCTTCTTTCCCTTGCTCTACTGTTTGGCCTGGCAGAACTTTCCTAATCTGGCCAACACTGTCCAGCCCTGTAGCTCATTCCACTTCCTGGTGCATCCTGAGACAGAGGATCTGGAACCCAGCCTGGGAGGGCCAGCTTGTATGCCTGGTGTGTGTGTGTGTGTGTGTGTGTGTGTGTGTGTGTGTGTGTGTGTGTGTGTGCGTGCGCGCGCGCGCACGCGCGTGCGCGTGCATGTGACAGTGCCCTGCCTGTGCACAGCCAAGGCCCACCTGAAGCGTGCCATCCTGGGCCAGGAGGAGGCGCTGCGGCTTCATACCTTGTGCAGAGTCCTGCGAAAGGTGGACCTGCTACAGGTTGTAGTGACTCAGGCACTGCGGCGCTCCCTGGCCAAGTACTCAGAACTGGAGCGTGAGGATGACTTCTTCGAGGCTACAGAGGCCCCCGACATCCAACGTGAGCATCTAGGGCCCTTTGGGATGCCAGTCAGAGAGCCAAGCTAAGCCCCTGTGGCTACAACCGAGAGCCAGGGGTGGTAGCATGTGTCTATGATCCCAGCCTAGCACTAGGGACCTGGAATCAGGAAGATAGAGTTGAAGGTCAGCCTGGGTTGCATAGTCAAACCCTCTTTGGGTTGGTGGGAGGCTGGCTGTGCCGAGGAGTGGAGCCTGCGAGGATATCAGGCCAGCATCCACTGCCACCTCCTCCCCCACTTGACTCTTGCAAGGCAAGAGGGGACAGAGGTACACTGCCAGCTGGGACTTCCAAGTGGATTCCTGGGAGCCCCTACAAATATTCAGGGAAATAGTACAGCCCCAGCTGTCAGTGGGGACAGCTAGGCTTTGAGGACCCACACACTCCTCAGAGCTGAGCCAAATCTCACTGGTGGAACTCTGGTTCTGGGAAGGCCAAGGACCTGGGGTTCTGCTCCAATTCTCCTTTCCCTCCTGCCTGGTCAGCCAAGACTCACCAGACCCCAGAGGTGAGAATGCCTAGCCTGTCGCAGGTGAAGGTGACTGACATCTTCCATCGGCTGGTGAGCAGGCCAGTTCCTTACCTGTCCCTCTTCCCTTCAGCCCCTCCCCTGTTCCTGCTCCAGGGTGTGTGGGCTAAGACGGGGTGCCAGACAGGTCAGTGGCTCTGTGACTACCACTCAGCCAACCCTCTACCACTTGTCTCCTCCCAGGGACCCCTGTCCGTGTTCTCAACCAAGAATCGCTGGCAGGTGGTAGGGCCGGTGCACATGACCCGAGGAGAGGGAGGCTTTGGGTTCACACTGCGTGGAGACTCACCGGTCCTCATCGCTGCCGTCGTCCCTGGGGGTCAGGCTGAGGTAAAGGCCCTCTAGCTCCTGATGCTGGAATCCTAGATGACCCATAATGCACTGCCACCGCCTCACTGATGATCCACATTCTCCGTAGTCTGCTGGCCTGAAGGAGGGTGACTACATTGTGTCCGTGAATGGGCAGCCTTGCAAGTGGTGGAAGCACGTGGAAGTGGTGACGCAGCTGAGGAACATGGGTGAGGAAGGCGTGAGCCTGCAGGTCGTGTCCTTGCTGCCCAGCCCTGAACCACGTGGCACGGTGAGTGTTTGGCCTGGCAAATATCCCCAACCCTCAGTCCTACCCAGCCCTGGTCGCCCCCCTCCCTGCCCCCGAGTACTCAGAGAGAAGGTGGCCAGGTAGCCTTCACTAGGGGTGGCTTTCTGGGCAGTGGTCATCTCTGACGGTGCCTCCATAGTGTGGCTACTGTTCAGATGAAGCCCCCAGACCACCTTGGTGGGATTTTGTCTCCAGAATAGAGGCTTCTAAACCAGGCTATCCCAGAGGTCACATCTGTCCAGCATGGCCACTCTGGGGTTGGATGGCAAGCAGCAAACAAGGAGCCTCATAAGGCCACTTCAAATGCCTCTAACATGTCCCTAACATATCACCCCTAGAGGGCTCTAATCTCTTCTCAGGGTGGCCACCAATAGGGCAGGCAGTGATGGCTGATCACATCCATCTCTGTCCTGGCTACAGGGACCCCGACGGCCAGCACTACTGTGGAACCAGAGAGAGTGTGGTTTTGAGATGCCGATGCCTGCACGTACCCGGCCCTGGCCCATCCTTGGCTGGAGCCGCAAGAACAAACAAAGCAAGACTGGGAGCCACCCTGACCCCTGCACCAACAGGAACTGTGTCACCTGCCCCTGAGCTGGACACCCTGTACCCCTGTGTGCTCAGGGCGGCTGTGGGGCCATCTTCCTATGTACGTCACCCTGTAACCAGCTCCAGCTAGCCATGTGTGCCTAGTGCACACTGCCTTTACTCTGGGGGACTATCAGGCTCTCCCTACCTTGCTTAGAGATGTCTATTAAAAATGCTGGTCAGATGAGGTAAGTCTGAGTCGGATACTGGAGCCATGGCCAGAGATAGTCTCAGTGTAGTCCAGATGTAATGTCTCTCTGCAAAGGGCCCCTCACATGGCTGACCCTCTGCAGAGGGCCCCTCACATGGCTGACCCTCTGCAGAGGGCCCCTCACATGGCTGACCCTCTGCAGAAGGCAGCAGAGCTGATGCTATCCTCCTACAGTGGGCCTCTTGGCCCCTGCCATGCCCCATCTACTCTGCGGCTGCCTGGCTCTATTTTCAAGTCCAGTTGCTCTGGGCATGCACCCTCATGGCCCTACCCTGATTCTGCCTGGTTCATAGTAGCCCTTCTGGTCACCAGCCTCCCTTGCTGGTTAGTCAATTTCTCTGGGTGTAAGATCCCAGCAAAAATATTTTATCTCCTGTCCCCTTATACTCCCTCAACTTTCAGGTCACCCTGTTTCCCATCCCACCTGCCCCCATGCAAGTCCTGGCAGGTTCCTCAGAAGGGTGGGCTCAGGACCTGGACTCCAGAGGGACAGGATGGGGGCGCCACGTGAGAAGCTGAAGCCATGAAGATGCTCTCCCTCAAAGGCCCTGGAAGGTTCGGGATGGAAACAGAAAGGCTGTGTGTATCTCCGCAGTAGGGAATGCAAGAAACCCTGGGCTCGGTCCCCGGAACTAGGAAAAAAAAAAAAAAAAATTAGATGGGGAACTTGCTCTCTGCAACCACCAGGAGGCGGCTGTCACCCATTTATGCAGCCCTAGGAGGCTGCAGCTCTTCAACCCCCAGGAATCTGAGGCCGGCCCAGGAAAGAGAAGCATCAACCCGCCCACACCTTCTCATCCTCCAGTCTCTGCCCTGGCGCTCCCAGGTGAGAGCACCCAAGTCTGTGCTCCAGGTCTGCCCACACAGTCCAGGGCTCTGCCGCCCATCACCCTGTGCCGACATCTGCGTCAGGGTCCAGCGGGTGAATGTAGGGGTAAGCATGTGAGTCCAGAAGATCCGGGTACAGCTTTCTTCTGACATAGGAGAGGCTCCCAGGGGATCCAGGTGTGTCCCTTATCATTCACCTGGGACAATCTCCAACTCAGCAGAATGGCCAAGGCCACCCAGGCTCCTCAACACTTGCTAATGTTATTAATAAAACTGTGTATCAAGGAAGCCATTACATGATAATCAGAGATGACAGGGTGGACAGACCTTGTGGAGGACAGTGAGTGTGGGACACCACACATACATACACACACACCACACCTTGGGTGATCTGTCTCTCTCACACACCTTGGGTGATATGTCTCTCACACACACATACACACACACACACACATACCTTGGGTGATCTGTCTCTCACACACACACCCCTTGGGTGATCTGTCCCTCACACACACACACACCTTGGGTGATGTGTCTCTCACACACACATACACACACACACACACACACACACACACACACACCTTGGGTGATGTGTCTCTCACACACACATACACCTTGGGTGATGTGTCTCTCACACACACATACAGACACACACACACACACACACACACACACACACACACACACACACCTTGGGTGATCTGTCTCTCACACATACACACACCCTGGGTTATCTGTCTCACACATACACACACACACCCCTTGGGTAATCTATCAAGATGAAGAGGACCGGAGCTGCCCCTCTCCCCCTGCACAGTGAGTGGCTAAGCTACTGGAGCCTGTCTACACACTCTGCTAACCTGCTATGCCTGGGCCTGTGCTCCTGGGCCTCTGCTGAGCTCTCTACCTTAACTCTTAAGTCCCTGACTCAAAGGTTTCACCACTTCAGGGGCCTCACTTCAGGCTATCCCTGTGCTGTGGTGACTCCTCCCAGAAGGAATCAGGTACAGCTCTATGTCTGAGTGGGTCATCCCTGCACTCCCACAGGGTGAGGTAAGTGCCCAGAACACACTGTCCCTGGGCAAGACAGAGGTCTTTGACTCAGGCCCAGCTATCAAGGTGAGAAAGCACCCAAGACCAGGGTCTCCTGAGTCTAAAATTCTGTCTGTGCTAGGACTGAGTGGCCAGGGAAGCCCTACCCAGCCCTCTGTGTGAACTTTTGTAGACAGGAAAATAGGTGTCTGTAATACATACCAGTATGCTGGAGGGTCCTGGCCCTGATCTTAACAACACACTGCAGCTACTCTAATGGGCCAGCTGATGGGCACCCCACCAGGAATGCCAGCAATCCTGGTTCTGGCCCATTTACCTTGGCATCTCTCTTACTACCACCCTGTCCCACACAGTTCCCCAAACCTTCCTACCTAGTGGCATCCGCTCATCCTTTAGAGTCAGCATCCCCTCCTTGGGCTGCTTTTGCTTGGCCACACCCCTGCTCTGGACTGCAGCCCCTTCTGGCCCAGTCACATAATGCTTACTATTGTGGATCGTAGGTGGACCCATGGGTCATGCCAGCTGGTTAGTGAGGGCTCCAAGTACCTGAAGAAGACATGTGACATATGTGCTGCCTGGGAGGGAAAAACAGGGACCTGCCTGTCTCCTCACAGCCACCTCGGACCCAGAATCCAGAGCCAGCAGGGAGAACATAAGGCTCATAGAAGTGGGGTGTCTGTGCGCCCTTGCCACGCATACAACCCAAGGCAGCTCACACCATGGAGGGGTGCTTCTTTTTCAGAGTGGCTCCCTGGGCAGGAGGCTGAGGCGTGTGTATGCTGTGATTCCTTTCTGCTTTGCCAACAAAATCTGCCGAGAGGGGAAAAGGCAAACTCTGTTTTGCTTGAATCAGCAGTGAGAGGCCTGGAGATTAATGTGGGAGAGGGAGGCACAGAAGAGAGAGTGGGGGTGGGGCTGGAGTGAGGATGGGGTGCATGTGGAGTGGGGGGTTGGTGATGGATAGTCAAATAGAGATGGCCAGGTGGAAGGATCCTGCTACCTGCCTCAGCCTCAGCCTCAGCATCAAGGCCCTCAGGGCTACTGTCTTCTAGGCCCCTCCTTTCCTGTGTGTGCTTTGGGTCTGAGGCCCAGCCCAGAACCTCCGCCTACCACACGCAAACCCAATGCTCATCAATATTTTATTTTGTTCATTGTTCCCAATGGCCAGGGATTTGTGAGTTCAGCTGCAGGCATGGGAGAAATCAGTGCACCAAGCTCCCAGGCCAGGGAAGTGGGTCCCTGAACTCCTGTCATCCCTGAGTAAATTTAGTTCTGCACAGTTGGGGTGTCCAAGGAAGAGAGGTGAAGATGCAAGCCAGACATATGTCCTGCCTGATGGGGCATCTGAGTCAGGAGCCCATAGTAGTGGCTGGGTACTGGCTCTGAGTGGGGGGGAGCAACTGATGTAGGACAGATGCAGGGGCGTGGTGACAGGGGATAGGCCACTTAGAGCTGTAGCCCAGGAGAGGGAAAATGATGGCCAAGCCAGAACAAGGCACAGAGTTACAGAGGTTTAGTTGCGTGTGCCTCAGTTTTTCAGAATAAAGAGGGTGAAGACCTGCCGCTAGCCTTGGAGGAGCTAGATCACTGCAGATCACACTGGCCTGGCTTGAAAACCAACGTTAGGCCTCTGGAAAGCTACAGCCAGAGAGCAGCCATCACACCGTGGCCTGCCACAGCTCTCCACCAAGAACACAGACTCACATCTCTGGTAGGCGGGGCAACAATATCTTGGGACATTGGAGGCCTAGGACCTGGCTCCCTCAGGGGTAGAGAAATTCTTGGCCCTGTTCCGAGAGCCAAGGACACTAGCCAGGCCCACCAAGGGCTCTGCTCTGGCTCAAGGAAAGGTGCTCTGGGCCACTGTATCCGGACAGGCCACTGAGACTCCAGTCACCAACTACTCCCTGAAGTCCTTCCCTCAGCTCTGAGAAGGTGAGTGGGCTGTGGCCACAGCCCAGACCTCACCCTAAATCAATGTTCTCAGTATATGTCAGGTAGAACAGGGCCAGAGAGGCCCCAACCCTGGCTCTCTCCACTCCTGAGGCCTGTATCCCATCTCCCCTACAAGCTGTGATAGAGCTCTACACACACACACACACACACACACACACACACACACACACACACACACACGGCCCCAGAACTGCTCTGCTAGGCACACCCCCTTCACTTTCCTCTTCTGTGTCCCCGACTTCATGACTCTCACACTCCTGTCCTCCCCTCCCAACTCTACTCTGCTCTCCCCCTCTTCTTTCTCCTCCTCACCCCTCTTCTCTTTTCCCAACTGCTTTTCACCCCATCTCCATCCCCACCAACACAGGTCCACTCCACCGCCCAACCTCTATTGTCCCATTCAACCACAGCTTATGTCAAAATCACCCTCCCTGCCACCATCCCTGACGTCCCCTGGCACCATCACTGTGCTAATTCATTTCTGTCAGTTTGACACAGATTAGAGTCACCTGGGGAAAAGGACCCTCAGGGAGGAGTTGCCTCCATCAGATGGGCCTGTGGGCAAGTCTGTAGGGGCCTTTTCTTGATTGATGATTGGTGTAGGAAGGCCCAGCTCACTGTAGGTGGTGTCATCCCTGGGCAGGTGGCCCTGGGTAATATAAGAAAGCAAGCTGAGCAGGTCATGTAGAGCAAACCAGGAGGCATCAGTCTTCCCCCCTGGCCCCTGTCAGCCTGACCTTACCTACTCTCCCTGGCATCAACACCTTTATGGGTCACTGTCTTCTTCACCATCTCTGATACTTAAGTGTCCAGTCTGGACCTAGGCAACCATGAGGCTGTGACTCCAGGAAATGGGGTAGCGTTAGGAATGGTGGACAGCTCTAGTGGGACCTCTTGGTGCTGGCATACGAGTGGACATCAAGGTACATTCTTTGGCTGGACAGAAAGGCCAGTGACACCTGAAGCCCAAGTGTCACTTGTGGAGGAGAAGGAGGACAGTCCAGGAACCCCAGGGTGGAGTCTGGGAGCATCTAAAGGAGGAAGTCAAGGTGGGCTGGAAAATGGAGAGATAGCTCTGCCCAGCCCAGGCTGGCCCAGCTGCTGATGGCCAGAGCTGAATGCAGAGTCTTGGTTAGGACTGAAATGGCAGTCCCCTGTTGTGGGAATCCAGACTGGATTGTGGACTTTAGGCTGAGGCTGTGAGGGAGCTGAGCAAGAGGCCTCACAAATCTGAGGTTCCATCCTTCATGGAGGGGTCTCCACCTCAACTCTCCTCACAATAGCGTCTCAGAGCTTGCCTGTCGTCCCAGAAGCTCTAGGAGGCCTATGGCCAAGGCCAACCCCACAGAGAGGGTCCACAGCAGCCTGGACTGGCTGCTGCTCTGTGTGTCCACCTTGGGGTGGCCCAGGCTCCATGCCCATGCATAATGCAGTATTTACCTGGGGGGTGATTGGCAGCTGCTCTGACTTCCCCTCCCCCCTGCAGCCCCAGACGTTGAGCCAGACGTGCATTAAGGCGGGAGTGACTTATCGAGCTGTCAGGGGGAGCGTTTTAAGACAGAATTATAGGGGAGAGGAAAAAGATTTTTACCAAATTAATGAAAAATCAATCTGGCCTCAAAAATCCATTAGCCTTCATAATGCGCCTGTTCCAGGCTGAGCCGCACAGTCCGATATCGGCTGTTAAATACCGCAGTGGCTCCCCCGCGGCCCACCATTCATTATAAGCGGGCCGTGTTTACTTCTGAGAGTGACACCTGCCCCTGTTGTCAGCCCAGAGCTCCTGGCTCCATGACCCCCAAGAGGCCCCAGGCCTGGACCCCTATCCGGGAAGTGAGCCATTGGCTCCCAGACACACAGCCAAATGAGCAGGACCAGCCTGGGAAGCCATAGGGTGAAAGGGCAGACCTCTGTGAATGGTAGTTAGGCAGACTGAGATGGGTCGCTGGTGGCATACGGTAGTGTCTGTGAGGAGAAAGTGCCCATGAGGACAAGGTGACCATGGGATGAGGTCACCTGGAAGGTTAAGTGACCACGGAGTGAGGTGATCATGGGTGAACTGGGTGACCACTGAGCAAGGTGACTGTTATAAGGATGATGTGATCGTGAGATGAGGTGACCTCCTCGTGAAGTGACTCTGAGGAGAGATGAGCACAAAGATAAGGTGACTATGGGAGTGGCCATAGCATCACCAGGTCCATGGAACCTGTCAGGATGTTGCTGTGCCAAGACAGAGAGGGTGATGGGACAAGGCTTGTGATCACTAGCTAGTAGCTGTCATAACAACGCTGTAAGCTGTTCATGAGAGAAGGTCATTGGGCCATAAAGATGACCACAGGGTGGCTAGGCACCCTGAGGAACTGGGCAGCTCTCACTTGGGGACAAACTACCTACAAAAGCAGGTGGCTTTCCTGTCCCTTTCTGTGCAAATAGGACGACAGTTGGGACCCAGGGCCTCATACCTAGACCATACGAGAGATGGACAATCCAGAGAGGTCAGCAAGAGGACTGTGGAAGCTAGAAAGGTCCAGGGTGGCTGAAGGAGGAGCCTAAAACAGCCAAAGGAGGTTAAGGGAGCCTAGGGATGTGTGTGGGAGGCTGGGGGGCCAAGGAGGCACATGGAGGCTGGGGGGCCAGAGAGGCACATGGAGGCTGGGAGGCCAGAGAGGTGTAGGACAAGCTTGCATGATGAAGAGGTCAGAGGCCAAAGGACCTGTTCAACAGGCTGTCTAAGGAGGCCCACAGACAGGCTTGCCTGGAGTGGGTTGGGGACTTCTTCCACACATCTACATTTTTAGCCACCTGCTGGGACAGGCTGAAACCGGATGTCTGAGATTGCTCTGTGCCCTATATCAGACAGGGACATGGCTAAGAGACTGGATGGATTTTTTCATTAAATTGACAAAGCCCTCCTTTCCCTTTCTATGGAAAACTGTCTTGTGATGCTCGCTGCCACCCTGACAGCAGCCCTGGGACCCTAGAAGGAAGGCAGAGTAGACACCTATACGGGTTTCCTTGGGGATCCCCCTTGGACATGGCCTTGAGCAGAGCAGCATTTCTGGGGAAAGTCCATGATAACAAAACTTACCTGGCATTCAGAGTCCCTCGGGAGCCGAGCAGGCCACCCATACCCAAGCCCTGCTCCTCATGGTCCTTGACTGACTCTGCTCGGGCAGAGGTCACATGGCCTCCAGACCATACTGTGTAGATTGACATTCCAGAAAACCCAGCTCCCAAAGCTGCCAAAGGAATTGTCTGGTTTCTTTTTTCACTCCACCACTTTACCACAGAGTACCAAGTGTGGGAGATGTGTCATGTGGTGTCAACCGCCCAGCGGGGCTTAGTCCTGGCTCCTGCCCCAAAAAGCAGGTGGGTTGGTAATAGCCTATCAGGAGAACCCAGCCACCTGCTCACGCCTCATCAAGTGCCCCCTGGAGCCAGACTGCCTGCCAAGGTCTTTAAGACTAAATCCCAATTCATTAGTGGTGAAGGTTGTGTGGGAAGTGTGGGCAGCTCGAGGCCCTGTCTGCAGTCTAGAGAGACTCCACAGGCTGTCGGACCCACCAAGTAAACCAGCTTCCCACTATTGATCTGTGGCCATGCACACCAGCTGCAAGTCATGCAGACAGACAGACAAGACAGACAGGGGGCTGGAGTAGCCCCACCTGAGCATGGGCCCATTCTGAAGGTTTCCCAGGGCCAGTAGCAGAATCCAAGTCACCATCGAGAAGTTCCTCACTTCTGGCACATCTGCTGTCCTGCCTGTCAGGATCTCCTCTTGTATCTGTCTTCAGGGTTCAAGAAGATGTTTGGGGACCCCTGCCCCCCCCTCGCTATGCCTGTGCCTGCTTCCCTCTCTGGCCTATGGATCTCATGCTGCCTGTGGTTATTCTCCCACCCCTCACTAGCATCATGGTCTCTACAGGAGTGTCTGTGTCCTGGGGGCGCCCAAGGCCAACCAATCAGCGAGACAGCCACAGCCTGGTTGCTAGGGATGGAGCTGAGGGCCAGGTATCCTCTGTGTAGGTGCCCTTTGGAGCAGTAGCTTAAGCATTGGGAAACATCACACACTCATAATGGAGAAACAGTCTTGCTCCCATGACCGCATCTGAACGGACTAAGCCCCAAGAGCCCAATCCAGCCTGTGTCTATTCAATCAATAACCAGGCACATCCTGTGCATAGCGGATCTGCTGACCCAGGCCAGGCCTGTTCCCTCCTGCTCTCCTCATCAATAGTAGATCATCCGGACCCCTGCTGGTCTCATCCCCTTGGGGAGAGGCAATGCTGACCAATGCTGACCTGGTCCCATAGCCATACCAGGACACCATCCTGACATAGAGGCCAGACAATCGGTTGGTGGCATCCAGACTTCCCCATTTTGCTGTCTCCTCTGAGGATCCAGGTCCACTGAGGTAGACTCATGAAGACTTGTAGGACTTGTACCAGACTCTACTCCCAGAACTCTCACACAGAACTTAGGGCACTGACCTACCTCAGAGACTTTGTCACGGCTAGGATGACTTCCCAGGTTGCAGGACTGGCTCCTCTGCCAGGAAACTAGATGCCTGAGGATCTTGGGGAGGCAGTTCCAATGGAGATGTCCACTTCCTGTTTCAGCAACATCTGGCCTTTATTTCCTTACAGGCAGTGGTCGGGGCAAAACAGACACATGCCAAAAGAGCACAGATTTAAAGTACAAACCTCTGTGTTTTACAATGCACATGATCTCGGCTCACTTGACCCAAGTCTTTGCTCACCATGGAAGAGTTGGGCCCAATGGTTCCCTTGGCAAACACTCCATCCTGATGGGCCAGAGAGTAACAGGGACCTCCCATGGACAAAGACAGCACCTGCTACTGGGTGCTCAGGCACCAGAACACAAAGTGGAAAAGAAGAGGGTTTTGAAGAATGCTTAGGAATTCCCCAGGATGAAGAGGCTTGAGTATTGCCATGTGGGTAGGTGGGAAGGGGAAGAGTCTAAGCAGGCTGTTCACCTGATGCAGAAGAGGATCTATGAACAAAAAGTCACCTGGCTGTTGGGAGGAAGTGGTTAGAGGGACAGAGGGGAGGTGCCTGGGACTCTGATCTACTTCACAAGTCCTAGGCTAGACTTGGGCTCCTGTTTTAGCACCCAAAGAGGCTCAGAGACCTGCCAAGATCACACAGTGTATGGAGTCCAGCCAGGTTTGACCCTTTTACCTCCTGAAAATGTTCAGGGCAGTTGGTGGCATCTATATGAAGGCAGCCCCCACCCTTCTGCCATCGGCATTTATCCCCGTCCCATAGCTGTTCCTGTCAGGAGCAGGGACTCTGTTCCTTTTGCCCTGGAGAGGCTATAGGTTGCCTCCTGTGTTCCCCCCTTATGACTGACTTGACTAGGGCCTGGGACATGCCTGTTCTTGGAACTAAGCTTTATGAATATTCTTAAAGAGAAGGATCAATCAATTACCCCGGAGCAAAGCCATTTTTTTTTTCTGACCAGGACAAGCAGCATCATACACCTCAGAAGAGCCTCCTGGCCGATCAATGGTGAGTGAGCAGCCCTCTAAATCCTCTGGGCTGGCGGCGCCCGTCTCAGCCTCAGTGGCAGCCTGCCCTCTGCCCCTGCCAGGTCAGCAATCTTGGCTCGGTGTACTGGGGAGCCTGGTGTTGCAGCAATCCAGGGCAGGAACAACAAAATGGCTCCTTTAACTCAGTCATGATCCCTACCACCACCTTCCATGGATCCCAGGGCACCATGAAGGTTGGTGACAGCAGTGTCCCAGTGATCCTGATGGCCTGGCCTGTTCTTTCCCACCTGGTGGCATTTTGGGGTTCTCTTACAGACTGGGCACAAGCACGGGCAGCAGGGACTAAATCCCACACTGCCACCATGAAGTACCCTTCCCACAGATGGATTGTCCCCTGTGCCCAGCCTGCTTTATTCCCTAGTAAGTGGCTCTCTGAGTGACAATGGCATGCCCCCCTAGTCCTGCTTTGCCCACAAGATTCCTAAGTCAGGCCTGGGATGGTTCCCCTCCATGGAACTACACAGAGCATTCACAGAAGCTTCCCAGGCAGTCCCTGGCTTATTACCCCTCTGCTCTTCCTCCTTGGAGCAGTGAATGGGACCCAAGGGCCACACTTACTGCCTGGGCCTAGCAATCTCCATCATTGCCTCCTCAACTTCTAGGGCCCTCGGTTGGGCAGCCAGACCCCACCCAAGCTCAGGAGATACAGTCAGACAATTACCCCATATCCTGCCCAGACAGGCTGGAACTGGATCTCCACAGTCTATTAGAAAATATTCCAAAGTTCTCTCTCAGCCATTTTCAGCAAAAGTCAGTGATGTTAAGCGTGCTACCATGAGGGCCATCCCCGCTGTCACCTCCATTTCCCCATGCTGGCCTTCTGACACGCTGATGGCATCTCCCTAGCTGGACACCCCCTTCTGTATCTCCTCTAGAGCCTCCTGTCAGTGGGACCCCCAGAATGTTCCTCAGGATAGCCCTCAGCAGTGTTTATCCCTGAGACTCTGAGGATAGGTATCTTTCACATGGCAGGGCAGAGAGGCCCTCATCGAGGAGGATAGAAGCTAAGAGAGGCCAAAATGAGGCTCAAGAGCTGAGGGTCCGGAGGAAGCTGGGGGTGGGGGGGTGGGGGGGTGAGAGCAGATGCGCTGTGTCCAGCACAGATTGATGTCTCTGGCGGCCAGCAGCCCAGAATGTTTTTAATGGTCCCTAAAGCCCTGGGTCAGCCAGTGCTGAGCTCAGCAGTTGCTTTAGCCAGTCAGTAGGGCATGGGCCACTGGAAGCCCACCTCAGGCCCCAGCCCCCACCCAATTGCCTTGGTCCATGCTGGGGATCCTGGAAATGCCCCCAGGAACCACGGAAATGGACACAGCCCTCTCCTGGGCTTCCCTAAACTTACATAATGACTCCTGAGTTTGGGGCTGGAAATATTCCTTCCTTGGAGCCTTTCTGGGGGCAGACATGGAGAGGTAGCTTCCACTGAATCCCACCCCATTTGTCACAGGCCCATTAGGTGTTGACAGCTACTTCCCATCTGCCCAGTCAGGGCAGGCCAAGTCCCCCTCCCCGGTGCCCATCCATCATGGGTCCTCTACCTTGCTCTGTGCTGGGAGCTTCTGAGGGCAGCTTTCCCACAGAGGAAGCCAGAATGGGGAGTGTCTGGAGGGAATTGGATCGTCATTCTGAAGCAGGGACATGACAGTAGCTTGCAAACTTATAGCACGTACCACCATCCTTACCTGGAAGAAGACCACAACTATGGGCAACCGCCTGTGTCACCAGCAGCCTATCTAATGAGGGGGCCTCCCACGCCTCACAGCCCATCCAGGGATCGCTGGGTCTCAGTTTTCTTAAGGCCTAGACACAGACACGGGAGGCGGATGAGTACAACTGGTCATGGGTGCCAGAAGACAAAGCAAGAGGGACACCTGCTTTTCCAGACTCCCTTGGTGTGTTCTCTGAGCCTCTGGCTCACTGTCCAGATTCTGCAGGCTTTCAAGAACTTTCTCTAAGCCTTCAGGAATAGCTGGTGGCCGCTTTGCTCTTTTGGGAAGTGTGAGGCAGCTTTGAATGCAGGATATTGCCTGGCCTGGCTCAGCAGCTGCCCAAGGTCCAGGCCTGCACACAGGCCATGGTTGTTTGTAGATGCACTTTATAATTTTAGAAGATGTCTGAGGAGATGCTACCTCAACCCATGTCCCAGAGATACCAGAGGCCACGGTGCAGAGGGCAGAGCAGTGCTCTGGGCCACAGCCTGTACCACTCCAAGTAAGCAGCATCTCCAGCCTCAACTTAGTTACTTTTCTGTTGCTGTAACAAAACACCATGACCAAGGCAACTTAAAAAAGACAGTTAATGTGCTGTGGGGAGAGGGAGAGTGGCACACACCGTTAATCCCAGCACTGGGAAGGCAGAGGCAGGCAAATCTCTGTGAGTTCAAAGCCAGAGTTCTGGTCTACAAAGTGAGTTCCTGGTCAGCCAAGGCTACACAGAGAAATCCTGCCTCAAACGAACACTTAATCTGACGCTTATGGTTTCAGAGGTTTAGAGGCAAAACAAAGGCCTGGCGGCAGGAGCAGCTGAGAACTCAAATCTTGATCCATAAATTGCAGGCAGAGAAAGAGATGATGGGAACAGTATGAGTCTTTTGAAACCTCAGAACCTGCCCCCAGTGACACACTTCCTCCAACAAGGCCACGCCTCCTAATCCTTCCCAAACAGTCCCACCAACTGTGGACCAAGTATTCAACTATAGGAGCCTATGGGGGCCATTCTCATTCAAACCACCACAGGGCTTCTACATGGAAAACACAGGGGTCATAGAGTTATCTGAGGGTAGTGACAACCACATTTATTGAGCATGCAAGTATTCTTCATGGATCTATTGGTCCTACTTCAGAAAGTGGTGACCAGCACAGGTTGGATAAGTCTACTCTTCACACTAGGGTCTCCAGAAAACACAGATACTCCAAGACGTGTGTTTATATAGCAGTGAACCCTTTGTCAGCTAAACATATCTCAAGTAACATCAGGGTGAAGGAAGTGGGGGAATACACCTAGGCTGGGGTGGCTCTGCTGCTTCCCTTTGTGCTTCTACATTAGGGGAGCAGACGCCCATCTCAGAGCACACTCTGCCTTCTCACAGGGGTGTGTTAGAAGGCTGAGAGACTCCCAGCGGTGCTCCTGTCCTCAGACCTCCTTCCATATTTCAGCTTCCCACTTTCCCAGACCCACCCCCACAGCCTGGATTAATTTGGAAAGGACAATGTTTATATTAACCGTTCATTTATCGACGTCTGCTTGCTGGGTCAATGGCCAAATTTATTGTCTCACAAGATGGGCCGTATCGAGCCAAGCAGCCTCCTCCCTCCCCCCGACAGCCTAGGGTGGAGAGACATTGTCAATATGAAATTCACTGACCTTGGGCCTACTAGTCTCTGCTGGGAACTGGGGAAGGAGAGAGGGGAGCCGGCAGCAGGATCACCCCTGCATACACACACCCACTGTGGAATCCTCATAGCTCAGGTGTCACTGACCCAGGCAGAGGACAAGACAGAGAGTCAGTTGACCATGCACGCACAAGGTGCCTGCCATGCCTAGCCCAGGCTACCAACAGGATGGAGGAGGCAGTCACTGGATGACCTGCTGGCTCAGAAGTCAGTGTGGATAAGTAGTGTGTCGGAAGAGGCTCCAGGGGCCCCAGCTCCTGCAGTATTGATGCCCAGAGCCCAGGAGCATCTGAGGTAGGGAGGAATGAAGGAGCCAGGGAGTCTCCTCACCTTTTAGTTGTGCCAGCCTTTCTACCAGAAGGATGAGGAGCTGAGGAGGGTGAACGAGGCCTGATCTCTGATCTTCCAGACAGTTCTGCCATATTGGAGAAGGAAGGGGTAACGAGGTGGGGCTGACATTCCTCACAGCCCCAGAGCTTGCTTGTGTTCCTAGGGTTTAAGTGGGTCAGGTGCCTTTATGCTGTCTTCAAAAAAAACCCAACATGCTGCCTCCACAATTCCCTTCAGGAGGGATCCAACCCTAAGCTCTGGCCTCAACAGATGGCTCCAGACATTCCTGGACATTCCTCGGGTGGGAAGCTAAGCTCTGATGAAGACAGGAGGACAGGAGCTGGTGTCAGCATCATGCAGGTGACTCCAAGCTCAGGTCTGTGACCACCAGGCTCTCCTGCCCCTCCCCTCACCTGGTTATTTCATCCATTCAGTCAACAGTGGACATACTATATACCAAGCTCTGAGGATAGCTATCAGCCAGCAAAGGGCTCCCTGCCTTCTGGAACAGCCCAAGGCTGGGTTGCAGGCTGCAGGGCTGGGGTGTAGGCTGGGTGGGGTGGGTTTGGTCACAAGCAGAGGAGCTTACAGCCATGGTGAAGTGTTCTCCTAGAGACCTGCACATGTGAAAGTCCAAGGCAGGCACTGTGGGCAGCAGAGCGGTCTGGAACACAAGGGAGACAAGCACGGGGCCAGCCAGGGGGACTGTGGGACTGTGGAACATGTTATTTAGAGAAGGGGGCAGGGGCAGTGTTCTGCGCAGGTTGGGAATGGTATGTTCTGGTGTCTTTTGTTTGTGGTGCTTCTTGTTTGTTTGTCACCTTGTATCTCTGAATGGCCCAAAACTAGCTAGAGACCAGGCTGGCCTTGAACTCACAAAGAACCACATCACATGCCTTGGCCCCCGAGTATTGGGATTCAAGTGTGCGGCACTGCCTCATTCTGGTGTCTTGTGTAGGGTGTGACTGAAGAGGGTCAGGGGCCAGAGGCCACTCAGGGTGGACTTCTGCTGTGCCTCAGACAGGTTGCCCACCAAGACCTGTCTCCTCCCTCACCCTACTACCTTCCACTCTGCCCATTGCTTTCTAGGCTGTGTTTCACCCCACGGCCACTAGAAGGCGCATGGAGCCCAGGTAGGAAACAGCTCTGTGGAGGCCAGGGGCTAGTCAAAGGGCTCATTTGTCCACAAGCAGCTCATCGACGGCTTGGGAAGGCAGCAATGTTGATTGAGATGCCACACTTGAGTTAGAATGTCCAGGAATGGTGATGAGCATTGATCAGCTCATCAGGGGAGCTGGCCCTGGAGATGGAGAGAGGGGGGGAGAATAGGGAGGAGAGCAGAGGGGAGGGAGAGGCAAAGCCGGACAGAAGGGCGGAGGCCGGCACAAACGCAGCTCCACCCCCAGCCCCTTCAGGTCTTACTCAAGCCCCGTCTCTCTACCTGTGACCCTAGGTAGATCCCCAAGCCTGTGTTCTCTCCGACAGAGGTGGGCGCCACGCCAGACCCAAATGCTTCTTCGCAGTTTCCTCTTATACGCATAATTAATCGCGTTATTTCCTCGAGCTGTCTTAGATTGTAGACAAATGATTGAGGGTTTCCACGTTCCCTTGGTCTCCCCTGTCAGCCGCAGCTTCCATTGCAGCGATAGAGTGGGTCTAGCTTGCAGTCCTGTGGCGATTGGTCACAATCCCAAAGCTACACCCACCTTAGACTTGGCCCCTGTGACTCTGCCTGAACCAGGCAGCACTGTCATATCCTGGCGGCAAGGCTGATCTGCTCTCTGTCTTTTGCTTAAGGAATCTTCCTGTGCTTCCCAGCTTTGCAGGATACCTCTTTTCAGTGCTGGGTCATTTTCTGTTGTTTGGATGAGCTGTGGTTTATTCATGCATCACTTGCTGAAGAGCACCTTGGCTGCTTCAGCCCAAGACACCACAGGGATACCACAGACAAACTGCTGGAAACACTGTGTGGCTTTGGTGGGGATGTGGTTGGGTTTTTTTGTTTTGTTTTGTTTTGGTTTGGTTTTTTTTTTTACCCTCTGGCAAAAGCCATGGAGCACCACCATCGCTGAGGCCTACATCTCCCTTGGTGGGAAACCACCTGCCCTTCCATAGAGGCTCTGGGCTACAAAGGAACTGTGTGCTGCTGTCTAACAGGTTCTGTACTGCCTGGGGGTATGTGGGTACACAGCACTGCAGAGCACAGGCCTCCATCCCCTCATCCCTTTGGGCTCCTTGTCACCTCTGACTCTAGTTACCAGACCAGTTGGTCACACTGGGTGTATAGATACCATCCAGCAAGTCAGAGTTGAACCCCTGCCCCTTCTTCTGTTTCTGTCCTTCTCTCTCTCTCACCCCTTCCTCCCTCTCTTTATGCCTGTATCCTCCCCTCCCCTCTCTTCCACTCTCACGCTTTCATCCTTGGGTCCTGCCTACATGTGGTCTGACGCCACACAAATGGTGTCATCTTGTCCTTTCTGAATCTTCTCTCCTGTGTGCCTATCGCCTGGATGGTGTAGTGACTCTCCTGTGGCTGCTTGGCTCTCTGAGCTTGTGATGGCCTCCTGCTTAGTTCTCTCTCACTTCTGGATACCCTGACCTCCAGCATGCAAGCTTTTGAGACTCAGAACACCTCAGAAGTCCCTAATCTGCAATCGTGAATCTGGTAACTATATGGGGGAGGGGCGGGGAGGCGCACACCCGATGAGCCACCTTACCTTTCTGATTCCTTCTTTGTATATGCCCCTACACTACCCTGCTGTAACCTTCCAGTATCTTCTCTGCTCTCCGCACTGTCAAGATTAATGGTTGTCTGGGTCTCTTTCTACCAGGCAGCAAAGCTTGAGCCCATTTAGGGGGCAGGGAGAGGCCTTTTTCTCTGCCTTTAGCACAGTCTGCTTGGACCTGTCCAATCTTAGGTGCTTTGGGTGACAACTAAAGATCTTTGGTGTCACTTAAGGAAACCCCTACCTCTCCCTAAAGAACATCCCTCTGCAGAGTCCTCAGCCTTGCCCAGCCTAGCCACAACTGTGCCCTTCTTCCACACACACCCTATGGAGAACCCAACAGAGAGACCTGAGGCAGACGGTGATAGTGCTCCGGGCAGTGGAAGGAAAGCCTTTGAGAGGCCTCAGGTCAGCCTCTGGAGTCAAGTCCGCCTTTAGTATCAATTATTTGTTTTGCTCATAGTTTAGCAGACTGGCCTGGAACCCAATCCAGTAGCTCTAGTTCCCTTTGGCCCACCAAGGAGGTTAGGCTGGTTTGGGGTGCCTCCTAAGCCCCCTGGAAGTTCTATAGGGTGTCAGTGAAGAAGACATAGTAGAGGTACAGAGAAGCAGTAACCAGAGGGGACAACATGGACTATGGCCACCCAGCTAGCTATCTGCTCATCCTAGCTCTGGTCTCTGCCTGGCATAGGTTCCCAGTGGTCCACAGCAAGTGCTGTGTTGTCCTTCCACTCAGTCAGCTGTGTGTCAATCTGGTTCCAGTGCATCATGCCCAAACCTGGTGGGCAAATTCTGGACAGTCCTATCTCTGACCCACTGCTGTCACCTGGGAATTAGGATTTGTCATCCCGTGTAGACGCCCACCCTGCCTTCTGCAGCAAGATCGCCACTCTGCCTATTCTATCCTATCCTGCTTGTTGCTCCCTGCAAGCCTGACCCATGTTGTGTCTTCATGGAACAGGTGACAACATTGCAAGGGTGTTTGTCACAATGCAGACTCTGATTCCCCATGGGCCCCTAGATTCCCAGGGCAGAAGCAAGAAGGTGCCCAGGGGAGTTCCTATGCTCACAGCCTGCTTGTGGGTACCTTTGACGAAGTCTGTCACAAGATATGTCCCAGAATCCTCCTGGAGGGACTTACCTCCCTGACTTTCCCTATCCTGAGACATGAGGATCCCCTTCCTCTACAACACGCCCTGTGGGTTTGATGGATAAACTGTCTAGCTGGTTTTCTCACTGTGAGGAAATACACTGAGAGCCAGGCAGGGGTAATTTTTCTGTTTAATAAAGCATACGGGACCAGGTACAGTGGGACCAGGAGTAATGGCACTTTGAATCCCAGGTCTCAGGAGGAGGCAGATTTCTGTGAGTTCAAGGTCAGCCTTGTTTACATGGCAAGTTGCATGAGAGACATGACTACATAAAGAGACTCCATCTCAAAAATAAATAAATAAAGGCTCCAACGCCACCCCAGGACATGCCCTACCCGCAGCAGTCTCTCTGTAGTCAAGAACCTGGCTCTGCCTCCGGTTGTGGTGCTCCTGCCCCATGGTTCCTAGTTGGGCTCTTGACTCTGTCCAGGCTCCTTAGGCCTTATAGGCAGGACTGTGTAAGAAGTCCTGTGGCAGCCCAGGGCAGCATGATGTCTGCCTAGCGGTAGAGCCATGCCTAAGCTTCCAGGTTTTTCTGCAACCTGATCCAGTGACTTTGCCCTCCAGCCACAGGGCTTGCAGTGACATTAGGATCTGTCTCCACAGTATCCTCCAACTCACTGATATTGATGCCACTAGCACCCCTAGCAAGGTTTGGTGGGATGGATGCCTCTGGGAGGAGTCCCTACCCAGCGCCCAGTCCACTGCCTCTGTCCTAGTGGGGATGCCTCCTGGCTGCTTGGACTAAATAGGGAGAACTCTGCATATGCCCCTGAGTTCCGCAGTGAGCCCTTTATGATAGGGGAGAGTGCTGTCTTCACAGACTTTTGCCCAGAAGACCCTGCTCTCTGTGTGGAGGGTGATGGACAGAAGATAGAGGCTTCAGAGTCTCTACTCCAGCTCTGCTGGCCACAGAACTGCTGTGTGCTGCTCCCTGCTGTGTGCTGCCCGGGATCTGAAGCCCCTTGCTCTCTCCTGGGGTCTAGCCATGAAGGTCATTGTCCTTCTTCCCTGGAACTTCAAGAACTGCGGACAATTGTTCAGCTAGCTCCCTTAGGCCCTAGAGCCACCAACACAAGGAAAACTCCTATCTATTTCCCTGTGGTTCCCTTTCACAGCCATGCAATGGCTCCCTGTGCTCAGTCCTGTGCTTTGTGCCCCAGTCCCACCCTGAGCAGGCTCTTTATCTGGTCTGCAAAAAAATGAGATTTACCCTTCTGTTGGGGGAGTCCAGCACCCAGGATTTTAGGGAGAGATGGCACAACCTGCACATTTGGTCAAGTCTTAGTGCTGTGCCCTGGTCTGATTGGTGGGGGGTGGGGGTGTCTCTGAAATTGTTCAGCTGTCCCATCTGACATTCCTCGGGTATCTCCTGCAGAGGGGTTCACTGCTGGGCCAAACCCAATCTTCAGGAAGCATCTGCCTGGATTATATAGAGCTTGCTCTGCACTGTGCCAGCTAGGCTGTGAACTCAGCTTGCTGTAGACCAAAGCACTTCTGCAGGATACCTAGTGAGGGACTTCTGGCACCAGACTCAAAGAAGGGGTTGCTTTCTAGTAAGAGGCAAAGTCATAGCAGCTGGGTTAGGTACACAAAGCTCAGTGAGGTGGGGAATCTGTGGACTCGATGGTGCACATCAGCGAACATCCTCTTTCTTTGGCTCTGTACTTCAGTCCCCCCAGCACAGTTCCCCGCGCTCACAGGTCTGAGCGCGTGCGCAAGGGTTGTCTTCCAAAGGCGCACAGCTGCGTGCAGACAGCTGTGTGATCCGCGGTTCCCACCTCATCCCACTTGCCGGGGTTGGGACAGCCCCGGGCACTGGCGGTGGCAGTTCATCGTGTCACCTCCCCTGCCACCCGCGCGGCGCAGCGGGCCCGCAGCCCCTCCAGATGCGCAGAGCCCAGGGCCCCTGCGCTTCCTCGGGCGGCGCCATCTGACACCCCTCTCTGCTGCGCCCGGACCCCCTCACATGCTGCCATCTGTCGGCGATGGAACCGCGCCAGGCCACGACCTGGGCTAAGCCTGCGCTCCCACCCTGTCCCCAAAGCCCCAAGTCCCCGAGCCCAGGCTGCGATGTGGGTCCCTTCTTCCTCGAGGTACTGTCTTTGGGCGCAGGATGTACCAATGCCAGGGACTGGGGGAGGGCAAGGGAGCAGCAAGTGCCAGGGCCCTGTCTTCCAACAGGAGACCTTTCGCCTTGGTCCTCCCAATCTCCAAGGATTGAACCTTCACCTGCTGCTAAAATCCGGTCCAAGCACCAGTCTGCCCCAGCCCAGCTGACCCCTGCGGGGTGTGAGAACTCCCTAATCCCCACTGCTTAGCTGCTCCTCAACAGTGTCCTGAGGCCCAAGATGCTCCTCCCAGAGGACAGCTGAGGGCATTCTCCAAGCTCATTCCTCCGCAACTTTTCCAGGACTCCCCACTCTCTCCCTGCCTCCCTCCCCCAGCTGCCAGCGCCTTGCAGGGCTCTCTGTAGGATCAAGCTGGGCTTCTCCCGGCAACTCCCAACAGGCTTGTCATTACTATCTCAGAGAGGTAGTAATGTGACCAGCCTATGTGAGACCAGAAAAGGTGTGACCTGCCAGGACCCTGGTTGAGACTAAGATGAGTGGAAATAGACCCATTGGTTGTGGGCTGGATGAGAAGAGAGGGAAGGCTCTAAGTCAACCACAACCCCTGGCTCCTCCCCAGTCATCAGCCTTCCGTCCCTCCAGGCATCCCTGGAGGGGGCGGGGCTGCTTAAAGAGTCGCCAAGTTGTAAAGCCACTGTTACTGTGGCTACCTGTGGGAGCCCAGAGAGGCACAAGTGGACCTGATGACTAATACCAGAGAGGACGTTCTGAGACCCAGAACCGGAGCTACGAAGAAGTGAAAAGACTAGGGCTGGGATGGGGGTTAGGCTCTGGGGGTGGGAGTGGGTCCCCAAAGGATGGCAGAAGCTGAGGCTCACATTGGAGCATTTGGGGGGACTTCAAGAGCAAAGCTGCCAGACAGGGGGTGCTCAGTGCCAAGGTTGCCCTTCACCCTCCTCCAGTCTCAATAAAGATGATAATTAGTATCCTGACCACTCAATTAATTAGGCATCATGAGCTTAATTATGACAGAGGGGGCAGTGCCATCAGCCTTCTCTGGGAGCTGAGGGTTATTGACCAGAACAGGCACGTGAAAAAAAGCTGTCATCACAGACCATGGGGCCGGCAGGGCTGATGGAGGAGTGCAGGCGTCAGGAAGCAGCTCCTCAACCCACTCTGTGTGTGTGTGTGTGTGTCTGTCTGTCTGTCTGTCTGTCTGCCTGTCTATGTCTCTGTCTGTCTGTCTCAATGTGTGTCTGTCTGTGTGTGTATGTGTGTGTGTGTGTGTGTGTATATATGTGTCCCCAGTCCCTCCCTACATAACCTACCAGCCTCTCCTGCCTAGAAAAGCCCTCCAAAATCTGAGGACCGCCCTCTAGACTCCACCTCTTAAAGACCCCAGCATCTTTCATGGAGTTTTGCTGAGGTCCAAACTTCTAGCCCACAAACCTTGTGAGGAGCAGCAGCACCGTGCATCTCACCTTTCCCATCACAATCATATATATATATATTTTTTTTTTTTTTGAGGAAAACTGGATGTCAGCTCTTCATGCCCACAGGATAGTAAGCAGGGGCTGCCCCCCGTGGTTGGGATTGCCCCATCACAGTAATCTGAGCCCCACGCCCCTTCCTTGTCTTGCTTCATCATGTCATGCCTAGGGCACCATGGAAGGAGCAGACGTGGGTACCATCTGATGGCCAGCTTTGCTCTTCTTTGTGTGTTTGGGCGAGGGGATTGGTGGATGATTGAACTCAAGGCTTCACACATGCAGTGGTGATGGTGATGGTGGTGGTGGAGAGTGTAAAGGAGATGGTGATAGTGGTAGTTACAGTGGTGGTGATGACAGTCATAGTTATGGTGGTGATAATGGTGGTAAGTGGTGATGATGATGGTGGTGGTGTGGTGGTTGTCATGATGGTTATGGTGATAATGGTGGTAGTGTTAAGATGATGCTGGTGGTGGTAGTGATGGTTATGGTGAAGACGTTGCTGGTGGTGATAGTGGTGGTTATGGTGGTGATGATGGAGAGGTACTGATGCAAGAGCAGAGGTGAGGAGCTTTGGGACTATGCACTTGAGGCTGAGAATGATGCCTATGCAACCCACCCTGCCCCCACAGAGCTCTGCCTATCAATGCCCTCAGGACGCTAGCCCGGGAACACGGGCTCAGGGTGTCAAGGCCTCCCATTGTCCAGAAAGAAGGCTCCCCAGTGTTCTTGGAGGATGTTTGGGAGTCAGAGGCCCTGATCAGAGGCTGGATGGGTTCTTGGGCCTTCCCAGACTTTCCTGACCTCCCCACTGTGGATGACAGGATGCTGACTGACCATGGAGGTCTACTTGAGCTGGCATATTAGCACATGGGCGGTCCCAATCCTTGGTGGCCTGTCAGTGATAAGACCTGGAGAGACCACCATCGGCTGACAAAGAGGGTGGCAGGAACATCGGGGGAGGGCAGAAACAGGGGCTGTGGTACAAAAGCACCTCCCACACAGGAGGCCTGGAGAGGAAGTTCTCCCAATGTCTACCTTGCATGACTCCTGCTGTGCCTGAAACTTCCATCTGAGCAACCTTCTCCCCCAAAGGCAAGCTGAGGCACTGGGCAGGTGTCAGTGCTTTTTGTAGCTAGACTAGAGCAAACAGGCTAGCCAAAATACACCATGAAAAGCCAGAGGGCCCTGGCACCATCTATAACTAGGGTCCCTTTACTGTCCACCCCAGGGGAAATCCTCAGCAGAAAGCACACTGCTTTTCCAGACCTATAGCTCTGCTCAAGCTTGGGGCAGGGGGGTTGGGGAGGTGCAAAGCCTGGAACTTCAGCAGAGCCAAGAGGCCAGGACTGCGGGTGGTGGCAGGCCAGAAGTGTGGAGGCCTATGGACCTCCCTTGCCCATGGTGGGTGCTCAGAGTCACATACAATTACTCACCCAGTGTATCATAATTACCACAAATAGCCCATTAAAAGAAATTATCATCAAGATGATATTAGCAGACAGCAGGGGAAATGAAGAAAGAAAAGTGCTTATTCCCTATTGTCCCTTAATGGGGACAGGGGATGGCCAGTGGGCAGCAGCCAGAGCCTTAGCACCACAGCCCTCTGGGCTGTCCCAGAGTGGTGTGAAGGGTGACTTGCCTCAGGCCTATTACCAGCAGATGCTACATCTGCTCCTCAGCCCCACATCCAGAGCCCCAAAGCCTTCAGAAAACCCTGTCTGTGCTCCTGGAACAATGTCCATGTCTTGCAAATCCCAAGAACTTAGACATCCTCTAGACACAGCTCAGGCCCCAAAGTCTCCCAAATGCCATCAAAAAGGTAGAGTCTGGAGAGAGGTGTAGTCTGTGGGGAGTAAGGGTAAACTGGAAGGTGGCAGAGACTCTTGAGGGTAAAGGGACAGTGAACCGAGGGCTTCTGGGGGACCTGTGTGGTTTCAGCCACCAGACCCCCTCCCTCTGGCTCCTGAGGACTCCTGAGACCAAGTTTACTAAAGACAAGCAGGAGGCCCTCACTGAACACAAGGGGTTTGGTTACGTTCCAGACTTAAGCCCCTCTTCCTCTCATCAAGGACACCAAGAGTTGTTCACCTGGGAAGAAGGGTGGAGAAGCCTCCTTTGAGAGATTCCCTCAGCCATGGAGAAACGGTCAGCCACTGGCAACAGTGATTTCCAAGAAGCTGCAGACCATAGGCCGGCACCTTGTTGGGGAGGCTCTGCCTCAACACCTGGCCTCCTCCAGGAAGCCATAAGGCTGTGTCTTACTTGTAATAAGTCAGGACAAGCAGGTGATAAAATAGCCGCATTGTGGGGCTGGAAAATGACTCAGCAGTTAGGAGCATGTACATACCGGTCTTTGAGAGGATCTGAGTTTGTTTTCCAGAACCCACACTAGGAACTGTCAGGCGGCTCACAACTATCGGGAACTCCAACTTCAGAGGGTCTGCAGGACACTTGCACATATGTGCACATACCGCACACACAGACATACGTGCATGCACATAATTTAAAGAGTAATAAATAAATAAATAAATAAATAAATAAATAAATAAATAAATAAATAAATAAGTAAAGACATTCCCTATATAGAGCAGACCAAATAGAGAAACGGAGCCTGAAAAACCAGAACACAATGACAGCACAGGCCCTGAGACCCAGGCTCTGAGAGATGCAAGGATGCTCCGCCCTCGCTATGTGACCCCAGAGGTCAGCAGTACCATTATAAAAGACTTGAAGCTGAATAAGGTCACACACATCTCCCCAAAGTCGAAGAATCTAGAAATGGCTGAGTTAGCAATAGGGGAGGGGAGATTCACAATCATAGAACCAGAGAAAGTTTAATGGGAAAATGAACTCAGCAGCAAGATTAGAAGAAAAACAATAGAGAGACAGGAAGTGGGGCTATCATTAAAATGTAAGGATAGTCCAGGAGGTCCAACTTGCTGCACCTGCAGTAGAAACATGAGTGTCAGGGACTTCAAAGAGACCCTAGAGATGGACAGAGCCAGGGCCTCCTGGCTTCGCAGGAGTCAAAGAGTGAGCCTCCAGACAGACAGGCACGCCCAAATCCAACGTGGCTCGGGGAAAGCTCCAAATGCTGCAAATCTGGTAATAACAAGTAGAATCTAGACCCTACTGGTGGGAGGGGTACAGAGGGAAACTGACAATGTCATCTCACCAGAAGAAACAGGGAAAGCCCTCTAGGGGACAAGTCACAAGAGGGAGGGGTTCACGGCCAGCAATGCTACCCAGGCCTACCCAAGTGGAGGAGAAGCAGCAAAGGGTTTAGTGGGGAGCAGCTCAGCTATGGGGACAATGTTCTGAGAATGGAGGGAGGTGGTTAAGTGTAAGTGGGAGGAGCCTTTGCTGGTCATCTTGTCATCTTTCTCAGGCCAGGCTCTCTGGGAGGCTCAGGAGCAATAGTGTAAGCACACACTGCCCTCCCTTGCTAACAGTGCGACAGTCAGGGCAGGTGCTGGAGACCAGCAGGTAAATCAGATGACAAGAAGAGCAGAGAGAAATGATAGCTAGACAAGAGCTCTGTAGTACGCTGCAGTTGTAGGCATTCTGGACACAAGTGGGTGAGATTCGAAGGGGACATAAGGAAAGAGGTGGGCATGGCAGGAAGGAGACCTGCTGTGTGAACTTGGAGCTGCCCATGGCTCTCTACACCTACCTTCCCATTCAGCTTGCCTCTCTACTAGTTCCACTCACCTATCCACATGTCTACCCACCCATTCATCCGCATCCATCCATCTACCCGTCCATCTGTCTGTCCATTTACCTATCCGCCCATCTACCCATACATCCACTTATCTATCCATATACCCATCCATTTATTCACCTATCCAACAATCTACCATTGTACCCATCAATACACTTATCCACCCATGCGCACACACACATATGTGCACGCATTCATACACACATGTATCCACACATACATACATGCATGCATGCATGCATACATACATGCATACACATATACATGCATACATACATGCGTGCATACACACATACATACATGCATGCATACATACATGCATGCATACATACATGCATGCAT
The DNA here is from genome assembly GCA_028551405.1 of Uromys caudimaculatus. Classification (NCBI taxonomy): domain Eukaryota; kingdom Metazoa; phylum Chordata; class Mammalia; order Rodentia; family Muridae; genus Uromys; species Uromys caudimaculatus. Next base: position 25,899,365 of record CM052718.1, on the reverse strand, counting down.
ACACACATACATGCATACATACATGTGTGCATACACACATGTATGCAAGCATACATACATATATACATGCATACATACATGTGTGCATACACACATACATGCATGCATGCATGCATACATACATGCATACATATATCCACAGACCCATTCTGAACCATCCATGCATTCCTCTATCCTGTCACCATCCTCCCCCCATCTCTGATCCACAGGCTCTAGTTCTCTCCCAGTGACTTGGTTGTGGTTAAGAAGATCTTGGAGTACATCTGTGGCTAGCTTGACTGGGGCTTTCTCTAGAGCAGGAAGGTCCATAGCCTGCAGCCCTTACTCAGGTAACATCTTACACACTGAGAGCCAAGCTATTCTCTCACCCTCTCAGCTGGGTTGACCTCCTACTTCTACTCTTCCCATTCCCCAAGCCTTGGTTTCAGTTCCTGGATGGAATTGTGAGAGCACTCATTCTCCTTTCTAAGACTTTTTCACACACAGCTAAAACTTATGGTTCCTGAGCTTCCTTGCAGCCAGGAAAGACCACGTGGCTGACTTCTGGCCACAAGACAGAGGTGGATAGGTCTTCCTTAACATATGACAGCTTCCCAGGCCTTCATTGGAGGATTAGCAGGAAGTCTTTGGCTAAACTGTGAATTCAAGACCAATCTAGGCCATATAAGGCCATTTTTCAAAACAAACAAACAAACAAAAAACTCCAACAACATACAAGAAGCAATGGTTTCTTTCCTAGAAGACAGATGTGGTGCCTGGAGTTGAAGCAGCTAATCTGGACCACAAGACTTGGAGAATGTAGGCCCAGGGAGAATCCTGAATGTCAGAGTGCTTCAGGAAGCAGTCCTGGACCACCAACCTCTGGATTTTCATAAAATAGAAATTCAATTTGCAATACTAAGGATGTAGTTCAATCAGTACAGGGCAAGGATGAACAAAAACTTGGGTTCACTCCCCAACTCTAAATAAACCTGATTTGGTTGCACACACCAGCTCTGGGGGTGGGGGTAGAGGCTAGAGGGTCAGAAATTCAAGGTCATCCTTAGTTATACAGAGTTCAAGACCAGTCAGGGATATGAGACTCTATCTCAAAAGTAAGTTTTGTCTGCTTTATTGAGTCTGACCATTCAACTCTCTGTTAGCGGAGCTTGTGTTGTTCACTGTGCATTGCAGCTTTTTGCAGTAAAAATGTAGAAAACTGTGGGTGACTCCAGCCAGCAGATAGATGAGGGTGTGTCCCTGATTGCTCAAGATGGAGAAGCCCATCTCTTGCGCTTTCTTGTTGTCTTCAAGAACTGGACCTCTAAGCAGAAGGAGTCCTGAAGCCCTCCTGCATGGCTCCCCTCCCCCACCCCCCGCCCCACCCACCCCCGACTCTAGCCCCGGGGCTGCAGATGAGCCTGAGATGGCCTTTTCTCCAAATGCCTTTCTAGGTAAGAATAAGCAATGTTTGCTTGTATGCCACCATGCAGTGCGCCCTCTCTACGGACAGGCTACTCCTGGGTTCCAGCACCAGAAGTCAAGCTACGCATAGGAGATAGCTATGCTCCTAGCTCTCCAAATACCCCATAAATATGGCCAATATATCTCTCGCCACGGATTGGAGACCACCCTGGCACAGTGGTTTTGTGTCCTCCCTTGTCAAGGCTTTTCAGAGTGCTTAAGGACTTCTGAGAGACCTTCTGCAGGTTCTTACCATGGCCCCCTGTGAAGGGGTGGGTGGCGACAGCTCAGTGTTGTTGATGGGGTGTGGCAGAGCCGGGAGTGGGCTTAGCCTGGCTGTCTAGTAGGTGAAGGTTGTGTATCCTCCCCTGCTGAGACCATCACCCCCTTGGCCCATTCAGTCCCCAAGGATACAGAGGGAAGAGGATTCAGTTATAGTAGCTCCCATCATACAAGGCTTAGAATGATTGGAACTACCCATCAGAGGGCCAGAAGCTGCTGTGGGTGCAGAGCCTGCAGGCCTTTTCCTCACAGCTCTGGCTGCCTTCCTAACTGACTGGCACAGAAGCAGGTGCCCTGCTGATACCCAGTGAATCACCTGAACTGAATCCTCCTTTCCTGTCAGGCTCCCCTTTCTTACCTCTGGTTCTGTTCTTCCCTGCCCCTCCCCCCTTCTCCACTGTCCCTCCTAGCCCTCCACCCCTCTTCTCTCCTCCATCCCTTTTTCTCTCTTCTCTAGGCTCTCCTTGTCCCTCTTCTCCTTCCTTTTTACCTCCCTCCCCCTTTCTCCTTTTCTTACCCCTCCTTCCCCTTCCTTCTCCATTCTCTCCCCCACCTCAATCGACCCCCCTTCTTTTTCTCCCTCCCCCACCTTCTCTCCCAATCCTTCTTTCTCTCTTCTATCCTCTGCATTCCTGCTCACTCTTTCGGTCTCACCTCTGCATCTTCGATTCTGTCCTCTGAACTGAGCCACACCCCCTTGCACTGCTCCCTGTTGGCTGCAACACTTACCTGCCGTGCCGACATAACTTCCTGTGGATACTGCTCTGCTCTGAGTTCTAGCGTAGCCCAGTCCGCATCTCACACACCAACATACACAAGATGTGCGTGTGTCTGCAAGTGCGACCTCTTGACATATCAGCCAAAGTCACACACATCCCCCCTTGGCAAAGCATAGACTCCCCCACTCCACCCCTGCTCCAACTGTAGCAAAGGAGTAGGAGGTGCCAGCCCGGCAAGACCGGGGCAGCAGACAGGGCAGTGGGTGGGCAAGGCAAAGAGAACACCTCCTCACAGCCCAGACTGCAGCAATGATGGCCTTGCTTTAAGAAACTTGGTGATGGCCTCCACCTAGGTACAGCCTATCTTGGGTTAAGGAGGTCTTGCCAGAGAATCAGGAGAATCTGGGGTGGAGCCTGGAGCAGCTGTACCACCACAAGGGGCCCCTAAGGGGTGTCTTGGAGCTACCTCGGCAGCACGCTGGCCAGGTGGCATGGAGTAGCCTTTGACCCCTTCTTGCCTCAGCAACCCCATCAGCATGGTCAGTGCCTGCCGTCCCCCAGACCGCTCCAAGGAGTCCAAGCAGCTCACGTGTGTCTGGCACACTCAGAGTCCTCTAGTCTCCAGCTCCTCTCTGAGGTCAGGTTTGGAGTAAAAGAACTTGCTGCCCTTGTGAGCCAGGACAAGGCTGCTATTGGGAGGTGCTGGGGGGGAGGGGTAGCTCAGGTCTCTGGTGACTTGCACCTGACCACTGGACAGCCTTGAGAGAGGTAGGACAGAGGGGTGGCAGAATTGAGTCCTTCCGTCAGAGGTGATGGGGAGGAATCACCCCCCCTCCCCCAGGCTAGAGCTGATTCTAATTGTCTTCAGGACATTAGGCCTTGCTGTCAGTGGATGAGAACACTGGAGTCACAGCAGCCAGCACAGAGGTGGCCGCACAGGAGGAGTCAGGCTGAGGGGGCATTAAAGTTAGTGACTTAATGCTCACATCAAGGACCGGGTCTCCAGCCTTTGCTAAGGTTGCAGGTCCTCCACAACTCGCCTGCAGCATGTATCTCCCCAGCCTCGGGCTAATTGGCTGTGACAGCTCAAGCCCTCAGCAGCTGAGCAGTGTCGCTGTGAATTAGGCAGGCGCTGAGCCCGCCAATCGCAAATTACTCAGCTTCTGCTGTGCTACCGGCTACTGAGCGGCTGTGAGCCTGCACCTGGGCAGGACCATAGCGCACTGGGCCAGAGTGTGCAGACACTAATTTCCCTCCTTTCCCCTCATGTTGACCAAGGGTCACATTCCCACAACTTTTTGACCCCTGACACCTCACATCTTTCCAAGGGACCCTGATCTGCCTTGCCTCCTTTCCCCTGCACCCCTGCTTCAGGTTGGTTCTCACTGGCTAGCGATGGCAGCATCTCTGGCTTCTGACACGCCTCAGTGAGCCCTAGAGGATACTTGGGGGCTCCTAGAGTAGCCACTGGCCCCCATCACAGGACACCCTGAGACTTGGGATATACCCCCTTCTGCTCACAGCAGCTCCAGGAAGACAGCGTTTCTTTCCCACAGTCACTGACACAGTGTCTGTCACCTGCTCCTCCTCTGGCCTCTGGACCATTTCTGGGTTCATACAGTCACTGGGGTGTCATACTATGAAAGTGGGGCTCATCCTCATCTATTCCTCTGAGACTTCCCATAATCTATACATCCACCAGTTTTAGCTGCTGCCCAGTTCCCTCTGCATTCTTCCTGGGCTACTCTGTCCTGGTTCTCGATCTCTGCATACCCCCTTCCCCCATCACTCCATCCCATACATCTGCCTCTCAAGAAGGAGACCTCTGGGTTGGCTCTGGCATATCCAGAATGGTTCACCTCCTAAGAGCCTACATCATCCAGTAGATGCTCAATCAATGCTCAAATAAACGAGTCCCCTCTCCAAGTCCTCTCACTTGTTCCAAGACATACCTGGCAGGAGGCAGGGGCAGGAGGATTGTGGTGATGGGTCATGGTGTGCCCCACCATCCTACCTTGGCCTCGGCTGGGCTTGAATCTGGAAGAGCAGGTGGCAGAGACCCAGTCCCTGCACCCAACAGGGCTTCCCTGGCTCCTAGCCTGACTCCATGGCCTCTGGAACTGCTGACCAGGCAGCTGGGTTCTGAGGACAGGGCTGGAGGGGGATGAGCAAGAGAGCTGTAGATCCTGCAGGATTGGTGTCCCTTCACCATGGCTTTGACGGCTGGCTCAAAGTTCCCATGCTTACTCTTTCCAGAGCAGCTAGTGGATGAATAATCCCTAGCTTGAGGCCTGGGCCGCTTACCCCGCCCAAGCAGCACATGCACAGAGCCAGGCTATCTGCATGCACATATCCATGTGTGCTGGGGCGATGTCCATGTGTGTGCCCATGGTGTGCCCTCCTTGTGGGGTACTGGGGACGCTTGGGTCCTTTCTTGCCCCAGCTTTAGAGTAATCTATAAATAAGAGATGGGGAGGGGGCGTCAGGGCTTCAGTGTGTAGAGGGGGGAGTGGAGGAGGGCAGAGCAGCACCTAGCTGTAGCAGAGGTGTGTGTGGGATGGGGGCCCACAAGTGGCAGCTCTGGAGCTGGTAAATGGGCTGCCTAGAATTTGCCACAGGGCCAGGATAAACTGCTGGATCCAGGTTTGCAGACTTTTCTGTGAAGTTAGTCTCCTGAGGTCCATGTTGTGTTGTGAGACCTTTGCAGACCACAGGAAAAGACTAGGCAGCCCCACACCTTCCTCCAGGTCACAGTTATGCTCTTTTGCCAGACCTGCTGTCAATCATCTTAGTTCCCGCTGGTCCAGAGGAGGCAAGGATGTGGGGAGTGTTGCTTGGGCGCAGGGTGTGGGTGTAGGCTGAGCAGATCTTCTCAGGCAGCCTTGTCAGTAGGTATCTCCCCACCCCAACCCACACCTTGTCCTCAGACCAAAATGGCTGGTGGGAGAGTACTGGGGGCCTGATCTGCTCTGAGGCTCAAGAGAACCAGGCTCACGACTGCCTCTTAGAGCATCTACGGAACAGGTGAGACTCCGAATGAACAGTGAACAAAGTTGAATGAAAGCTAATCCCATTGCTTGCACTATGGTCACCTTTGCCTCAGTCCCTTAACCACATTGCACTCTAGCCCCAGTGTCCAAATAGGTCCTGACTGATACCTGGTACTGCTATTGCCCTAACACACTAACATGGAATGGACACCTGCAGGCACCTGCAGGACTCTCAAGTCCATCTTAAATAGAGCTATAAAGCTCCTGGATGTCCCTGACAGCCCACCCCAGTCTCCAATCTAGGAAACAGGATGTCTGAAGCCCTTCCAGCCCCAGCAAGTTCCTTAAGAACACACTGAGACCTCCTTAGAAAATGGAAGCCCTAAACTGGGTATGGTAGCATCCACCTTTAATCCCAGCACTTGAGAGGCAGAGGCAGGTGGATCTCTATTCCAGGGCAGCCTGATCTACAAAATGAGTTCCAGGACAGCCAAGGCTACACAGAGAAATCCTGTCTCAAGGAAAAGAAAAAGGTGGGGGGGGGGGCTTTGTGTACGAGTACTCATACCCTTGTTCACAGCCAGGGCTTCCTTCCCTGCACAGGACAAGGGGAAGCCAGAGGAAGCTTCCCACTCATGGGCTTTTCTCCCTGGGTTTCACACATGGTTCCAGAGCCCCCCAAAAGGCTTCTAGAAAAGACCATCTTTGATCTCCATATTCATCTGTATGTCTCACTAGTCCTAGAGGTAAAGAGAGAGGGGAAGAGAAGGTAAGTGAACTCAGATCTAGTCCCTCACAAATGGGGCAGGATCATGGGGCAACCCTAAACCCTCAGCAGCATCCTGTGGCCCCTGAGTACCACACCCAGCAGCACTACAGCAGAGTGCCAGATGGTCAAAGGGACCAGGAAGCCTTGGAGTACTGGATGCTGAGAGGCCAAAGGGCCAGTGTGCTGAGCAGGTAGGGTGGACACAGCTATTGCCATCTCTCCCCAAAAGAAATCCCGTGGAGGTGGCTCAGGCTGGACCTGTCTCTGTATGTCCTCTAACAGAGAAGGGCTCTGTGTAATGGAGGAGCAATACAGAGATGTTCTGAGTCTTCTTCTGTTCTTAACCAGGACCTGTCATTGGGCCCCAGCAGTCAAGTTTCTCTTAACTTAGATCACTTCTCAGGGAGACAATTTTTGTGAACTTCCCCAGCAAGGCTGGCGGGAACCTGCAGGTCTCTCCTTGCACCGAATTAGTTCTTATGGTTCAACCCCCAGTTTCTTCTCTTTCCAACATTTTCTCCCAAAAAAGAAAGACTGCGGTTCTAGCCAGAGGTCCTACAGGGCCCTTCCCTGAGTTTTATTCTAAGGCAGTAGGCATGGGGGGAGGGGTCAAAGACGGCCTCGAGATTCAGACTCAGGTGACTCTCTCAAGACTGCAGCTGCTTGTGCAACTGATGTAGAGCTTACAGCTTCTGATAGAGAACAGAGGTCTAGGCAGGAGCCTGGCTGGCTCCAAACTTGCCAAATTCGGAACTTTACACTCTACTCTGATAGAGGGAGGGAACTGTCATTTAAAACTTTGCACGTGCCCAGACAGCAGGGTGAGATTTTTCAGAGCTCTCTTACTACCCAAGTTGGGTTTCCATCCTTTAGAGAACAGAAGCTGGGCCACCCCTCAGGGAGGGACAGCTAGCAAGAATGGCTGGGCCGGGCAGTGGTGGCGCATGCCTTTAATCCCAGCACTTGGGAGGCAGAGGCAAGCGGATTTCTGAGTTCAAGACCAGCCTGGTCTACAGAGTGAGTTCCAGGACAGCCAGGGCTATACAGCGAAACCCTGTCTCAAAAAAAAAAAAAAAAACTGAAGAAGAAGAAGAAGAAGAAGAAGAAGAAGA